>JAUPFN010000012.1:6055000-6655000 GCA_036924255.1 Apodemia mormo | reverse complement strand
ACATTATTAAGGATGTCCAGAAAGTAACATTTATGTTTTATCGATAAACGTTGTTTCCTGATTTACGTATTTTCAACCAAAAAATATGTTATTGTATTAGAGGTGATCTTTGACGTGTAAGAACAAAATCTAAACATAATTTACTACTACCTATATTGATAACGCTTAAAACGTTCCCAAAAATATTGAAACGTAAAGTAGGTCCGTACTAAAACGTTTATAGTAAATAAAATTTTATATTAATCAAGCTAGACAATAAAATAAATTAAAGTATTTTCACTAATAAGCCTAATGGCTTTAGATTTACTTCTTTTAGTCTCCAGTATGCTGTGCTTTAGTTGACTAATTCTGAGATTCTAGGACACTTCCGACAATTTCATACGTCAGTATATATGACGTCTTTGTTGTGTGATTATATTCGTATTAGCACCTGCAAAACGATCCCTGGACTCACTCAAACAAATAGTAAATTGATAAAGAGAGATCGAGTTGACAAATCAAAATGTCAACGTAAATTCGTTATTTTGTGACATTCGATCACAAATAAACAGATTCAAGATTACGACTTTAAAAGTGGCTAATAAGATAAGAATAGAAATGAATATGTGGTCTTATTTTGTCCAATCACAGTCAACGTACGCATGCGTCGTGTTACGAAAACGTCTTAACTTATAGGGGATATTTCTAAGGGCCTAACATAATTTTACGAGTTGTCGTCGATAAAGCGGAGCAATAGTAGCAATAGAATTAAATCATAGCGTACAAAAATAAGGTTGATTATTGTAACGATATTTTCATGACGTTGCAATATTTTTTGTGTTTCTGTTTATATAATTATCATTCTTATGCGTTACCATATATTTTCTTGAGCCACCTTTGTAGGCAACGCTGAATCTCATTATTTTTTATCGACGTAAGCAAAGCTAAAATGTGTAATAACACAAAGTTACATTTTAGTTACAAATTAGTTCTAATTTTAGTTTTTAATGACCGCTCACACCACCAGCCATTTTCGCATTTTTTTCTAAAAAAACACGGACCGTTACGCGCACACGTTCCGAGTTCGTTCCGGTGGACCGTGGTCACAAAAATGATTTATGAGTTGCTTGGATTGAATCAGATACTGTAAAGCGTATATTTTTTAAGAGGTCTTGAGCACTGCAATAAACTGGTATGAAAATTGTTTAATTTAAATGGCTTAAGCTACGAAATAATTCAGGTGTAACACGACACTTTGAGAAAAATTTGTTAGTCGAAGATTTTTAATTAAAAAATTATATAAAAAAAATATAAAAAGCATAGGTCATCGCTTATGCTTTTTATATTTTTTTATATAATTGGTAAACATATACATACGGAAAAAAATAAACAACATATATTATAGTACAAAAATATTTATTTACATAAATATTAATTTATTTTTTTTCATAAGTAATACGTAGTTTTTTTTCGAAATTTTTAAATAATTTATTTCTTTTTCAAATTTACAGCTATGTTAATTTTTTTTTAAATATTGTTTAGGATATTTCACATTCACATCATATGATTTATTTTGAGATCATAGATATCAACACTAAAATTTACGAAAATAAATAAAAATGATACCAGCGCTTTGGGTATGCCCAAAGCGCTGGTATCATGAGTTGGTCGTTAACGAAAAATATGTTTTATTAATTGATATTTACGGTTTTTTTTTTAAATTATTATCTAAACTGTTAGATCTTGAACTAATCTTGATTACAAATAAAGTTTATTTGTTGATTAATACGCCAAAACACTTTTAAATTAACTTGTACAGATGGGTTAATACCGATATTTCTCAAGATTAGGTGATACTAATATATTCACTTTCAAATATTATAATGTCTTAACTAATATGTCAGTATTAACTAATATTTCACTGTAATTTGGACCTTAAAGCAACAGTAATAAGATCTCATACTAATACGGCAGGAAAATATCTTAACTAATATATCAGTATTAACTAATATTTCACTGTAATTTGAACCTTAAAACAACAGCATACTGCAGGAAATACGTCTGTCTCATTCGTACGTACGACGCGGCGTATCGTAAAAATATTTTAATATTTTCACGAATCCGAACGGGCGCCAATCTAGTGAATCCGAACTATTCCGAATATCAAATGATATTATCCGATTCATTTTGGATACCCGTTACAGATATTAGGCGAATATGAAATATTAGCATATTACAGTTCGCCGGATTACTAATCCACGAATCCTTTCAATATTACTAATATCTTAGCGAATACTAATATATCAGTCACACCATTATTAACCTGTATCATAAACTGCAACCAACACATAACACACACAGCACGAATCAAAATGGCGGACTAAGTTCTTTCATTTTTCCCCATAGAAATATGAATAATATATAGAAGCGCAATAACATTCTATAGCTACTTTAGTTATACAAATATCGGTAGAATCGACATTGAACTAAGCGACATTTCTTTATCTCTTTTTAACAAATGGTAATTTGCATATGCAAAAAGAGACAACGATATTGTGTCTTGCTCACTTTCGTATAAATTAAAAGTTAAGTAATTGGCAATTCTATAAACGTGTCATCGACGCCATATTATGTACGTAAATAAGAGGTACATGATTTGTCAAAATATTAATTTAGTTTCGGATAAATACGATTTACCAAGTAGATATCAGTTTATTAAGTGCCATATTCTCCGTGGAAGTTAATAGACTATTAGTCAACATGCCTTCGTGTTGTATTTTGCAATGTGGAGCAAAAAAGGACAAAAATGCACCTTTAATAACGCTTCACAGGTATGTCGCAAACTCCTATGATAAAGCGTGCTGATTTTAAATAATATCCATTCTAAATTGTTGTATTTTTATATTGACTTATAAAAGATGTTCGTGTATTTTACGATTTCTTTGTAAACATAATTTTTTTGATTCCTACAAAATACGACTAGTGTTGGGGTATTAGATTTGTCGATATTTAATTTCATTAAATTTTAGGTTCCCCAGAAATGAAGATTTACACAGAAAATGACTAGATGCCATTGGCATTGAAAATATCAATCCCCGACATAAGAACTGGTTGGTCTGCTCACTTCATTTCAAGGAAAGTAATTTTAATAAAACACTGGATGTAGTCAGATTGCGTGACAATGTCATTCCTTCATTTTCTCTGGTAAGTAGGTAATGGTAATTTCTTACGTTTTCATAGTATGATATCCTGTGTCTTTTACCTATCTGCAGTCATCAGAAAGCTCGATTTCCTTCTACCACATAAAATATGATATGATGTCTGTCACCTGTATAACCCTAACACACAACACTGATTGTACCTAGGTATGGATCATTTGACAATAATTAACATATTAAAATTCGTATTAAATTTTTTAACAATTAACAATTGTTATTTATATTATCAAATACTGTTAAAAGTTGTTTTTATTGCCACTAAAGAGTATAATAGGGACTAGTATTTGTATAATGAATAATTTCAGTATTTATTCCTTTTGTATATTTTTAATAAGTTTCAGTAATAATATAATTAAATAGGTATTAAATGTTAATAAAAAATGGAATCGTCATTAAAAATAGTGACATCTGTTTGTCTGTTTGTGTAAGTGTTATTTTGTGTTTGTTGTTGTCGATGTTTTTTTTGGTCGCTACCTTGATAGCTTCACATCTTCTGCCTAAGCTACTGATATAATATATCAAAAATAAATAACTATTAAATATAAATTTGATTTAACAACATACAAGTTATCAAATTTAACAATAATTTCCATGCATAATTGTACCTTTAAGTTCTGCTGATGGCTTCGGTTTTTTGTTTATTTTTATTGCTAAGAGCCTTAATTAAAAGATTTAAGAATTATTCAAATTGATCATAAGTTAATTAAACATTTTTAGTAGTCCTAATTACACTTTCAGTTTTTAGACAACAATGCCGACCTAAATATTTTTAGCCCGTTAATAAGCAGAAAATTAATGTTTGTGTGAAAGGCAGAATATACATGAATCAACTCGGACTTTAACATCATCAGTACTAGCATCCATTCATGTTCCCGTGATAAAGGAAAATGTATGTAAAAATAAGTTCAACATGTTAAATTACATCTGATTGTTGTATAATATTTGCAAATTAATGAATAAGTAGTGGTTACGTCATACAACTAATTGCAACATCAATGATGATTCATTTTATGTATAGGTGTTATGATGCATGCGGACTTTGTTGGCCGCAACGTTGTAAATGAATAGTTTAAATACTACGTTTTTTTTAAATATGTTCATACCTAAAATTTGGAATGTAAATTAATATTGAAATGTGTAAATTATTATATTAATTCTAATAAAATTCAATAAATTCTTTAACCATATAGTAGATGTTATGACTTATGGCAGTAATATTTAGGTGATTTCAATACAGGTAAGTGTTTGCAAGACTTAGATAATATATTTTTACAAATGTTTAAATGTTTATTTCTCAACTTATTTTACACTGATTATATAATATTACATTGTCCGGCGCATCCTTTTAAGCAGAAATGCTTGTGTCAGGATACACCGCTCTTCCAGAACATCATTAGCATTTGTGTAAATTAAGTAATATACGTGCCTATTGCGTGTGTGTATTTATGTATGTGTATGAGTCTGTACGTGTATATGAGTGTGTATGCGTGTACGAGTATGTTATGTCAGCATGGGTAATTGTAAGTACATGTGTTACATTAATCTTAGGACTAGCAGTTTCTAACAGACAGATACATCAGTTAATAGAGTTTTCTTATATTATCTTGCTAAAAATAATTGATTCAACATCGTCATAAGACAGTGACTTAAGCCAGCCCACTAAAACCTCTTTAAGGTTGTAGATGGTTAGTGGATAAATATTTAACTTCTTATTAAGTCTTCTTGTTATATATTATAGTAGACTGATTTAAGAACTGTCTATTGGCAAAAGGTGTTTTTACCGTTGAGTTTTGTAAAATAGCATCCTTCCTTGTTTTAACTTTTTGGTTATTATCATATGTAATCAACCTATGTCTTTTTTGTATGGCATAAAGTATATATAGTTTTCTAACTGATAGTAACTCGCACAGTGAGTATAGTTCAGTTGTGGAAAATCTACTGGTTTTGAAATGCATTACTTTTAATAATGCTCTTTGGGCTCGTTCTACTTGCAACATTTTAATTTTAGTGGCACCACCCCATACAGGTATACAATAGCAAATAATTGATTGAGCTAGCGCAAAATAGATTCTATTTAGAAGTGTATTGTATGCAACGTCTCTTAATTTCCGAAAAATCCAAATAAGTTTTCTGATCCTCCCAGATATCAATTCAATTTGAGGATGCCACGATAATCTTTGGTCTAGCATGATTCCTAAATATTTTACTACATTATTATCTACATATATTTAAATTTATGTGTGATTTTTATGATGTGGAAAAATATTTTGGTTAGCTTCTCAGCCTGATCATAATTCTACACATAAACTATTACTTATTAAAAGTGTAATCAAAGTTTTTATTGATTTAAGATATAGATATCATGGACGTCGAGTTAATGATAAGGTGTCACACAGTAAATATTTTAATAAACTGGTATTGTTTAGAAATGAATGAAATAGATTTTATTATTATACACTAGGCGACGAACTATGCACTTTTGTGGAACATTTTACTGAAAAAGTGTCGCTTTTTTAGGTTTGAGCTTCGACGTGGTACTTTGAATTCATGTCTAGATATGTTATCTACCATAAAAATACCATTTTATAAACATTAAAAAAATAGAAAATACAATTTTTATGAGAATCTTATTACTACTAACGCCATCTATTAAAAAACTAACGAGTTAAAATCTATAGAAGATACATTTTTTATTAGAATTTTTGAACTTATTAAGAGATTATTTCACAAAATGTTTATATTTAACTGGCGGCGCACGGGCATCGTACTCTTGTATAAAGGCAAGGGTTCACGACGTATAGACTGCAATAGCTATAGAGCATCAGTTTGATCAGCTTGGCAACCTGACGACGCCTTTGATGCGAATATAATGTTTGGGCGAAACACGCTGGATTTTTTAGGTTAGATAAAGTCCATACATTAAAATATGTAATTCTCATAAAAATACTTTCCTAACAATATTACTAGATAATATAACTTTACGAGCCCTTACAAAGCTCTGCTTTTTGCTAGTTTAGTAAGATATATTTTATTCATTTCTAAAGAATACCAGTAATTCATAGTTTGTGCAGGTCTAGCAGAGGTGCCTTAACTTTTTGTAAACAAGTAAATGTTTGTTCTATTTGTTTGTTTATCCTCGTGTTGGTTCCGGGCTCCTTTGAAGAATAGACCAACTGCCGTTCTGCCAGGCAGATCGTAAAGGGCGACCGATTGGCTATGCAAGTCACTGCCATCGTGACTACTAGGTGGTAGAGTTCTGTATTATCTCGCCCGGCTCTGGTACCACCGCCTATTCCTGCCGCAATAGCGTCAGTGTTTGTCACTGTCGTGTTCCGGTTTGGAGGGTAAGATAGCCGGTAAACTTATGCATGTGGCATTAGACCTCGCCACAAGATAGCAACGCACCATCAATATCTTTGGTGTCCATAGGCGATGGTTGACTCTTTCCATCAGGAGACCCATCTGCTTGTTTGCTATCTTATGATTTGAAAAAAAATATCATTTGTATTTTATCAATTTTGTGTCACCATTAAAAGTTTCTATCAGTGCAAGTGTCTCCACCGAACAAAGCCCTAGACTACCTTTTTGTGAAATAGGTCCTAAACAGAAAAAAATACGAGCAGAAAACTTTCATTTGTCATCGAACGAAATATAATATGCATATTTTGCGCAGTTAAAAGTAGATAGGAATGAGGAAATTGCTGAAATATTAGAACATTTAATTAAGAATCCACATGGTGTGAAAAAAGTAAAAAGGTGCGTATCTGTTAAAGAAACTAAACCTGCTTTTTCTCCGGATGAGGCTTTGGGGATATTTTTATCACTTAAGCTAAACAAATGGCAATACAATACATTAAGGGAAAGTGTTAAGAAAAATAATGCAATTATATTTCCAACCTATTATCAAGTTCAACATGCGAAACAAGAATGCTATCCATCGAAAGACGCTATCACAGTAACAAAAACTTCGACCAAAATAAAGATACAAGCTCTACTGGATATAAACCAACGCTAATTTCATCCAAAAAAACAATATTTTCACTATTTACCAGTTTTACTACAATACTCTATGGTATTTTATCGTTTTCGAACGAAACATTGTACAGAATAATATCAAATTGGCATTCTTTTTTCAAATACGCTCTTAGGGAAAAATAAAAGAACTTAGTCCGCCATTTTGATTCGTGCTGTGTGTGTTATGTGTTGGTTGCAGTTTATGATACTGGTTAATAATGGTGTGACTGATATATTAGTATTCGCTAAGATATTAGTAATATTGAAAGGATTCGTGGATTAGTAATCCGGCGAACTGTAATATGCTAATATTTCATATTCGCCTAATATCTGTAACGGGTATCCAAAATGAATCGGATAATATCATTCGATCTTCGGAATAGTTCGGATTCACTAGATTGGCGCTCGTTCGGATTCGTGAAAATATTAAAATATTTTCACGATACGCCGCGTCGTACGTACGAATGAGACAGACGTATTTCCTGCAGTATGCTGTTGTTTTAAGGTTCAAATTACAGTGAAATATTAGTTAATACTGATATATTAGTTAAGATATTTTCCTGCCGTATCAGTGTCAGATCTTATTACTGTTACTTTAAGGTCCAAATTACAGTGAAATATTAGTTAATAATGACATATTAGTTAAGACATTATAATATTTGAAAGTGAATATATTAGTATCACCTAATCTTGAGAAATATCGGTACTAACCCATCTCTACAGGTTAATTTAAAAGTGTTTTGGCGTATTAATCAACAAATAAACTTTATTTGTAATCAAGATTAGTTCAAGATCTAACAGTTTAGATAATAATTAAAAAAAAAAAACCGTAAATATCAATTAATAAAACATATTTTTCGTTAACGACCAACTCATGATACCAGCGCTTTGGGCATACCCAAAGCGCTGGTATCATTTTTATTTATTTTCGTAAATTTTAGTGTTGATATCTATGATCTCAAAATAAATCATATGATGTGAATGTGAAATATCCTAAACAATATTTAAAAAAAAATTAACATAGCTGTAAATTTGATAAAGAAATAAATTATTTAAAAATTTCGAAAAAAACTACGTATTACTTATGAAAAAAAAAAATTAATATTTATGTAAATAAATATTTTTGTACTATAATATATGTTGTTTATTTTTTTCCGTATGTATATGTTTACCAATTATATAAAAAAATATAAAAAGCATAAGCGATGACCTATGCTTTTTATTTTTTTTTATATAATTTTTGAATTAAAAATCCTCGACTAACAAATACATATTTTTCTCAAAGTGTCGTGTTACACCTGAATTATTTCGTAGCTTAAGCCATTTAAAGTAAACAATTCTCATACCAGTTTATTGCAGTGCTCAAGGCCTCTTAAAAAATATACGCTTTACAGTATCTGATTCAATCCAAGCAACTCATAAATCATTTTTGTGACCACGGTCCACCGGAACGAACTCGGAACGTGTGCGCGTAACGGTCCGTGTTTTTTTAGAAAAAAATGCGAAAATGGCTGGTGGTGTGAGCGGTCATTAAAAACTAAAATTAGAACTAATTTGTAACTAAAATGTAACTTTGTGTTATTACACATTTTAGCTTTGCTTACGTCGATAAAAAATAATGAGATTCAGCGTTGCCTACAAAGGTGGCTCAAGAAAATATATGGTAACGCATAAGAATGATAATTATATAAACAGAAACACAAAAAATATTGCAACGTCATGAAAATATCGTTACAATAATCAACCTTATTTTTGTACGCTATGATTTAATTCTATTGCTACTATTGTTCCGCTTTATCGACGACAACTCGTAAAATTATGTTAGGCCCTTAGAAATATCCCCTATAAGTTAAGACGTTTTCGTAACACGACGCATGCGTACGTTGACTGTGATTGGACAAAATAAGACCACATATTCATTTCTATTCTTATCTTATTAGCCACTTTTAAAGTCGTAATCTTGAATCTGTTTATTTGTGATCGAATGTCACAAAATAACGAATTTACGTTGACATTTTGATTTGTCAACTAGATCTCTCTTTATCAATTTACTATTTATTTGAGTGAGTCCAGGGATCGTTTTGCAGGTGCTAATACGAATATAATCACACAACAAAGACGTCATATATACTGACGTATGAAATTGTCGGATGTGTCCTAGAACCTCAGAATTAGTCAACTAAAGCACAGAATACTGGAGACTAAAAGAAGTAAATCTAAAGCCATTAGGCTTATTAGTGAAAATACTTTAATTTATTTTATTGTCTAGCTTGATTAATATAAAATTTTATTTACTATAAACGTTTTAGTACGGACCTACTTTGCGTTTCAATATTTTTGGGAACGTTTTAAGCGTTATCAATATAGGTACTAGTAAATTATGTTTAGATTTTGTTCTTACACGTCAAAGATCACCTCTAATACAATAACATATTTTTTGGTTGAAAATACGTAAATCAGGAAACAACGTTTATCGATAAAACATAAATGTTACTTTCTGGACATCCTTAATAATGTTAACACGGCAGCCATATTGTGTCTATAAATGACACGTTTTTTCTGTAGCTATTTCATGTCCATATATTTAGAGGTCAATGTTTTTCCCTAAGAGCGTATTTGAAAAAAGAATGCCAATTTGATGTTATTCTGTACAATGTTTCGTTCAAAAACGATAAAATACCATAGAGTATTGTAGTAAAACTGGTAAATAGTGAAAATATTGTTTTTTTGGATAAAATTAGCGTTGGTTTATATCCAGTAGAGCTTGTAACTTTATTTTGGCCGAAGTTTT
Organism: Apodemia mormo; assembly: GCA_036924255.1. NCBI lineage: Eukaryota > Metazoa > Arthropoda > Insecta > Lepidoptera > Riodinidae > Apodemia > Apodemia mormo. Next base: position 6,644,998 of record JAUPFN010000012.1, on the reverse strand, counting down.
TGTCACTGTGATAGCGTCTTTCGATGGATAGCATTCTTGTTTCGCATGTTGCACTTGATAATAGGTTGGAAATACAATTGCATTATTTTTCTTAATACTTTCCCTTAAAGTATTGTATTGCCATTTGTTTAGCTTAAGTGATAAAAATATCCCCAAAGCCTCATCCGGAGAAAAACAGGTTTGGTTTCTTTAACAGATACGCACCTTTTTACTTTTTTCACATCTTGTGGATTCTTAACCCGTGACGTGAATACCTGGCCAATAAAAAATTCGCGGTAGTGCTCCGTGTCTGGAAGCCTCCCTTTTTTTATGCCTAGGTTTCAAAAAATCGGTTTATACATATATTTTCTTTTATATTTTATATATATACTATATATCAACGTAATCTGTATAAAATTTCCTATTCGTTCCTACTATTACAATAATAAATAAAAGCTTACCTAATATTCAAATCCTGTGATAATTATTAACTTTGTAAAAAAATTCACCACTATCTCACTTTGCTTAAAGTTTTACACTAAATTGCGTTAAGTTACGTTATCACTCAAACAATACTATAACTTTATAGTATACATAATGAACAAACTATCAAACAAAATACAGAACAAACTATCACACAAAATACAGCCATTTCTAAACACAGCCGGTACGCACTGTAAAATGTTCAAACTACAAGTAAAGATGTCGCACGGCCGATCGTGTTTTGTTAACTTATTGTGGCCAATTTCTTGTTCGGTCATTGGTTATTTTGTACTCAGTCTCAAGACGACAGCCAATTAAATACAATACAAAAATCGCGTCACATGGATGCAGAAGCGTAAAATCAACGGCCAATTGGAGCGAGTTAATTTTGTACAGACGGGTGTACAGAAATCACTTCTCGCGCGTAAAGTTTTTGTACATACGTCTGTACGAAAATCGCGATACGGGTTAATTAAATGTTCTAATATTTCAGCAATTTCCTCATTCCTATCTGCTTTTAACTGCGCAAAATATGCATATTATATTTCGTTCGATGACAAATGAAAGTTTTCTGCTCGTATTTTTTTCTGTTTAGGACCTATTTCACAAAAAGGTTGTCTAGGGCTTTGTTCGGTGGAGACACTTGCACTGATAGAAACTTTTAATGGTGACACAAAATTGATAAAATACAAATGATATTTTTTTTCAAATCATAAGATAGCAAACAAGCAGATGGGTCTCCTGATGGAAAGAGTCAACCATCGCCTATAGACACCAAAGATGTTGATGGTGCGTTGCTATCTTGTGGCGAGGTCTAATGCCACATGCATAAGTTTACCGGCTATCTTACCCTCCAAACCGGAACACGACAGTGACAAACACTGACGCTATTGTGGCAGGAATAGGCGGTGGTACCAGAGCCGGGCGAGATAATACAGAACTCTACCACCTAGTAGTCACGATGGCAGTGACTTGCATAGCCAATCGGTCGCCCTTTATGATCTGCCTGGCAGAACGGCAGTTGGTCTATTCTTCAAAGGAGCCCGGAACCACATCGACAACAACAAACACAAAATAACACTTACACAAACAGACAAACAGATGTCACTATTCTTAATGACGATTCCATTTTTTATTAACATTTAATACCTATTTAATTATATTATTACTGAAACTTATTAAAAATATACAAAAGGAATAAATACTGAAATTATTCATTATACAAATACTAGTCCCTATTATACTCTTTTTTGGCAATAAAAACAACTTTTAACAGTATTTGATAATATAAATAACAATTGTTAATTGTTAAAAAAAATTAATACGAATTTTAATATGTTAATTATTGTCAAATGATCCATACCTAGGTACAATTAGTGTTGTGTGTTAGGGTTATACAGGTGACAGACATCATATCATATTTTATGTGGTAGAAGGAAATCGAGCTTTCTGATGACTGCAGATAGGTAAAAGACACAGGATATCATACTATGAAAACTTAAGAAATTACCATTACCTACTTACCAGAGAAATTGAAGGAATGACATTGTCACGCAATCTGACTACATCCAGTGTTTTATTAAAATTGCTTTCCTTGAAATGAAGTGAGCAGACAAACCAGTTCTTATGGCGGGGATTGATATTTTCAATGCCAATGGCATCTAGCCATTTTCTGCGTAAACCTTCATTTCTGGGAAACCTAAAATTTAATGAAATTAAATATCGACAAATCTAATACCCCAACACTAGTCGTATTTTGTAGGAATCAAAAAAATGATGTTTACAAAGAAATCGTAAAATACACGAACATCTTTTATAAGTCAATATAAAAATACAACAATTTAGAATGGATATTATTTAAAATCAGCACGCTTTATCATAGGAGTTTGCGACATACCTGTGAAACGTTATTAAAGGTGCATTTTTGTACTTTTTTGCTCCACATTGCAAAATACAACACGAAGACATGTTGACTAATAGTCTATAAACTTCTACGGAGAATATGGCACTTAATAAACTGATATCAACTTGGTAAATCGTATTTATCCGAAACTAAATTAATATTTTGACAAATAATGTACCACTATTTACATACACAATATGGCGTCGATGACACGTTTATAGAATTGCCAATTACTTAACTTTTAATTTATACGAAAGTGAGCAAGACACAATATCGTTGTCTCTTTTTGCATATGCAAATTACCATTTGTTAAAAAGAGATAAAGAAATGTCGCTTAGTTCAATGTCGATTCTACCGATATTTGTATAACTAAAGTAGCTATAGAATGTTATTGCGCTTCTATATATTATTCATATTTCTATGGTGTTGAGTATCAAGTATTGTATACTCTTTGGAATAAATTTATATTTTATATTGTTATGTTAGTGAGTAGGTACCTGGAGTAAGAGGGTAACAAAAAGAATGACAAGTCATTGTACATTGATCACGAATGTGGCGACTGCAGTGAATCACTTAATAACTATATACACATAACTACTTCCTATTCGTTCGCTTGGACCTTGTTTGCACATTGGGAATTGTAGAATGAAGATCAACAGCGATCTCAGCGGTATTAACAGATGCAACATTTTCTACTGCTCCACTCGAAGAAAATGTAGACACAAGTTTGAGTAGATCTTCTTTATGCAGTATCTTTTGACGGTTTCCATTAGGCAACTTGACGACAACAACACCGTTTAATGTCCAGACGTTCCTCATTTTAAAATGCTTGCGTGCCTCCAAAAAGAGAGCCTTACGATCTTTGCTTAAAAATTCCGCAAGTACATACTGAGTACCCTTAAGTTGTGTTTTCCTTTTCCAAACTTCTGCCCGCTGGGTTTGAGCCAAGAAACGGATTAAAATAGGCCTGGGTTTATCAGAAGAACTTTTGCCTAATCGATGTATACGACCAAAAGATGATGGTGTTATTGAATCCAAATGCAGGTTTTTACCTAAGATATCCGACACCAGCACAGGAATGTTCTCATTGGGAGTTTCAATCACCCCATTTAAAATTAAATATTTATTACGGTGACGCATCTCCATATTTTCGACCTGGACACTCAGGGAAGAGATTTTTTGCTTTAAAAGCTGAAAAACATCTTGCACGTATATACGAAATTCGGAAAAATCCGTAGCAAGGCTTTGTAAGTCACTAGCTTGCATGCTAGCCCTGTTTAGTTTGGTGTCAATGTCGGTCATCTTCTGCATCAGCTTAGCCTCAAAAGAGTTCTGTGTGTCACTAACATCTCCAACAGTAGCCATTGTGAAGTGAAAATTAACAAATGAGAAGTTTGATTACTGGCAGATTACTCCACACAAATTGTCACTGCATTAAGTACTAAAATTTATATTGTATATGTAAGTACACTTAATTAACTATTAAAAAAATACTTTTTCACTTGAAATACAACGATTTATAATTATTAATGAAATTAAATTAAAGGAGAAGCTTTTACCGTTTCTAACACCTACCCACTATACGAAAAATTAAAAGTTTATTTACATTACGTCAAAAAGTATTGTACTTTAACTAATTTGTATTTTGTAATTAATTATTTATCTAACCATTACGTACAAGGAATTATTGATTTATACTGTTTGGTTCTCACATCTCTAAAATCATCATTCTTCCGATTCTAGTATAAAATTAAATTGTGTTAGGTATGTGAAATGGGAACACAAAATAAAACGTAAGTAGTGTACTTCTTTATACTTATATTTTTTAAAAGCCTATATATAGGTTATTAAAAATAATTATGATTTTTTTTTCAGGATAAGAAGTAATAAGCATAAATTAACTTTGTCACCATGGTGGGTACCTATGGATGTATATGGCTAATCTTCCACATTAACCTAATGGATTCATGGACTAGACTTGTGGCACCAAAGATTAAAGTCTTTAATATTGGGAAAGCATAATATAACACCATATATTCTACAAATACTTCATACATTATAGTTTCTAGAGGAAGAAAGAAAAACAATGGAACACTGTGTAAGTATTTATTTACATACATATCTCCATGACAAATCATCTAAAAAGGTAGACTGAAAGAATCAAATTTTAAACATATTTTAATATATTTCTTTCATTGTAAAAGTTGTGGTTTTTTACAAAATTAATATCATAAATTCAAGATTATATCAAAAACTTGATTCTTGTAAAAAATCCTGAATAATATGAGAAGCTTTCTCTGGAGAATAGTGTAGGGTAGTAGGGCTTCTTTCACTCCCTTTTATAAATGTAACCAATTGTTTTTTCGACCCCATTATGTAATTTACAATGCAAATCTATATAACACTACACAAAATGCAACATGCAAGACTGGAGTCATAAGTCCTGAGTTAACTGACAAAAAAATATATTAAGTAAACATATATAACAACATTTTGATAAGATATATTTGTTTACAGGTTGACTAAACAGCTCGAGTAATGGAAATAGAATAAAGAAGCCTTTATTTATTACATTTTTTGAAATTGTTGATTAAGAAGATTTATAAGTTAATGCTGAATATTATAATTTTCTTGCTGTTTTTAATGGTTGTGCAAGATTGAAAAATAAATTTTAATTTGTAGAAAACAATTAAGTTTATAACATGATAGTCTTAATGTACCTAATATGTGTAATTTTTAAAATTTAAATTAATAGAAAGTTAATGTTACCTTAGGAAAAAATATTTTACTTGTTGATTTTTTATTTTCAAGTGAAATTCCATACTATACATACTATATAGTAAACTAATTTTTGATATTGAATTTTCATTACTGATTAATTATGCGAGATAACAAGAGATATTTAAATTGTAGAAAACATTTAAATTTAAAATATAATAGCTTTAATATAGTGCGTGTAATCTTCTATAAGTTTGTTACATTAGTGAAAATTCAAAGATACACGTTAATAAATTTAAGTCATAAGGTGATAAATTGTGAAAATTATTTATCTATTCTGAGTACAAACATTAATAATAATTGTTAGTTTAGTAAAGTAGATGTGTTTGTATATTTTTTAAAACTCAAATTTAATTTTCTTTTATATATAATTAATAATTATAAAAAGTGTGTAATATGAAGCAGTCTTGTCTGCTTCATATTACACACTTTTTATAATTATTCATTTTGTATTTTGTGTGATTTATTCATTTTGTAACTTTATTAAAGAAAATAAAAATTATTTCTCAAGACTTTTCCATATAGTAAAATCTAAGTTTGGCATTAAAACATTAAATACTATGAATAGTGTGTCATTAAACTTATACTTAAAATTAGCCATTGATGACTATAAATTTCATTTTTATTATATAAAATTATTTAATACTTAGATAAAAGGTTTGCCTAGAGTATATATTTTTTTAAATAAATCTTATACAACACTAAAGTATTTTATTATACCAATAATCCACTAAGTATTGTTACTACCAAAATCACTTCAATTAAAAAACAACAACAAAAGTAACAAAGTTAACACTTCTAAAAGAAAATACTTGTAATTATCATATCGAAGGGTCCTACGTATACTAGTGCAAGTGCAATGACACAACTTTACTGGAGGCCGGATTAAATGTTCTGTAGCTTGTAATCTATACCTTCATATAATAAAATCGTAGGAAAGTCAATGTATGTCCGGGGTAAACTCAAAAAGTACTACATGGATTTACTTCAAATTTTGCATGAATATTACTAACAGGTCGGGTCAACATATAGGCTACACATTATCACGTTATCACCTACGGGGGAGGAGCTGTGCGGAGTAAACAAAGTTTGCGTGAACAAAGTCACGGGCAACAGCTAGTTTTGACATAAATCAATAGAAGTATTTGAAAATTTGTACAAATTTTCAAATACTTTACTACATTAGGACAAAAATAAGGTAATTTTAAGGCTTTTGAGGCAAGAAAATGGTTTCCGTTGTTTTGCAAGTTGCACCAGTATACATTGGATCCGTCAATATCTTCTATTATGTAGTCTTCGCATTTCATCCATTTCAATTATGCCATATGAGGGCATCATTTGTTCTTCTAGGATATTTGTGAGTAATATTAAAAATTCTGCAGTTGAAGTCTTATCTGCAAATAATAATTATATTTTTTATTGACATATATTATTGTAATAATAATAACAAGAACTGACTGCCTTCCTGTATGGTAAATTATCTTTAAATGTAGACAAATATAAAATAATAATGTTTACACATGTAGGTACCTAGGTAATTGAGAACTACATGTGTCATATTGGATATTGTAAGTTAAGAATATTACAGAAAATAATACATCATAGTTGTATGTTAATCATACATGGAACTTGTCTGAAAACTACTGATTAAAACAAATACTTTTTTTGACTAAATATAACTTAAATGGGTAGTAAAAACTCCTAAAATACATAATCAATGCAAGCCTTAGAGGAATAACACATTTGCATCATTATTCTATGATGTAAGCATTGTTGTTGTTTGTTGGTATGTGGCTGTAAGTATTGTGAAAAGTTGACCACCAAGAAAAGGATTATTACTTGTATCCAGCTGAAATTTAACATAAACTTGACATGTATATGTAACATATTAGCTGTTTAAAAAAGAAACTCGAAAAACTACAGATAACTTTTGAAAAAATATAACTTTATTGAGTTCACCTAAGTCAAATTAGTATTTACTACAAAGATATTCTGTTATTACAGTTAATGAAGTTGGATGGCTGTCATATCTATTAGAAACTGAATTACAAGTCTCTTATGTTCACTTACCTTTAACTAAAGAGGCATGCCTTGATCGGTGTGTGGCTCTAAACTTCAAAATTCACAAGGGTCTATATTATTTAGAGAGCCATGGTTATTGGGTTTATTGAAGCGCTATAGTGATTGGAATGCTCCGTCCGTTGTGTAAAAAGATCACACAAATTTCCTATGTGCCTTCTTTGTATTTTGCAGGCTTGCCGTTATCCATAGATATTTAGCACATAATAGGTATAATATGGAACTTCCACCACTATTAAATACATATATGCCATACTGCCTGCCTGCCTGCCTGCCTGCCTGCCATACATACTACTGCCAACACTGGACCGAAATCTATATTTAATAAACTGAATAGAAATCAAAAAGTTTTGTAATTATTGTATAATTAAAGTATAATAATATGAAATAGTGGATAAAGTTATCAACATTTTAACGAAGTGTCAAATGACAAATCGATAAAATGACAGCAAGACGTTTCGATCGATAGAGAAAATAACTACCGTCGAGTAAAATTGATCATTTTCTCTTCCTTTGAAGTATCGTGTCGAATCAAGTGTCAAATGCGTTAGCGAATCGAAGAAAGTGACATAAAAGTCGAGAAAACGGGTCGATAAAATTTTATCGTGTTGCTTATCCTAAGCCTGGAAGGTTTAAAAGATGAGAAAATATAGAAAAAATAAGAGTAGTTAAAAGGGACAACGTTTGCCGGGTCAGCTAGTCTAATGATAGATATATAAAAAACACAATAGATACTTCAGTTACTTCCACAGCTATTCTCCAAATAAGAATTTTCTTCGCTGAAGAAATAATTTCGCTAATATAAATACAGTATTTTTATTACTAAAGAGAGTTGTAAGGGTAATTTACAATCTTGGCCCAAGAGATTCTCTAAGAGAAAAATTCAAAGAAATCAATATTGTTACTATCCCAAACGGATATGGACCTATTTGTTATATATACCTATATACCTATTTGTCGACAATTTAAGTTTTTAGCCTGATGATGCAATAACGTCTGAAGCCGGTTGGCTATTTAATTAAAAACAGTTATATAGCTCGTGAATTGTGAAACAGTACAATAGTTAAATTTAAAATAATCATTATTACCATTTCACATGGATAACAACAAACAAACAGATAGATGACTTATCCGTCATATTATATAAAAAAGACGATACTGTTGATTCGGCTTCCAAATAACAGTCAAAAATAAATTTTTTCGCTAAACTCTATTGATTTTTTTCATATTTCTTTGAATTTATTTGCCATCAACTTACAAGAATTTAGTGAGCTTAGGATTGGTTTTACGAGGATAGCCACAAAAACCTCTGTAACACTTGCCTGAACGATTTTAATAGTTAAACATCGAAACTATCAAGATTTGGGAGAAAAATATTATTTACTTTTTTTAATTTATAATTCTCAATTGTTAATAAAAAAGTGGAAAATCAAAAATTTGTAACGGTAATCTATTCATTAGCCTATTAAGAATAACGTCACTAAAAATTCTAGGGTTTTAGTTTGATAATTATCGGGGTATTTATTTAAAATTTAAATTTAGAAAAATTAATGAATTAATAATTGCATAATAAATGTAAAAATTGAGATAAAAATTCTTTAACCGTGGATTATTGTTCATTGACGTATTCCAATGCTACATGATTTTTTTTTATTTCTTAATTTTTATATTTCATATATTTAAATATAATTTTGTTGTATCATATTGACGCAACGCGCGCGGAAGCCAGACTATACGTTTTCGGGTCTATTTTCAGGGCTCTGTAAAAAATATAAATATTAGATGTACAGTTCCGGGGCTGAAGCTTTTGTTTAGCAAATTTGATGCGCTTTAGAATACTTTTTTTAAATTTCAAAAATTTTTCATTGTTTTCGAGATATTCAAAAAAAGACCAAAACCCCACTTTTTTTCGCTTATTTGTTCGTAACTTTCGCAATTTTTTCAGCGCCTTTCCGGACTTTTCCTTAAACTTTCTACGTGACAATACGAATCGAATGACACCTTGGTCGTAATTTTCGGGACTATATAAAGAGTTACAAAAAACAGTACATGTGAACCAGGCTACTTTAAGATACTCTCATTTCGCAACTTTGTATGTTGTAAATTCATGATTTTAAATAGATACCTACTCAAAATATAATTAACACCAAGCGTAGACATTTATTTGTCGCCGACGATATCATATTATGTATTTGCATACTTGATCTAGAATGAAACAAGTTTTCCGTCGGAATCTGATAGAAAATTTTAGTTTGTGTCGCACCACTAAACAGAGAAGTCGAAAACCTAAAAATGTCAGGTCTTGAAAATTTGAGTGAAAGAGATCGAGCAGTCCTAAGATGCATCTTTGATCCCACTGCAACAATCGGTGATGTTGCTGATGATGGCGATGATTTCCAAGAAAGCGAAGAAGGTAAATGTTATGGAAATTTAGAAATAGTACCTGGAGTATTAGTTTCTTAGCAGATTTTTAGCGCTTTTAATTTACATTTTAGTTTAAAATAATTTATTGCGGTTTCACAAAGATTTAATAACAAAAGTAATAATATATTTTGTGATATTTTCAACCGACTTCCCAAGAGGAGGAGGTTATAAATTCGGCTGCATGTTTTTTACGTTTGTTAGCTCAGAACTCGGTCATTTATGAACCAATTTTGAAAATTATTTTTTGTTTGTGAGGCTATACTTCCCATGTGGTCCCATTTTAATATGGTGAAAATCTGATGCAGGGTTCTGGAGATAGAGGGAATGGGAAGACGGTTGCTGCAATTTGACTGCGTTAAAAAATTTCATATCTATACTAATATTATAAAATTGTAGAGTTTGTTTGTTTGGTTGTACGCTCTAATCTCGAAAACTGCTGAACCGATTTGAATTGGTTGTTGGTTGGTGGTTGGATAGCCTGTTTTTCGAGGAAGGTTATTACTACATAGTATAAAACAAAGTCGCTTTCTCTGTCTGTCCCTATGTATGCTTAAATCTTTAAAACTACGGATTTTGATGTGTTTTTTTTAATAGATAAATTGATTAGTGAGGAAGATTTTAGTATATAAACCTTTCCGATATTCCCACGGGAACAAAAGCTACGCGGGTAGGTCGCTAGTAGGCTATATAACATCATGCTACGACCAGTAGGAGCGGAGTAAATAAAGTCCGCGCGCACGAAGTCGCGGGCAACAGCTAGTTATTTATATTTTTATCTTAAATATAAAACTATTTAAGCAACCTCTTAGTTTTTCGCTATATTGCAGTTGTTTTTAATTATGAATTTCAATTTTTTAAACAATGATACATTAAGTAAGCTGACTGTAATTTCTTTACCAATGTAGCGGTTCAAGCAATCTGCAAAACGCTTCCAAAAAAAATACTAAAAAATGAAAAAAACTAAATTCAAAATAAAAACCCTGAATCGCGATATCACAATTATTTATCTTGTACACACGATATACAAGTTTCAACGCTTCTCAGACGGACTTCGGTCCCCAGGTAGTACACCTTGCCTGGCTGGGAAGATCTTCCTTTTCCCCTTTCTTGTCCTTGTGTGACGTCATCAACCTCCACAGTTATGACGTCACTTGACAAAAGCTGGCCCGCTGGTTCCTTCCATCACTATTTGACCCTTCTGTGGTACGAACCAACGGCGCCTCACCAAGTTTACAGAAAAAATAAATATTTTTATTTTAAGAAGAAATAAGGTATGTATGAACACATTATACGTACAATCAATTGATTGATTGTGTAGAATCATTGAAAAATATTGGTAAATATTACGTCGACTATCTACCTACATATTTAGACAATGTTTATTTGACCGCCGCGCCGCTCAAGTGACAGCCACCCTAACTATGCAACAAACGGGGCTTGGGTTCTCTTTATGGACAGGTATTTGTGTGATGAAGATGGATGTTTGTAATTCCGGGTATGAGGCTTTTATTATAGAGGTTGATCGATAAAAGACTACATACGAAGGAGGTTGTTCAGTACTCGATTCTGACACCGAATATGTAAAAAATTAGGTTTTTAAATTTGTCCATACTTAATTACCCAATAAAAATAGTATGTACCGACGCCCGCCCATATATATCAAAGTTCATTGTTTACAAACTAATTAGTTTGGAGGCGTTACTGAATAATGCTAGTATAAATTACAATTCAAAATTTGAACACAATTACTATCTTGATTTCAGAGGAAATATCCCTTATTCAGCCAAACATGTACTTATAATGATTGCATCATTCTACTTTAACTGGCTGTTTATATTGTTTTGCTTTTCAGTGACATCGCAAAGGTACACATGAAAGTTCGCGGAAATTTGCCAAATAACTGTGGTTATCTAATATCCTTTCCCCGTGTTGGTTGCGGGCTCCTTTGAAGAATAGACCAACTGTCATTCTGCCAGGCAGGTCGTAAAAGGGGACCGATCGGCTATGGGAGTCACTACCATCGTGGCTACTAGGTGGTAGAGTTCTGCATTGTCTCGCCCGGGTCTGGTACCATCGCCTTGCCTATTCCTGCCACAATAGCGTCAGTGCTTGTCGCTGTCGTGTTCCGGTTTGGAGGGTAGGGTAGCCGGTAAACTTATGCATGTGGCATTAGACCTCGCCACAAGATAGCTGCAACGCACCATTAACACTTTGGTGTCTATAGGCGATGTTTGACTCTTTCCATCAGGAGACCCATCTGCTTGTTTGCTATCTTATAATATAAAAAAAAACTAGTTTTCTTCATTTGAACAATGGATTTCCGCAAAGTAATGATTGAACCTATAAAATATCACCTTTGTGGTGTGTGGTGTATAAGTGGTCTGAGTGCTAAGTGTGAGTTTGTCTTTTCGCATTCGATCGTGAGCGCGTTTGGAGTTTACTAGGAATTTGTATGTGATTTGTACAGCGCCACCTAGTGGTGAACTTGAGAAACCAGTTTACCACTAGGTTGCGCTGTACAAATCACATACAAATTCCTAGTGAACTCGAAACGCGCTCACGATCGAATGCGAAAAGAAAAACTTACACTTAGCACTCAGATGTCGATGTTGACCACATGAGTCGGGGTGCGGCAACTCAAGAAGTTTTTTTTCAGTTTTATGATAAAAACAACGTTGTCCGAGATTGGAAAGTGCCCGGTTGGCGACAGGCTTGCCACCTATCACATTGTGGGCTTGCCACCTATCAATATCTTCGGCTAATCGTAGGTGCACTTGTTGTACCTCTGCCTATCTACGGGGATACAGGATATCCTTTTTTACTACGAAATAAAATAAAAAGGAACAAACATAGAGCTTGTCCCTTCTTAGCCGGCTTCCACAAAAGAGGAAGTTATCAATTCAGTGATATGTTTTTATGTTTGGTACATCAGACTTAGGTCATTTATGAATCGATTTTGAAAATTCTTTTTTTGTTCGGAAAAGTATATTCCCCGTGTGGTCTAATTTTTATTTGGTTCAGATCTGATGAAGGGCTCCGGAGATATCTACAGGAAATGGGAAGTCGATTACAGCAGTTTTACGGAGTTAAATAATGAGATCGTAATTGCTTTCCTATGATATAACAAATACCCGGTGAACGTGCATTTTATCCCAAAAACTACATAAATGTTACCGACAAATTAGAAAAACAGTTCTGTGTTTGACTGTACGAACTACGATTGATATCGTCACCATGAAACTGTATTATATCTGGAGGAAGCAATTCTAATACTTACTTGAAACCAAATTTTAAATACTGCTGTCATCTTCCGTGGTTTTACCCTCTCTTTCTAACACAACTGTATAAAAAGAGACGGCGATACCTCATAGACTGAGATATAACGTAAATATTTGTTTTCATCGAATAATACGAGTACTAGCTCCTCCTTTACCTGATACTTCATGGTCGCCACTTTGAGTATACAGGGTTACCTCTAAAACACCAGCAACCTCATAGGACTAGATACCTAAGATTATAAATAACGACATTTGTTTTACGACTTTTAACATAACTCAATACATTAAATAAAAATGATTTTTTAAGTTTTCATTGTCCTGTCGTGACATTTCTAACTCTTCATTCGGATGCGCTGCTAGTAGGCATGGAAATTATTGTTAAATCAGATTAACTATTATGTTGTTAAAGTTAATTAATATTTAACAGTTATTTATGTTATATTATACCAGTAGCCTATAAATAACAAGTATTAGAAGCAGTAAAAACACGAAGCTACCAAAAAAAGTCCTCTAGAATAGTTTTAATAACTTTTAACAGTTATTATTATCACGGTTTCTATAAATATTTTTAAAAACGGTATTATCATAAATCAAGTTAGCGAGGGGAAAAAACGCTCTCTTAAATATTTTTAATAACTTTATTATCATATATCAAGTTAATGGTAATTATAGTGATGCATAAAAATTACTTTTAACAGTATTTGCTAATATAAATATCAGTTGTTAATTGTTAAAAAAATTTAGTACGAAAATTAATATGTTAACTGTTAAATGATCCATGCCTAGCTGCTAGTAGTAACAATAGTAACACTTTCCTACCTAATCTTTGCGATGCACGTAGAGTTACGAACGTTCAAGCAAAAAATTTAATTCATATTAATTTTTGTATGAAAGTAAAATCCAACAAATTATCAAGGTCTTAGAACAAATGTTGTTGTACATGACGTTATCTACCTAGTCCTGCGAGGTTGCTGGTGTTTTAGTGTTAACCCCGTCTAATGTGTCGCCATAATAAACAAATTTCATCAGCGGTTACAGATAACAGCCTGTTATTAAATAAATATGCAGTTATAAGATCTTAATCAGAGTGATTAAGATCTTTACAACTTGTGTTTAGTAATTTTGTTAGAAATCAGTGAACATATAAAATATAAAATAATAAGATAAATATAAATGTTTTCGTAACCTCGAATCCATTCTGTAATAGATTGTGCAATTTGACCTTATTTTATTTGCAGATGTTTTGGAAGCGGAAAAGGAGTCGAAGCTCCTATGCGTAGAAGGTGTTCGACTAGCAGAGACGGGAAAAATGGAGGAAGCTCTGAAATTATTGGACAAGGGTATAGAAGTTGCCCCCAATTGGGCCCCGGCGTACAACGACAGGGCCCAACTCTTGAGACTCATGAAACGAGACGATGGTAACAGAACCTTTTTATATAAGAAAAAAATAATATGTATTTGCATCAGTTCCATACTTGGCCTAGACTAGAAATGTTAGTGATTTTGCCATTGAATACGTATTGAATTAAAAGACGTTGGCTATTTTTTTATATCAAAAGATAGTAAACAAGCAGATAGCTCTCCTGATTGAAAGAGAAACCATCGCCTATTGACAACAAAGATGTTAATGATGCGTTTCTATCCGTGTGGCGGGATGGCAATGCCACACGCATATATCTACTAGCTACCTTACCCTCCAAACCAGAACACGACAATGCCAAGCATGGTCGCCATTGCAGCAATATGTAAGGCGGTGGGACCAAATATAGGTACCAAATACCCGGGTGAGATGTTGTGGAACTCTACCACCTAGTAGTCACGATGGTAGTGACAGGCATCGGTCGCCTTTTACGACCTGCCTGGAGCAACGGCAGTTGGCCTATACTTTAAAGGAGTTCGGACAACACGGAGGACCTCGGACTAATCTGGGGAATGAGGAATAATGGAAAACATTAGCTTAACTTTATATGTGTTTAGCACTTATTCCGTGCTAGGGAAACAGCCCAGTCATTTTGTCAAAAAATGGGCCAGAAAAGTATTCCGAGAGTTTCGAAAATTGGTTATTTTATGGATTTCGGTATGCTCTTTTCGAATTTCAACTTTGCCACATCGTGTCCACGCCGCTCGCGCCGCCATATTGAAAAAATGGCGCTTAATAACAGTTTTTTGGGAATAGCTCCTTTCCGACGCATTGTACGAAAAAAACACGAAACGAAAAACATGTGATGGTGCAGATGAATAATACTTTGTGACGCTCGTACGCCAAAAACTATTGATTTTATGAAAAAATTGTAAATATATAAATTGTAGGAAATTTTTTCTAGTTTATTAGTATATAAATGTTTATTTTTCGTAAAATCCATTGGAAAGGAGATATCCCAAAAAACTGTTATTAGGCGCCATTTTTTCAATATGGCGGCGCGAGCGGCGGAAATATGACGTGGCAAAGTTGAAATTCGAAAAGAGCATACCGAAATCCATAAAATAACAAATTTTCAAAACTTCCGGAAATCTTTCCAGGTAAAACTACCAAATAATTGAGCTAAAAACCTAAAAACTTTTTTAACAAAGAATAATTTTGATACGAATGAATTTGAACTATCGACTTTGTACTCAATCCAGCCGTGAAGATTTTTTCTTTGTGTATACAAATATTTTAACTTCACTTCTCCCTGCCTCTTATTTATTTTCCTAATTGTTCCGGTGCGATACATGTACCTATTCAGGAAGTTTTAATTTTTGAACACTTTTATTTACCACGACTCGCAACTTTGTGAGCTGACCATGATCTCCCAAAGTTAACGATGATGACGTGTTACTTCGGATTATCGGGTCCTTAATGGTAAAGGGGTATGGAGATGCCGCTACCACTTCAGAAATTATTTTCTAGACTGCTTATTCTGCTGTATTATAGATATATTCGTCGTCCCTCGTCGTCCGCATGATGGTTAATGTAATACCACATTTTTTATATAATTGAATAGCAAACAAGCTGATGTTATTCCTGATGGAGAGATGGCGGGGAAGTAATGCCATACTCACAAAACTTTATCCTTCAAACAAGAACACCTGTCGTCCAGATCCAGCCCTAAATCAAGGTTTGGTGTCAAAAGTCCCTTGGATCGGGTTCTAAGCTCAAATAACTTAAACTGCAGCTGGGAACTCAGGTCACCTAAATCATTTTGGGTTAGCAGTGCTCAGTTATTTCACTGTAACCAATTGCGTCCCCGTGTTGGTCTGAGCCACTGCAACTAAGCACTCAGCTCACCCAAATCATTTTCGGTTAGCAGTGCTCAGCTTTTCCACATTGAACGATTGATTATACTTGTCACTAACACCGTGTCCACTAGGTGATAAAGTTCTGCAACGTCTCGCCCGACTCTGGTCAATGCTTGTAGTCAGTAGACTTATGCATGTGGTATTAGCAACGTATCATTAATATCTTTGGTGTCTATAGGCGATAGTTGGTTTCTTTTCATCAATTTTCATTTTTTCATTATGATATTTTCATTATGGTATGTATAAAAAATAATTTGAAAAAAATAAATAAATGTTACCTAGTTATTTGTTTAGCCTATCTTACGCAAGAAGATGGTTTAATTTTCGAAAGGACCGTTTTAGCATTATATCATATAATAGCAAACATCAAAGTAGTATTTATTTTTTAATTTACTTTATTTAAAAGAATTGCAAACAAGCAGATGACATAGCCATTGACAGCTCACACTAGACTAATAATGTTTGATTTTTTATATTGTGTCACACACATAAATTGCAAGTTACATAGACTGGCATATCGCTTGAGGGCGTTCGGACGACTTGCGTCTTACAATGCCTTCACTTGTGAGGATTGTGTTAGCGCATTTTATACTGTGGCCCCACAACAGTGAGAAGACTTGACGCTATCGTAACAGAAATACGTAAAGCGGTAGTATCAAATCCACCACCGGAATTCTACCACCTAGTAGTCACAATGGCAGTGACAGGTTTGGCCAAAATTGTTTATTTTACAGAAGCGTTAGCCGATTTAGAAAAAGTTTTGCAACTGACAGAAGGGAAGACAACACGCGCGCGCGCTCTTGCACTGTGTCAGCGCGGAGTTCTACTCAGAAAACTAGGCGATGACGACAAGGCACGCAAAGATTTCACTGAAGCCGCTAAACTTGGCAGCAGTTTTGCCAAAAAACAAGTAAGTAATACACTTTGGTAGGTAAGTAAATCACAAAAGTACAAAGATAAGCACTGGCGCTATTGCGACAGGAATAGGTAAGGCGGTGGTACCAGACCCGAGCGAGACAATGCAGAACTCTACCACCTAGTGGCTACGATGGTAGTGACTACTACTACGATGGATGCTCTATTCTTCAAAGGAGCTCGGACCTACAGGTAGTTCATAATATTAAAAATATTATAAGTATATTATAACACTCCGACCCAGAGTTAAAAACATCTGTAACCATCCACAAATGCTTGTCCCTGTCGAAGATTAAACATAGGCCTCGACTCGATCGGCGGGGTCCGTGATTTAATTTCGAGAGAGTGCGAAAATCGTAAAGTAAATGTGTTTTTTTATAATTAACATTTTCCCTTCATTTGTGCTTTTCATGTTTCATGTTTCTGAATCTATAGGAAGAACATACGATATCTTAAACGTGTTTGATTTTCTTGATTATGGAATAAATAACATGTGACGAAAAATCTTTTTTTATAATTCTATTTCAATTCTGAAACTATATTTCGAAAGAAGACTGTTCTTTTTCGATTAATACATATACGATGAAACGTTCAATCGAAGTAGCGTTTGGCGATAAAAGGTTGATTCGAAATAAATTCCATTCGAACAATTGTTCAGTCGACTTTCCATTAATCGAACACATGACTCTCGAAATTAAATTACGGACCCCGATCGGCGTCGTCAGACGTATGTGCTAACCATTCGAACAATAAACCTCATTGTTGATATTTGAACTATTTAAGCCTCAAACAATATAGGTACCTATTTTTCAATGTATTCTTCTTAAATTCTTTTTAGGTAGTGGAGCTCAACCCTTACGCCGCTTTATGCAACCAGATGCTGAGTCAAGTGCTTCGAGGAGATCAAGATATTAAATTATAAATAAATATTAAAAAATTAAAGACAATCTATTCTCATGAGAGGGACAAAGTAAAGGCATCAGTGTTAATATTTTTACAAGATTTAGAGTCATTACCATACACTACTAATAAATCATTTTTTTCATTTCATTGAAGAAGTCTGTGGTACAAGTTTTGAAAGCTTAACAATTTAAAAAAATAATTTTCAAGCCTGCCCGGATGTTTGTCTGTACCACCGACCACACAGCCTATAGATGGCTAATGTTTGATTTTCCGTCTTGAATGCATTCTGGCAACTAGCTGAGGTAAGACGAAGTGGGGTTGCAACGCCGTAATTGGCTAACTCAAGGCCACAGTGAAAGATAGTAATGTACAGAGCATGTGATTGGTCGACACTGATTACCCAATCACTACTCATTGGCGCGTGGACGTTTACATCGGAACTATAAGTCAGATGTGTTGACACAAGTCATTCGCCTATTATTAGGTGTCTATGGGCTGTGTGGTCGGTGGTCTGTACGGATCTGGCACAATCATGGCTGCAAAACTAATATTTCGAAAAAATACTTCTTTTATTCGCTTCAAAATTACAGTGCGCAGTTTTTTATTGCAAATGGCTAACTACGTGTTGTTTAATTATAATTAATAAAAAATTTTTTTCTATCTCTGTTGATTAGGTAGTGTTCATAAATACTCCGTATTTCATGATACAAGACAAAATTGAAAATTTCAAAACCCCCAAAACATCCTCAGACCGCCGTTCTGCTACATATGAATTATTTTAAGAGCAAAACGTGAAAGAACTTGATGATCTTCGAAAGGGGATCTTGCAGCATCAGGTTAAGGTTACTAAGGTTGTTCTTTACTCAATGAGCTTGAGTTGTTTTATTGCAAAGCTCGCATGGCTTCCAGCTCCACTACGTAACCCTGGAAATAATTTTGATTCAGAGTGAATGTAAAAATATAACAAATGAGTCCACAATCAACGGGCTTATTTTGTTTAGTGTAGGAGTTCCATGGTCACTATCTAGTTCTACGAATCTCCTAATAATAAAGGCCAATTATATCAGCCCAATCTCCGATGGCCAACTTCTAGTTCCATCATTATTATATCTTACAAAACATTCGGCACCTAAGTGTTTGCCAAAATAAACTGAATTAGTCCACATTCGCTGGGTAGATTAGCTTAAAAGTTCTCATGAACTTCTTCCAGCTCTGTCATCAGACACTGGAAAACATCCTGCTCCAAAGTCCTTAAAATAACGAATCAAACGAGACTAAAATCGATGGTGCTTTTCAATGTTCATTCATTTCGTTCCCATGACATTCTACCCACTTTATCGTGAGAAACAGGAAATCATCTAACACCAGATTATTTGTCAAAACAGAACAAATAAGTCCAAATGCAGTGGATTTATGTCGTTTAGTCAAAAAGATCCCGTAGCGACCTTCCAGTTAATTACATCAATAAATTCTTAAAATCATTGGTATGCTAAAAGAAACCCAATTAACTCCCCAATTAAAAAACTGAATTAATTAACATACTCGATGGGTTTATATCTGGTTTAGCGAGATCTCATGGACTTCTTCTAGTTTTATCTTTAGAAAATGAAAGTCATTTTGTTTCAAAGTCCTTATTAACACAAACGTAATGAGCCCGAAATCGGTGGCGTTGCACAATTTCAATTCGAAGTTTCCAAAACCTCCAATTTCCATTATTAAATTTAAAAAACCTCTAGCACCAAAAATATGCCTAAACAAACCGAATCAACTCATGTTCAATGGGGTTTTCTGGGTTAGCTTAGAATTTTTCATGGACTTATCATCTGACACCGGAAGCCATCCTGCTCCAAAGAGTTTAAAAGAGCGAATTAGAAGAGTTAATTTTTAATTCGAAGTTCCCATAACCTCCTTCCTGCTTTATTATAAGACCCTGGAAATCATTTATTGTTTCATTATTATATTCATTTCATTATTTGTCAAAACTTTTTGTTTTATCTTGTTTAGTTTAAAAATAATCATCGCTAACTTCTAGTTTTATTATCAGTTCCTAAAAATTATCCAGCATCAAAGTGTATGTCAAAACAAATTTTGCGTAGTTCTTATAGACTCCAGTTCTGTCACCAGGCACTGGTACCCATTGTCCTTCAAAATCCTTGTAAAAATGTACTCCAATTTATTCCAAATTCCCATGTGGGGGTCATCAGCTCTATTACAAGACCCGGAAATCATCTAGCAGCAGGATGTTTGTTAAAACAGAACAAAGGATCCCAAACTCGATAGATTTTTCTTGGTTAGTTTAGAAGTTTTCTTGACTACCTTCCAATTCCATCATCAGTTACTAGAAATTGTCCAGCACCAAATTGTTTGCCCCAAAACAAACCGAATTACTTATGTCAAAATGCTTCTTTGCTGCTTGGAAAGATACAATTATTGTCATCAGGAGAACCGTCTGCTTGTTTGCTATCATACATATTCAAAAAAAATATTATATTTATCTCATTAAGCTGAACTAACCCGACAGCTAACGTTACCACCGCGCACTCATTGTTCAATTCAAATAGCGGTCTTCCCCGGCTGCCTTTTACATACTTCCTACGCATTTCATCAAATCATTCCCACAGATTGCAAGACAACGAAAGGAAAAATGTTATACATCAAAAAATCAGCGAGGCAGTGAAAAATAAAAATAAAACACAATATATCTAATGGATTAGAAACTTTTATTGAGTACAATCCACGATTATATTCGAGAAGTCCGTACACACAAAAAACTCGACAATCGAGTTGCATCCTCACCTATGCACATCAAAATACTCGAAAGACGAAAATGACAATTTTACATTTGAATGAATGTAATACTACAAAGCGCAAATGTCACTATACTCGAAATCTTTACGTGCTGATTCCTTGTATACAAAACTTGCTGTCAAAATGAATATGATTATATTATCATTCTAAGAATAATATGTATTCTAAAAATAATTCTATGAATAAATCGAATGAAAGTAAACTGATCAATATACTTGATTTATGTGAGTTGTCAGGCGACAAAAATATTTAAAAAAAAATGTTGTAAGCAAACAAAAAAATAGCTTCGTAATATCCTATTTTTACTATTATACACAAAAGATTATAATGTACATTTTATGCTCTTCTGAGTATGATTTTTCCAAACACTGTACACATCACCGAAATGACACCGCGAAAGAACAACGGTGGATCCTTAGGGGCCATCCATAAATTACGTCACACGAATTTCATGATTTTTCGACCCTACCCCCGACCTTGTCACAGTTGGTCACATTTGTGAAACCCCCACAACCTAGTGTGATATCACATATTTTACAATTTTACATTGGAATAATGATCTCATTCTAATATTTTTTTATTCGTACAAGTAGCTTTTTAAATTTAGTGTTGTAATACTTATATATAAAATATTATATTTTGAAACAATTGAGATGTCACAAAATTTGGGACTCCTCCCTACCCCTTGTCACACAATGTCACACTTCGTCGACCCCCTCCTCGACTTAATGATTCACTGATATGTGGTTTATATTTCGCAAAATTATTGATTGTGCTTAATTTGAATAAAAAAATTATAAAGCTATTTTTTATTTTAATCTTTGATCTTAGTTTTTTTAAAAGTGTGAATTGCTTGCTAAAACGAATTATTGTGAAGATTCTAGCATTAATTTTAATTACAAACCATCAAGTTATTTAAGACATTACAACTTTGTTTCAGATATATACCTATATGACTACCCGCCATTGTTCTTACGCTAACGTTTACAGTGTGACAATTACTGTTTAATCAATTTTTGGTGCATAGATGGAAGTATATTTTATTTCTATATCCGGTTTTGTTTACAAAAACAAAATCACCACCTAAAGATTTTTACTATAACTATTATATTATCATAAATATAGAATATGTGATAAAAAAAGAAAAACCTCCGTTTGAAATATTTTCTTTTCACACGTGGTTTTCTGGTTAAAATTGAAAACGTTAAAACTAGCTGTGACGACGGTGATTAGAGATTATTAAGTGCTAAATATTTTTGATATAACTTGAAAGCACGGTAACACGCCTCAGGTAACAGTGAGGCAGAAAGGTAAATCAGACCACAACGATCTAGCATTCTGCTGCGGACTGTGTATGCCTAATAAACACTGCATAACTAGTAAATAAATATAAATTATTCAGAATTATCTAGCATAATTAAAGAAAATTTACCAGCCATGTTGGTATGAGTCATACAGTGATGGTGTTACTTGTTAGTGATATTGAAAAATATTTTAATAAACACACAAACCCAGAAAAACGACAGCTGTATTTTTATGTTCAATACCCAAGCGGTTGTCCCTGTCGAGAATCAAATCTAAGCACTAACGATTTCACCGCTAGGATTGTTGTGATTAAAATTTAAAACGTGTGGGGTGAGGTTGAGCATACACAGTCGAGTACAAATCTTAACTTTAAAATAATGGGCGTGTTCTTGACGAATGTTTTAACTCAGACTTCTGCCAAAATTGACAGATGACTTAACTAAGACTTTACCAGGACACTCTATATATAATAATACATAATCTAATGCTGTCATTTTACTTAAGTCAAGGCGCCTTTGCATAATTCTGACAGTTTTTCTATAGGTTTTGACTGTTTAAGAAAGAAAGTCTGTCCGAAAGAACAAACAAATTTTGTTTACTCTGACAGGTCTAAATAAGTTTGGTAGACAGACAGAGAAAGTCAGACAAGTTAAATAGGAAAACGCGGCACGCCCATTGTATGTTACCATCGAGCGGCAGATATTGATAGATCGGAATGTCCTAATCTGCCTTATATGGCTTTTGGGCAAATATATCTTAAGTTTCCATATGATGAAGGGTAAATTGTGAATAAAATATACTGTAACACTCAAAGATGAGCTTTGTTTCATAAATAATGTTAAGATAAAATGTGGTACGAAAGTTTCTTTCTAAATATTACATATTCGAATTGGACGTAGTTACACGAAAAAGATCCAATCCACACAAAATCAGTTTAGAAATATTGAAGTTTGAAGTTGGATATTTTTTTATTTTTTAACGTGCCATACATGGGAACTAGTTCTGACGTTGAATAATATAGACATATATTATTCAACGTCATTATATATAGACAGCTATTTTTGCTTAGATGTTTTTTACTGGAAAATTGTATTGATGTTTAGCATCAGTTTGGTGCACTTAACTCATTTTTGACCATATTGTGGATTGGATCCTTTTCGTTTAAATACGTCCAATTATATTAACAGACTGCCTGTTAATAATAAAATAATTCACTGCCTGTTAATTTTATTTATTATAAATAAATATACTTAACAATAAATATGTATAATTGATTAAATTTCAAATGCGTCGATATGGAATAGTAAATAGATTAAGATAAAAAAAAATATGTATACTTAGATAAATAAATATTTTACGTTACTCAAATTTTACTTTCTATAGTGTATATTTAAAATATTAAAGAGTCAACGGGCTGGACTTTACAACAAATAAATTTTTCTCGTTGCTTTAGTAGCCTTTATACATATATCTATCTGTAAATCAAGCCAATAAAACATATTGTGTATATTTTAAAAACTTTATAGTTATTGCTATGTAAATAACCAAACTCATCTCCGAGTGAGTGTAAGTTTGAAAATGTTTCGAAAATGAAAAAAATATGTAAGGCGACTCTCTTGAAAAATTCAAATACAACAATTTTTTAGAACTGTTTTATATTTTTTTATCGAGAGAAAAAAGTTATTTAAAACAACTAACTGTTTGAACGATCTGCAGTAGTATTTATATTTATGAAACTGTTAATAATTAGATGACATCATGAAGAAGTCTTAACAGTATTGTGCCAGGTAAATGTAAAAATACATTAAATGTAACAAAATCAACGTATTTTTTCTATACCTGGGAAAAAAATTATATTATCCGACCTCCATTACGTATCGCTTAAAATAAAAAAATAAAAAAAAAACTGCTGAATATTTTAGCGCCACTATTGACAACAAATTTATGTAAAAATATTCTTCATGTTGAATTAGAACAAAATTAACGACTACGTAATTTTTTTAATTTTTGTTAATTTTGTCGAAGAGTTTTACTTTCTAATTTAATTTGAATTGTTTGAATATATATATATATATATATATATATATATATATATATATATATATATATATATATATATAGATATATATATATAAATTTTAATATGACATTTTTTTTAAATTTTTATATAACGACTAGGCGTTCAGATGTGGAAACTGTAAAAAATGAATACAAAGAGACATACATATTTACATACTTTTGACACGATTTAATACAAAGTTAAAGAACTCAAATTCAAAGGGAAATTCAGGTCTTATTTTAAAAGAATAATCTTATAAAACAATAGCCTTCTTGTACACAAAAAAATTGTCTGTAAACAGTTTTGCACATTATATTTTTTCTACTGATTTGATATTTTCGATGGATTTGACGTTTTAGCTATATTCGATATTTTACATGAGAGTCACTTACCTACAATAATCGTGTGCGTGGTGAATTAATTTTTACATTTTCACATTACATCATACATTGCAATTTTAACTAACTAAAAATTACAAGGTGCTAAATAGGCATATGTGGTCCGTCGTCATAAGAGCAAATTTTAAAACATTTATTATTAAAATACTTGATCAATAAATTATTACTAACGGAATTCGTGCAACCTGATATAACTAATTTCCTACTAGCAGTCAGATAATTATATATACGTAAAGTGATATATTATTAGAAAAATCATAACAATGCTTATATATTTTTCTAATTATTGGATATAATATGGTTATTAAAATTGGTATAACTTTTCAAAGAAATTGAATATATTCCATTAAAAAATTCTATTGATTATATTAATCTGACTACTAGTTTCATGCTATCTCCAAACTTGTAGTAGAAATTTATAATTTGTTACCATATGGAAAAATATTTACATACATTTTGGCACAGGCGACGTGCATTAACTGCAAAACGACACCACGTTTGTAAAAACACTTTAAAGTATTATTAAAGAGTATATTTTATACTACAGGCTTAATCTAGAGGATGTTTAGGCCTATATCTTGAAAAAAAGAGTGCAATTGATTCTTCTTTAATACATGTTAGCTCGTTTAGCTCGTAAGCAGCTTTAAGTGACGTCAAATTATAATGCTTTAACTCCTCAACCACTAAAAACCAATGGCGATTTCGGGTTTTTTTAGTTTTAAAGCCATAAACAACAAAAAAGCAATTATATTTATCGAATAATTTTAATTCATCTTAAAGCCCGTGTTAAAATGGTCTTATTTATTATTGGACATCAAGACAAAAAGTCATGCAGGTGTGTGTAATATATAAACTTTTTGACACTAAAAACTAACATAAGTTTTTTAATTGGAAAAATAATATTTCATTTATTCATTAATGCTATCACATAAATCCATAATTACAAACGAAACACAAAGCCTTGCTGATGCTTCGGTGGTTTGATCACAAAGCGTAACCGGTTGGCTTTAAAACAAATATATTGTAGAAAATCAATATGATGCAGTTACACCAAGTGCCAAAGATAAAAAATATATATTATAGCTATCAGATAAAAACAACTCAATTTTAAAAACAGTGAATCATTAAAGTATAAGCTAAAACTGCCAAACTTAAAAAGTTAAAATTCAGTTTCTTCAAAAGCAAAATTGTGTATAATTACAAAAGCCAACATTGCCACCACCGACCACACAGCCCATAGACACCTAATAATAAGCGAATGGCTTCTGTCAACACATCTGGCTTATAGTTCCGATGTAAATTTCCACGCGCCAATAAGTATTGATTGAGTGATCAGTGTCGACCAATCAGATGCTATGTACATCACTATCTTTCACTGTAGCCTTGAATTAGCCAATCACG
Organism: Apodemia mormo; assembly: GCA_036924255.1. Taxonomy (NCBI): domain Eukaryota; kingdom Metazoa; phylum Arthropoda; class Insecta; order Lepidoptera; family Riodinidae; genus Apodemia; species Apodemia mormo. Next base: position 6,619,006 of record JAUPFN010000012.1, on the reverse strand, counting down.
GCGTTGCAACCCTAGTTCATCTTATCTCAGCTAGTTGCCAGAATGCGTTCAATACGGAAAATTAAACATTGGCCGTCTATAGGCTGTGTGGTCGGTGATTGCCACTAAGTGAATTAAAAAAGAAATGCTTATCTCTTCACTAATATACATGTATAACTACTAAGAAAATCTTTGTCATGATTATGGCGTTTCTAAGTATACTGTAAATAAATGTATTTTACATTCAATGTATTTTTTGGTTGGGTTAGTCCATAAAGCTTATGATAAATAATGTCAGATCATTAAATTCATATTGAAACTTTTGAGGTACAATTTAACGTGTCTTAATGGTGCGAATTTATTCCAAGAATCTACTCTCAACAATGATAACAAGATTTTATCGTATCGACCAAGCTTGCATAGTAATTAGGTACCTACGAAGGTACTTAATTACTATGCAAGAAAGTTTATATACTCAATAAAACGTCAAGTTACGGTGTATTATTTAATATATCGACGGGTCCCAAGAACAAAGTCGTATCTACAAAATTACCAAATTACAATATGTTTGTTTGTGGGAGTACATTGCAGATAAGATGATGGTCACTTGAGTATTTCCAAAAATAAAAGACCAATAAATATAAAAAATATATTGTCTTGTAGCTTTATGCTTTAATGCGAATTTTATTATAAAATAGGTTTCGTCTTATCTCTCCATAAGATTTTGTTCTTGGGACGCGTCGATATGTGTTAGCCTAGGTTCCCTTTAAACAGGTTACGACCTGGGTAAACTAAACTAAAACAGGGTAAACTAAACGTTAAAACTAAAAAAGGTAAACTAAAGGTTAATGCGTCGCCGCGATTCCAATTCGGTAGTAGTAAAAAAATGTTGACTCATCAAAATAGTTTGTAAAAGTTTTATTGAATAAAGTACTGCTGATTTCTATAAAATAACTACCAAGTAGTAGAGTTTAACAACGCCTCGTCCAAATTTACACGTAATACCGCTTTAAATTTTACATTTTCTGAGTTATCTCAACAAGAGTTGCACTAAAATATAAAGAGCAGTTTTTTAATACCTATATATGGGCGAACTCTATGTGACTCATTGGCATTGACACAAAAAGTCATAGCCATTTTATCAAAGATAAAATGATCATATGAACAAAAACAAAACAATGTTTCGCCGAAATTTTTTGAAGTTTTTTCAAAATTTCTCAAAATGTCCAGGACCGAACTGGTTAAGATTATCAGGAATTTAACCAAATGCCGTCAACTGAGTTTAGATTAGTTAAGCCGTTCAAAAGTTATGAGGCTTACAACACACACATATGCATCTGCATACAGACACACTGACGTTATCGTGATAAGAGTCGGAAAAGGTTTCTAGGTTCGCAAAACGTAAAAATCTGGTGAAAACGCGTTTTTCAAAAATCGAGGTGAAATCAGTAACTTCCTTTAGGATAGGATAGTAAAAAAAGGATTATTGTCTAAATGGTTCATCATCTTCTGATTTATAAAGCTTATGAAAGACCGTATCTCGAGATTTATCCTTCCTTATTTTTCTTCTTTCCTTATGTCACGCATAATAAATCCGCACCTTATAAACATGTTATATATGGCATTTAATATAAGTCAATTTAAAAACTCAATGAGAATCATTTTCAATATTCTTAAGTCAAAATGGCATATTAGCGACATTATAATACTTTACGTCTATTTACAAATGAGATCTTATATAAATGATTACATATTTACTAAATTATTATTAGCTACAAGCTGATCAGGTCATGAGTGAGGGTTCAAGGCGTTAGCTAGCAACACTACGTGATACCAGTAATGGAAATTATAATCCTACTATTAGCACTACGCCAGAATTGGTGTTCAGAATACAGTGGCGATATAAAATCGTCGAATCTCCATTATAACATGGTTAGTGTACTCTAAGGTATAATATTGATTAAGGCTTGGTTCATGATACATAAGCTATAAGCGGTACATAATGCAGTGAATTTTATTTAATGTAAATTAATTTTGATACTTTGTGTTATAATGTTCTTTAGTAATATTTAACAAATTATATCATTATTGTCAGTTTATATAATTAAACAAAATGAAAAGTTTAAAATATATTTAATAATGTTTATTAATATAAACAACTATGACTTTTGTTATTCAATTGCTCTATTTTGGTGAGAAAAATTAATACTTAGAATTTAATATTGCAATTATTTGGATATATCTCTTTCTGTTGATAGTTTTAGATCCGCTTAAAATTTAGCTTTTGCGCCACGAAACCATTATTATAACTATTTTTAATTTCACAACGAGTATTTATTAAAGTTAGGAACTTAAATATTTATATGGCGATACTCGATACGTATAATAATCTACAACAATTTAGTGAAAATATTTAAAAGTATATGCAAAATATTAAACAGCTAAAAGGGGACTAACGATAATAGTAAAACTTTGAGATATTATATCAATTAAAATACATTCTTTATTGAATATGTTAATAAAAATATTATCTAATACAGGAAGGGTATTTCTACCACAAATTGTTTAAATTTAACGTATAATCTTAATAAGTACGTAAGGAATTCAACCTCATTTTTTATGCTTATAATGTGTAAAATTAGCTCGTGGTAGTTTCTTGAGCTTAGCCTTTCCCATTAAAAATGTTGTATATAACAATTATTAACTTTATGAGAATATCTCAAGTTTCTAGTCCCTCTTCCACTGTTACATATACTTAGTGTTGACCTATTCCCAAGCAAATATTTAATTTCTGAGACCAATGTACAGCTGTCCTGTTGTGTGTATTGCATTGGGAATACCTACATACAAACAATTACTTTGTTTGTGCTGCAATGTACAGCCCAAACAAAGCTATAATTAACAAAGTTAAACAAACGAACACAAAAATAGCAAAAAAATTGATAAATTCATATTTAGTACATGTCAAAATTGTAAAAATGTTAAAGATGTTGAAAATGTCAATTATTTCAAAAATTCAAATACGATTTCGACAATTTTAAATTTCGATAAACGTTCCTTTAAAGATATTAAACTTAATTAAACTTGAAACAATATAGTTGTATTAATTAATACGATTTGCCAAAAATGGGCAAAATAAAGAATATATTTTTTACAGTACTTAATACGTTTTGTTTAGTTCTTCAATTTAATTTTTAGGCTATAAGGAAATAAGCCAACACACGGAAATTTTTAACACGTAACAATTAGTTTGAATGTGATAGAAAATAAATAGTTGTAATAAAAAATGTAGATGATATTACATATTACCTAGCTATTCACAAATAGTGATGTGACTGTAAAACGGATTTCTATATTTTTTTCTTTACTGCAAGCTAATATTTTACATGGCGATTTAAAGATCATCGAAAATTTTGACTCTAAAAATATATTCTTGATCCTAAAAATCGTTACCCTTTGGAAATTAATGGTCCGATCTGGCAAAATTGCGATTTATCGTAAAAATAAAATGATGACGGATATTCGAGTTTTAATTTTGACAAATCAAACAAAATTCTCAAATTTTTTGATTTCATTAAAATAAAGTGATACTTGCATTATATCAGTTCAGAGATCAGAGCTGGTTCTCCTGATGATGAAAGATAACCGCAGTCTTACACTTCTATAACATAAAATGTTTCACTAGTGCACAACCATCGCTATGACTGCGATTTAAAGTCTTATTGATAGTTCATTAGCAATTATCAAGGTAACATGACATGAAAATAAAAATTAATTCTACCTTGGTTTTTCTAAGGTAGAATTGATTTTTATTTTATTTTAAAGCTTATCATAGAGTGACTGTCCATCGAGATTTATTACACTGAATCAGTGTAAGGTGCCATCTGCATTTGTATCCTACACATAAAGCAGTACGACAGTTTGATAAAAATTATATATATCGATGTTGAAGTGAAAAGTTCTTTAGACGCGATGAGCATTTTATTTCGTGGATATTGAGAGACTGAGTCGTCACGTTCGGCTGTGTAACGCTCGCTCGGGTAAAGTCGGCTAGAGTCGACTAAGGTAGCGATAGATATATAGTCAACACGTAACTGCTAGCGACCGTCACATTTATTATTAATGACTATAACGTATTATTAACTTCCTTTTGACGCACTTCTGTGAAACTTATGTAGACACGTCTTACCGTGCGTTTCTACTACGGTTGACAATAAACACCGACGATGTTAACAGACCAATTCTTATGACATTGTTAATCGAGCTATGTATGTGTTGCATTGCATTGACAAGTGAAGCTAATTTTTTAATTATAAATATTTTTTAAGAGTGGTGTTATCAGATCGCAACTTGATTAACCGTTTCGCCGCATAATGTAATTGCGATTAATATTATAATCAACGCTATGTACCCGACATCGTCTTGTAATTAGTTTTGAATTTCAATTCTGTTAATTTAAAGTTGTTTATATAGTAGGAAACACACAGTTAAGCACACATCATTTTTTGGTAAACGTTCAGTAATTTCTTGCCAATTTGTTTTAAAACTTTAATTTAAATTTAATCCATTAAGTTATTCAGAGTTTTCGAAATTTTAATCTACATTTTTCATTACAACATCACTATACAAAATATTTTGACGATTTCGCATGCTTATACTCGATGAAAAAACGACTTGAACTATTAAAATTACAAGACAAAATACACCTTACACTATCCATACAAGGAAGATTATCCAACGAAGCCATTGCGGAGATACAGCTACATAAAAAACACCTAAATGTCATTTTATTACAATTTAGAATTAAGTGCTTACCTTTTTTTAATTCAAAGTTTATTCTAGCATAGTACATACTTTTTATTTTATTATTTTAATTATAATTTTAGTAAGGCTATTTAGTAGACATACAGCTAAATTGTTAGCTGTTAAAATGCTATAATACTTATAAAGAATACTAATAAAATGTCAATAAAATTAACAACTGTATTAACATATATATATATTAATATCTTAAAAACGTAATTCTACTTAATATTATTTATAAAACACACAGTCGTACAAATCAACAAGTTTTTCTAATGCAAAAAGTGTTTTAACTTAAACACGTACGCGGTATATTTTACATATTTGTAGAATACGGGGCACATGGCCAGGCGACTCACTTGATAAGTGATTTTCTACGCCCATAGACAACATACGGGACATGGAGTTGCGTTACTGTTCTTTAAGAAATAATTAAGCTCTAGATGGCACATCAGGGTTAAAAATTAATTTAAATTAAAAAATTATAAATTGTATATCTTGATGGGAAAAACTAAGTAAAACCTTAAAAAGTAGATTCTGTTAAATTTCATCTATCCGTTCATTTGCGTTCAATGTTAGGTTTTCGACGAAATAAATATTTTTATATGAAGTTATAAAATTACAATTTCCTGAAATAATATAAGATTTCTTCATTAACAAATAATAAACATAATTATAAACTAAGTCATAAATATGTAAATCATTAAAAAATATAAATTATTACAAATAATCATAAATATCGATTTAAAGAGTAAAAATTACTAGTGATCATTTTGATAAATATAAGATTGTTCTTCCTCACAATTATATTGAAGTTGGAAAGAGACAAATAATTTTGCTTATGGTTGCCGAATTAGTCTGACGGGTCAGATTCACTTAATGCCAGTTCACACAATTCCTAAACGAGAAATAGCCGTACCCATGATGTGCATATAAATCTACGAATAAATGTTAATAATAGCTAAGACATATTTTTATGAAAAAATAGATGAGTTTGTTATTCCGCAAACTAGGTTAATTATTTAAAAGATTTTATTTTTCGTTAATTTGTCTCTTAAGCACATTACAAAAACGTATTTTAGTATTTTAAACGTTAAATTTGCCGGAAATTATGAAGACTATTTTGCGTACGTATTTAAATCTTAATGGATTTGCTATTAAATAATTATCCAACGATAATTATTGCTATTTAATAATTATTAAACGAAATATTAAAACAGTAATTAGATTACTGTTTTTGTTATTAATAAATAGTAATATATTATTTTCAAATAATAAAACAGAGATTCCACACATGAGTTTCAAACAATACTGCAATGAGTATAAACATACCCCAAGATAAAATAATCTGTACAGCGTTCACAACAAGGTTCAAATTCTTTTAACATTTAACCTTAAGCGCCATCCACACGACACGACGAATATTAATCTAATTACAAATAACATTGATATGTGAATGCGAAATTATATCAAAATCTACCACAGGAAGCTTTCAAAAATATGCCCGCAATTTTAAACCTTATTTATCTGCCGTAAGACTCAAAATGCGAGCACATTTTTAGACCCAAATCGGTGTATATAGAAATTGTACAACATTCATTAGTGGCCCCAAGATCACGATAAGATTATTATTATTAAACATAAATGTTTTTAATACAAACATAAATAATAAAGGTTTGTTAATGTGGACAAAATAATTAAATAAAAGACGGCCAAGTTTATTTTTTACTTTTAAGCTGTCAAAGTGACATTTAATCTGTTAGAAATGTCATAGATAAAATAGCACACGAAGAATTTTACATATCAGACAGCTAATAGCCAACAATTCACATCAACTTATTGCTTTGAATAATTCGTTGAGTTGTTATTGCGTTTTTAAAACATAAGGTCATGTCGCATTGGATGGACAATAAAAAAACTCAGTCAGTAAAGGTTAATGCCGTAAACTCTTGCGCACCTTACGAAGAAATGAGCAAATCTCAAAAATATCTCCAGTACCTTCTAGTTCCAGAAGTCATCGTCTTGAAAGAAACCATTCAAAATATTTATAATGAAGATGAGATAGCAATACGACGTGTCGTACGAGTGACAGAGATAGTCGACAGATGGAGGACCCAGTGGCTGCATCAACAGCGTGAGATAGTTTCAATGAAGCGTGATTATCTGAAATAGAAAATCATAGCTTGTAGGAAGAACGGTTATATTTAACGGGTAATTTTATGAATGAAAATCATTGCCAGTTAATTTCCACATGTAAAATCACTGTGATTTTTTTATTTCATTTTATTCAACGCAAGTGGATTAAAAAACCCAATTATTTTCATGCCTATTGGAGATGTATTTAAGAAGTGCTTTTACCACCTTCTTTTAAAAATCCATACGCGGTGGCGCGACCACAATTAAATGCTTTTTGATCGACATTTATGTTCCCAGTTGAGTTTCCTTACCTTTTATATATATATATATATATACATATATATATATATATATACATATATATATGTATATATATATACACATATATATATATATATATATACACATATATATATACATATATATATATATATATATATATACATCATAAAAAAGAAAGAAAGAAAGAAATTATTTATTGATGGACAACTTTTCCGAAACAAAACAAATTGTATTCTTAGTTAAAATTCTAAATTAAATTATATTCTAATTTAAAAACAAATCAAAGCTTTCACTAATAAACTTATAACAAACTAAAATAAATAAAAAGCAAGAAGTTATAGTAATTTAGTCCATTAAAGGGAATAACTCAGTATTTGTTGAGTCTTGGTGAACCTCAATACTGGTTTTCAGCATCCCCTATTTATTAGACAGAAAACAAACAAAAGAGAAACATTATATACACATATGTTGTGTGTGTACATTCTTAATTAGCACTAGTATTAACTATTACTTTATTTATTACAAATCTTAATATAAATATATATATATATATATATATATATATATATATATATATATATATATATATATATATATATATATATATATATATATATATATATATATATATATATATATATATATATATATATATATATATATATACACAAGAGCTGTTAGTGTAAATACTCTTATATCTTGAAACCAGTGGTTTTAACTTATAGAACGTAAATTCAATGTAATTCAAGTAAAGTCTCCAGTTTTCCTCAAAATTATTTCATCCTATACAAGTGCACGAAAAATTATAATCAAATAAGACAGCTAACAATAACAGGGCTCTTCTGATGGAAAGAGACAACCATCGCATATAGACACAATTATGTTAACGGTACGTCGCTATCCTAATGGCGGGATCATAATGCCACATGCATCAGTTTACCGGCTACCTTGCCCTCCAAAACAGAACACGATAGTGACAAACACCGACGCTATTGGCACAAGAATAGGTACGGCGGTAGTATCAGACCCGGGCGAGACAATGCACAACTCTACCTTATATAAGTCACGGTGGTAGTGACCGTTACCGTCTCTTATGAACTGCTTAGCAGAACGGCATATTATCTATTCTTGAGAGGCCCTGGACCAACACGGGAAATAAGTTCACCGACTACTTTACTTTCCCCAAAAAAACATGTCAGTGACATGCACTGATGTCAGTGTAGCGAGACTAATCGAACAAAACAAACTGCACTGTAGTATTTTAATCAATATAATCTATAGCAGTTACTTGCGACTTCGTTCGCGTGACCCAAAATCATTACTTCCATTTGCCTGGTCGGGTAAAAAAATAGCCTATGTCACTCCTTGATAATGTATCTTTATAAATGTGATAGAATTTTTAAGATCGGTCGCGTAGTTTTTGAGTTAAATCGTCACAAAAAATCAAATCTTTCCTTTGTTAGTATGTAAGTACGAGCATGTATGTAACGAAAACTGAACATGAATTTGACGTACTTTGAAACTTCGGAATAATTTGAAACTTGACAGTCTTATCAAGTACCGTTGACAATGCAATAATATAAATAGTTATCATTACCAGGATCTTCAGGATTAGCAATTTGTTTTTTTTACCCTCAGATAGGCCTGCGCTCGTAACGTATCTGGCAATGCGCAATCATCGTAATTGTTTAGTTACCGCAAGAAACATATCAGCCATATATATTAGTGGCAGTCTAAAAACACACTTTTGTAGAAAATCGAACTAAAAAAATAATAGTTTAAAAAATGCTTTTTTAGAAAATCGAACTAAGAAATGAAAAACAAATAATAGTGTAGCGCCGCTGGTCCGTACCGCTGAAAATCATAGTGATGGAACCAGCAGGCCAGCTTCTTGTCAGGTGACGTCATAACTGTGGAGATTGATGACGTCACACAAGGATAAGGAAGGGGAAAAGGTAGATCTTCCCAGCCACGCAAGTTCTACTGCCTGGGGACCGATCACTGAAGTCCATTTGAGAAGCGTTGAAACTTGTATTTATATTGTGTACAAGATAAATAATTGTGATATCGAATTTATTATCGGATTTTATTTTGAATTTTATTATTTTTCTATTCTTTATTATTTTTTTGGTAGCGTTTTTCTAGGTTGTTTGAACCGCTACAAGTTAAAAAACTAAAAAAACACGCTTTTACCAAACTAAAAAATAAGTTTAAATAAGAATAGTGTAAATAGGAAAAAAATGTATTGCATTGTAAAAAAAGCGTGGGGTGCTTTTTAAGATATCTACACATCATACACCACACGCCGTTTTACGACGTAATAGCTTTTTACAATATTAGTTTAGATGCAAATATTATAATATGTAAAGGTTCTAAGTTTGTAAAATTGATTGAAGGAAGTAATCTAAGGAACTACTGCACCGATTTGAAAAATTCCTTTACAAGTAGAAAGCTACATTATTCTTGAGCAACAAAGACTACATTTTATCGTAATTTTCCAACAAAATCGGGACTTAGGCGAGCCATATCGCGAGAAACGGCTAGTCTTATATAAATATATAGTGAAAAGTACTTACTAGTCAGTGCTAGTTCACACATGCTGCACATACTCGGGGTTGAGGAAGGAGAAACCCATGAACTCAGTCTGGTCAAGATTCATCATGAATAGCTTGTCTGTGGGCGTTAGTTCTGTCTTCTCCGCTGTGAACTGCTTGTCAAAGTTGGATACGTCTTTGCGATGTTTCTAGAAAAGAACATCATATAAAATTTTAATATAGGTTGGAATGATGATATGATAACTGGAATTATTACGACGCAATATTTGTGAAATAAAAATGTACTTTATTTCGTTACTAATAAAGTTGACATTTGTTTCTTACTTAACAGAGTGGAAAAACGTTCTGAGCAGGACAACAAGAGTGGATGTTGTCTCTTTCTTGCAATTGTCAGTGTAAATAAAATTATCTGATGGTAGATTTTTTTATATTCGGTAATCGTTAAATCCCTTTTATTCATACACGTCGATAAATACATTAGCATAAAATGTAATGTAATTAACATAGTGAGTTCTAAAATGTGCTTATTTTAATTATTACGTAATTACTTATGCAATGCAAAAACTGTTTCTCAAATTAGTAGAATTATTTAGTAGTAATTTACAAACTGCGCATGGCCGCACTTATATATGGCGATTGGCGCTTTATTTACTAGAAAGAGACACACTCCACCAATGTCGTGGTACTCTTCGGAACGATTTGAAGCGCGTGTGAACGTTCCGGGTAGAATGAAACTTCCTCGTGTGTTATCTATGTGCACATTCACGTAAAACATGGAAAATAGAGGTAAGGAGGACCAACTCATATAGGGGAAAGGTTGAAAAAATCTAGCTATATACCTACTAAAATAAAGTTTCAGCACACTGGCCTAGGATAAATTACGACATAAAATTAGACTTTTGGGTAATTTAACGAATGAAAATCATTGCCAGTTAATTTTCATACGTAAGATCACTGTGATTTTTTTATTTCATTTTATTCAATAAAAAAGTGGAATAAAAATAAATATTTCCATGCCTATTCGAAATGTATTTAAAAAGTGCTTTTACCGCTTTCTATCTAAAAATCCATATGCGGTGGCGCGACCACTATTAAATGCTTTTTGATCGACATTTATGTCTCCAGTTGGTTCTCCTTACCTCTAGAAACCATTATATAAAGCTTTCGGTCCTGATTAAGTAGTAAATGATAGGGGAAATCAGGATTATTAGTGGAAAATTCCGAAAGATTATACAGTATGTTATACAGATTTATCTCGATTTAAGATAATTTAATCCTGTCTAAAAAAATTTAAATTTGAATTTGCAAAAAATCTGCTACGTACGAGAAAAAAAAAAGAAATGGTTATAGAAATTAGCTATAAAAATTTTAGTTTACAGATCTAAAGAAATATCACTTTAAAAGGAAGAATTTAAAAAAATAGTATAATAGACCGATTTACTCTGCATAGCAGTTAGTAAAAGATGAACAAAAATATCATTGTCATTGTGGTCATGAGTGATAAAATGTTAAGTGTTTATTACGTACTAGCTGTTGCCAGCGACTTCGTCTGCGCGGACTTCGTTTACTCCGCACAGCACCTCCCAGCTAGGTGATAGCGTGATAATATGTAGCCTATATGTTGACCCGACCTGTTAGTAATATTCATGCAAAATTTGAAGTAAATCCATGCAGTACTTTTTGAGTTTACTCCGGACATACATCCAGACGAACAGGCAAACAGATAAACAGACAAAAATTCTAAAAACTATATTTTTGGCTTCGATATCGATTATAGATCAGGATCCCAAGTATTCTTTTAAAAAAATATTCAAGTACTGTTTTGACTTTCCTTCGATTTTATTATAAGTATGTATAGATAACTAAAGTTGTCGAGCTCATAACCGTGATTCAAAGGACTATAATTTTTAAAATTCTTAAAATTTATAAATCCTCATCTAATTATTTAGGACAAATGACGTGCGATGCTTGTCTTATTAACAAACTAAGCATGCTTATATTATTTTCGTACAGCAAGAGCTTTATAAACTAAATATCAAATATTGCATACGTAGTTTACGTTATACTTAAAGAAACAGTTGATAGAATTACTTATGTACCTCGTGCAATTCGCAAACATTAAAGTATGCTGTGATAAAAGGCAAATGAACTAACAACTGAAGTATAGTTATTATTTTAATTTCCTATACCACTTTATCTGGCTTTTGATTATTTAATTTAGTGTTAAAATTAGTGTTGCCGATCGATTGTGGATTATCGATAGGATATCGATATTCTATCGATAGTAGTCCGATAGTAGTACTATCGATATTATAATCGATAGTATCGATTAAATCGATAGTATCGATACTATCGACTGTTGAAAAGGATACAATACTATTGGCAAAATAAAATACTATTAATACTATCGATAGTATCGTATCTCCCAGTCAGAAAAGAATCGATCCTATCGATAGTATCGATACTATTGAATTTCTAGGAAACGATAGTATCGACAGTATCGGCACTATCGATACTATCGTAAATAAGCATACAATCTATAGTTCAAAACAATCGATGGTATCGATACTATAAATTCTATCGCTACTATTGTTTCCTAGACATTCAATAGTATCGACACTATTGATAGTATTGATTATTTTTTAATTAGGAAACACGATACTATAGATAGCATCGATAGTATTGCACTTAGCAGATTGTATTGTATTCTTCTAAATTTTCGATTGAATCGATAGTATCTATAAAATCGATACAATCGATGGTTGTATCGATGGTATAGGCTTTTTTGGATTAAAACTATCGATGACAGAACTATCGATAGTTTGGCAACACTAGTTAAAATGCTGTCACAATATCACAACTGGAATCTTTACACAATCAGTAACAAAATTCGAACCTACCCTCCATACTAATATAATAAATGTGAAAGTCAGAGCAGACTTTAGTCTGTTATGATTTTACGACTAAACTTTTTAACTAAATTTATTGCGACTAAACGATTTAAATGAAATTAGATACGAAGACGCGAGCCCATAAGATTTTTTCCTACAAAAAATCGTCTAACGCGCCTATAGAAATTATCACTTCAATAATAGGGTCGCATCAACATGGTGATACTGTTGGTACTTTGGTAGGTAGAGAGTTTAATGTACTACGTATGTAGGTAAATGTGATGTTAAATTGAAGGTTTTACCTACCTAGTAATATTGAAACGCAGCGGATTGTACCAGTATTGATTATTCACCAGCACACACACAGTTTAACAGCACACAAATGATATACACACACAAATTAATTACGACAAAACAAAGGATATCAACTATTTTAATTAATAAAATAGGCTCGCGGCCGAACGGGGGTAACTTATCGCGGACACGGGCTCGCTAGTTCGCTCACGGTGTTAAGGTGTTAACTGGCGTGGCAAATCATCGGCCGGGGCGGTTCCCGCTGCGCTCGGGCATCAGGCCACACACCTGTTTCCGAACAACAGACCCCGGCCGGCGAGAGCTTAACTACCGGTTCCCCGTGACTATGCTTGGTTGAATAAATTAATCCATACTAATATTATAAATGCGAAGGTAACTCTGTCTTTTTTTTTATATCATAAGATAGCAAACAAGCAGATGGGTCTCCTGATGGAAAGAGTCAACCATCGCCTATAGACACCAAAGATGTTAATGGTGCGTTGCTATCTTGTGGCGAGGTCTTAATGCCACATGCATAAGTTTACCGGCTACCTTACCCTCCAAACCGGAACACGACAGCGACAAGCACTGACGCTATTCTGTCTGTCTGTCTGTCTGTTACTTCTCTTTCACGGCCAAACCACTGAACCGATTTGGATAAAATTTGGTACAAATATAGTTTGAGACCCAAGAAAGGACATAGGATAGTTCTTATCCCGGAAATCCCACGGGAACGAGAAACATGCGGGTTTTTATTTTAGAATTTTTTCCACGCGAACGAAGTCGCGGGCACAGCTAGTTATTATATAATGTTACAATAAATGTAAATATAATATACAGAACAAATATATACTTGTGGACCTATATATAGGGTGTTCTATATTACTGAGATTTATATTATAAACATTATATAAGATATTTGTGTATATGGATAAACTACACATATTAAGTAGTGTGGTGAGTTAATGTGAATGTGGTGAGTTGCCCACAACGTACTACAGAACTATGCAAAATAAGAGTCGTGTTTGATTTCGTTAACACTCGCTGCAACGTTGAAATAACAATAAATCGTCCAATCAAAATCCAAAATAAGTATCACTGCAGAGTATAATATTTTCGCAATCAAAAGGTTGTAACTGCGGCAAATTTCATGGTACTTACGCGTTTCATTCAAAGAACTTTGACGTACATGTAGTCCATGGACTGCACTTTTGAGTGGAATACAAGTAGCGTGTCGCATGTCTTGTTTAGTACATTAGTACGTATAAGTGTTTGTTGGTAGGTGCAAGGACGGATCCAGCCTTCGGATCAGGGTGGTCACATATTTGAGGTTCAGATGAAATAGGCTCTTATCTTTATTGGTTTGCAATAAATCCATGCCTAGACTCCAGTCCAGGGTGGGGCTAATGACCCCCTAGATCCGCCCTTGGATAGGTGAAAGGAGGGGAGGGATATGACCCCTAGACCCCTCGTTTCGCCCTTGGGTAGGTAAAGGGTGGGGGGTCATGCCCCCATGATCCCCCGGGTCCGCCCTTGTGTAGTGAGTGGGGAGGGGTCATGACCCCCCATCTGCTCTCGTGTAGGTGGGGGGTGTGGGCACTCACGATCTTGGGTTTGAAGGGCGGCTGCACGTCCCGGGCCTCGACCCTGAGCCAGTCGATGCGCCGGAAGAAGGGGTGCGTGCGCACGTCCTCCTCCCCGCGCGGCCCGCACCCCAGCCGCTTCTGCGGGTTCTTCATCAGGAACGACTTGCACGCGTCCTTCGCTTCCTGCAAAACAAACACTTCGTAATGAAAACAAAACTTTTTTTATTCGACTAGAAGGAGAAATATATTTTCGAGTACATTTATGTTTTTTTATATTATAAGATATCAAACAATTTAAATTAATAAATGATTATTATTAAAATTGATTAACGTAATATTACTTGTTACATAATATTATAATATAATTTTATATAAAATTTAAAATATGATTCACTATAATAATTAAGGACATTTATAAAATACTAGCAGTCACTCGTGACTTCGTCCGCATAATCAACATTGTTTCTGTTTATTCGGTCGGGTAAAAAAGTAACCAAAGACACTCCGGGATAATGTAGCTTTCCAAATGTGAAGAGGAAAGCCTCTTTATAATGTTAGTATAGATATAAGTATTGTATAATATCCTCATCTCTTCTAAAATGTTTGCTGTGCCCTACCGGGTCCACAATGATTAAGGATTGTTTTGTAACTAACATTTTTTTTTAATAGAAGAGGGGGCAAACGAACAAAAGGTGCACCTGATGGTAAATGATCACCGCCGCCCATGGACATCTGCAATACCAGAGGTCTTGCAGTTGCGTTACCGGCCTTTTAAGAATGAGTAAGCTCTTTTCTTGAAGGTTCCTATGTCGTATCCGTTCGGAAATACCCCTGCCGGTAATTGATTCCACAACAGAGTAGTGCGAGGCAAAAAGTGTCGAGAGAAACGCACAGTTGTGGATTTCCAGACATCGAAATGGTGAGGATGGAACTTTAAATTTTGACGCAATGTCAGATGGTGGAATTCGGCGGCAGGAATTAATCCAAACAACTCGTCAAAATACTCCCCATGATAAATGCGATAGAAGCTGTTTCAAAATAGCCTGGTCGTCAACGATTCGAACCACTCTACGCTGAATGCGATCAAGAGGAAGAAGCTGGTACTGGGGAGCTCCGGCTCAGAGATGAAAACAGTACTCCATGTGAGGCCGAATCTGTGCCTTATAAAGTTGAATGCGATGGGCCGACAAATAGTACTGTCTCGCTCTGCTGAGCACACCGAGCTTTCTAGAGGCTAGTTTAGCCTTGCCTTCTAAATGACCGCGAAACCGAACGTAATTCGATATGTCGACTCCCAGGATTCCGACACTAGCTGAGGCTGTCAGGAGAGTATCCCTAAATTGAGGTGATACGACAAAGGGCGACTTTTTTGCGGTGAACACGCAAAGCTGTGTCTTCTTGGGGTTAAAAGTGACTAGATTTTACGACCCCATTCAAAAACATCGGTAAGTCGATTCTCGACTTCAGACACAAGCTTGTTTCGGCACTCTTCGACGTGTTCCCAAGAAATACCGCTTCAGCCGGAGTATGTAGCATCACTAGTACTGTCATCCGCATAGCGAGATATGTTGCGAATTCACATTATGTCATATGCAGAAGGAACAGTGTCGGTGATAGCACGCAGCCTTGGGGAACACCAGCATTGACAGATTTAAGGTCGGAGCACGCACCGTCGACAACGACCTTGATGCTCGTTGTTCTCGGGAAGCCCATAGAAAGGAAGCTACGCGAGAAGCGCTTTGTGCCATACCCGATCAAAGACCTTCGCTATGTCCAAACTAACTGCCAACGCCTCCCCCTGCTTCTGCCCACCGATGAGTTAGATATACTAGAAGGTCACGAGCTGAACAGCCGCGACGAAAACCGTACTGACGGTCGCTAACCAGCTGGTGCTCTTCTAAATACTTGAGGAGCTGAGAGTTGGTGATTGTCTCCATAATTTTGAAGAACAAGGAGGTTTTGGATATGGGCCGATAGACGGATTAGAGCGATCTCCTCTTTTAGGGATGGGATACACCAAAGCTGTCTTCCATGAATTCGGTACCACGCCGAGTGAGTAGGAGAGCCAGAATAGGCGTGTTAAAACTGGCGCCAACTCGAGAGGACACACTTTTAGCACAATCGGAGGGATGCTATCCGGCCCACTCGACTTGTGGATGTCCAAGGAAACTAGTGCTTTACGCACTGATGATTGCCGAAATTGTGGTTCTGGCATGGAACTATCACACTGGGGGATGGTAGGCGGTGGGTTCCTTTGGTCATTCAGAGTCGAGTTGGCCGCAAAGAAGGAGCCCAGGAGATCGGCCTTCTCCTTTGCGGTATGGGGGAAAGAGTCATTGTCTCCGTGCAAAGATGGAAGAGAGGGCTGTGAGAAAATCCCTAAGACAGCCTTGGCGAGAGACCAGAGGGCCTACCATGAACTCTTATAATACTTGTCAAGTTCCAGGCAGTTCAACTATGAGTATTAACCTGTCAGGTTTTACTATCGTACCATGAACTAATTCTTGTTGAGCTGCAATGCGTCGTCTTCTGGCCGGTTACATTATCTCTGGCAGGACATATCAAATTAACGTTGAAAAACACATAACTTGCCGATTTTTAAATTTTAGTATAAAGTTATTATTATTAATGCATTTTAATTAGATATCTTGAATTTAAGAATACAAATTGGCAAAAGAGATCGAGTTTTAAGTTATTTAAAGTCTACGTAAAATATATGGAACATAAAGTAAACCACGTAATATTTGTTAAGCGGCATCCATTAAAGAACGCAACTCTGGGAATATTACACATGACCTTGAACTGTTTAATAAAGACATTTATGCTATGAGCGCGGTTTTTAAATTTCTTGAGTACGTCTTGATTTTTTGAGATTAGAGTTTTGGAATAGTTTGTGACTATTTTAAAGCTTAAAATTATACATTGATTTCATGAACGTGATTGATGTCGGAAGCAAAACGATCGTATGATATCAATATATTCAATGAACAATTGGAAGTTTTATGAGATATTTTAAATACTCATAAAGATATTGCAACGGGATTCAATAAAAGTGCACACTCAAAATGTTAATTTTCATCACACATCTAAATTTATGTGTATCTCCTCTGTGGTCTAGTGGTCCGGGGTCGGAGTTGATCACATGAGGTCCCGGGTCGGACAATTCAACAAAATGTGTTTTTCAGTTTTCTGACAAAAGCAATGTTGCCCGGGATTTGAAAAAGTGCCCGGGTGGCGATAGGCTTTGGCTAATCGTGGGTACACTTGTTGTACCTCTGCCTACTGTTTGGGGATACGGGCGTGAAGATACTTTTTTTTTATCTAAAATTAAAAATAAATAAAAAATGCTTTAAAAGTAAGTAAATATTAAATAATAAATAAATAACTTTAAATAGAAGTAATGAATTAGGTACTATATTTTATACCAATATCAATATTTTTCTAAAACACAGTTAATGTCAAAATATATATAGTATAGTATAATAGCAGTAATAATAAAAAATACCTACGTTTACAGTATATTTAAGACAAAGCAATCCAATAAAAGTTACTTTTTTCCACCTGCAATTGACCGGCAATATTATGACACATTAGCAGTTCAAATATCGATTTCGGTCTGACAAAAACACTTCATGGTACGCTAACGCAGGGCAGAAGTTGGTTTGAATAGTAAAACGATCGCTCGCCGGCATAGGTCACGTGGTCACTGACTGGCCTGTTAGATAACGCTTTCATGGTACGAAATAGCAGGACAGTTTAATTATCGGCTAAAATTGACCTGCTATAAGAGTTCCTGGTAGGGCCGCAGAACGCACGGGTCCCTGAAGGAAGGCGGACTAATTTCTATCCAATTCTGCCTATGTGTTCAGATTTTGTCTTGGCGATAGCTCTTTTGGAGTACCGCGAGGCGGAATTGTACTCCTTACGTAATGCGCTGCTTTTTTCATCACAAGATGCGGACGCTGCAGCCCAAGCCCGGTAGTACTCCTGCTTGCAGTTTTACAGGAGCGACCAAACCAAGGCTGACACTTACCACCAATTGGTACTACAGAAAATGGAATGAATAATTCCATGCCCTGTAGCATCACATCGGCAATAGAGTCAATGACGACACTCGGATCATCCAGCTGGAAGCACAACCGCCCCCATAGGTAGGACGCAAAAAAGACCTTAACCCGTCCCAATCTGCTGACCTATAGTGCCAAACGCGACGACAGCCTGCTAAAGGAGGCCGTGATAGGTGCGAAACCGGCACTTTACTCCGGATCAGGCAGTGGTCTGACGTACCAAGTGGGATGTCCACAGATACCTGATAATGGTCCGGATGAGAGGTCAGCCGGAGGTCCAACAGTGAAGGCGTATGGTCTTCCACATCGGGAACTCGCGTGGGCGAAGTTACCAGTTGTGTAAGACAATACGCCAAGGCAAAATCGTGAACAGACCTCCCCGCATGATCGGTGGTGCGCGAACAAAGCCATTCGGCGTGGTGATTGATAAGATAAAAGATTTTAATGGTGCGTTGCTATACTTGTGACGGAATGGCATTCCACATTTACTAGGTGGTAGAGTTCTGCATTGTCTCACCCGGGTCGGTACCACCGCATTTCCTATTCATGCCGCAATAGCGTCTGTGCTAGTCATTTTCGTGTTCCAGTTTGTCGGGTAAGGTAGCCGGTAAACTAATGCATGTGGTATTAGAACTCGCCACAAGATAACAACGCACCGTTAACAGCTTTGGTGTATACACGTCTACAGAGGCAATGGTTGACTCTTTCCATTAGGAGACCCATCTGCTTGTTTGCTATCTTATAAAAAAAATGCAAAAGTTTACGACCATAACAAGCATTGACATGTGACAAAACAGAAAACCAAGACATAGGTGTCAACCCTAGTCCGGACCCTCTTTGAAGAACCCATCATTCTGCACATCTCTTAATCTGCCAGACAATCCGTAAAAGGTAACGACTGGCTGTACGTGTCACCACTATCATGACTACTAGATTATTGCAATTGTCCATGGGCGGCGGTGATCACTTACCACCAGGTGCACCTCCTGCTCGTTTGCCCCCTGTTCTATAAAAAAAGATGGTAGACTTCTGAAATATCTCGTCCGGGTTTTGACGCCACCGCTTTACATTTTTCACGCATTTCATGCTGCAATAACACCAATACTAATCATTGTCATGTTCCATAGTAACCGTAACCGGTGAACATATGATATTACAATCCCGCCACACGGATAGCTGCTGTCTATAGATGGCGGTTTTCCCTATAGGGGCCACCCACAAATGACGTCACACGAATTTCACAATTTTTGACCCCTTCCCCGTCCTTGTCACAACTGGTCACATCTATGTATATATACATATAATAAAATCGTAGGAAAGTCAATGTATGTCCGGGGTAAACTCAAAAAGTACTGCATGGATTTGCTTCAAATTTTGCATGAATATTACTAACAGGTCAAGTCAACATATAGACTACATATTATCACGCTATCACCTACGGGGGAGGAGCTGTGCGGAGTAAACGAAATCCGCGCGATCGAAGTCGTGGGCAACAGCTAGTACATATAATAAAATCGTAGGAAAGTCAAAACTGTACATTGAATATATTTTTTAAAAGAATACTTGGAGCGTGATCTACAATCGATATCGGAGCCAAAAATATAGTTTTTAGAATTTTTGTCTGTTTGTCTGTATGTATGTCCGGGGTAAACTCAAAAAGTACTGCATGGATTTACTTCAAATTTTGCATGAATCTTACTAACAGGTCGGGTCAACATATAGCCTACATATTATCACGCTATCACCTACGGGGTAGGGGCTGTGTGGAGTAAACGAAGTCCGCGCGGACGAAGTCGCTGGCAACAGCTAGTTTAATATAAATTAAATGTGACCAATTGTGACAAATAAAGTAAAATTGTAAAAATATCACATATTTTACAATTTTACATTAGAATAATGATCTTGTTCGATTTTTTTTATGTATGTAGGTGGCTTTTTAAATTTGCTAATGTAATACTTGGATATAAAATATTATATTTTGGAAAAAAATGTAATGTCACAGCATTTGAGACCCCTCCCTACCCCTTGTCACACAATGTCACACTACTTCAACCCCCTCCCTCCCCCTTAACGTGTGACGTAATTTATAGACGGCCCCTTACATCAGGAGAGCCATCTATTTGTTTACTATCTTACAAAAAAACAACCAAACGTACCAACCTTGCTAAGAGTTTTCGGGTAAGATACACTATTGTCCGTAATCGCAGCGAACAGCTCCTCCTCATCCTCCCCGTCAAACGGGGGTTGTCCCACGAGCATTTCATACAGCAACACCCCATACGCCCACCAATCCACTGACTTCCCATACGGCTGGTATAAAATGATCTCCGGAGCGATATAATCAGGGGTGCCGCAAAAGGTCTTGGTTGTTTTGTCACCATTTATTCCTTCTTTGCACATTCCGAAGTCAGCGATCTTGATGTGACCATCTTGGTCTAACAACACGTTGTCTAATTTGAGATCGCGATAGATAATACCTCGGGAGTGAAGGAAGAACAGGCCGATGGCGATTTCAGCGGAGTAAAAACTGTAATAGAGAAATATAACATTTACTTTTGGAAGAATTTAGAATGCCACTACCGTAAATAACCATAAAGGGTATGCTTTTTGCATTGACAACGCCAAATTAGGCGTTAAATAAAGGTTTGTCTAGACGTAAAAATACAACATAACAGCCCCTACTTTATACTTATGTAAAAATCAGGTATTTTCAAATATTTGGTATCAACTTATACATAAACCTACGATACTATTGAAGAAATATGAGTAATTCCCTTAAAATAAATTTATGAAGAGAGTACAATTGAGTGCAACATACATACATGTACATTAACTTAAACAAAAAAAAAAATACAAGACAGAAAACGAATGCTTGAAACTTTACGGCACTATAATTGATAGCGACCTTTTTCCAGGCCTTTGGGACCTGCATATTTACGTAATCTATACATATAATAAAATCGTAGGAAAGTCAAAACTGTACATTGAATATTTTTTAAAAAAATACTTGGGGCGTGACCTATAATCGATATCGAAGCCAAAAATATAGTTTTTAGATTTTTTTTCTGTTTGTCTATTTATTTGTTTGTCTGTATGTATGTCCGGGGTAAACTCAAAAAGTACTGCAAGGATTTACTTCAAATTTTGCATGAATATTACTAACAGGTCGGGTCAACATATAGGCTACATATTATCACGCTATCACCTACGGGGGAGGTGCTGTGCGCAGTAAACGGAGTCCGCGCGGACGAAGTCGTGGGCAACAGCTAGTAAGTTATATATTTATTACGACGACGACGATCCGACTTATTACGTAACCTTTATATTTACGTAATAAGTCGGGTAGCAGCTAACTTGTGATTATTTAGGTTCTAAAGGTGCCCTTACACGGCCATTTTTTTGTAATGATTTCTGGGCAAATTTTATGGATGAATATGGCGAAAAATTAAGTGTAGCAATCTAGAGCAATGTCTTTCAGCCATTTTTAAGATGCGAACCCCTTACCATGTTACAAAAAATCGCGACCCCTTTTCCACTGCCGCCTAACTTACATTAAAAAAATCAAATCCTTTTAACATTTTTCTTTCTTATTAGGTAAATATTTTGTCTTTGTTTTTTTTTTTCGTAACACCAAACTATCGTTCATAACCACGACCCCTTTGCAAACCCTCGAGGTCATGCGGCCCCCTATGGGCTTGAAAAACACTGATCAAATACAATGAATTACAGCGAATGTTTCGGGATTGCTACATATATTCCACATTCCTAATGACGCGGGTAAGAGTTGCTGAATATCTAATCGGTTTGGAAATCTTTAATCAATTTTTTTATCCCATTTATACTATTTATACTACATTTATACTACGTCACGTTTTTACGAAATCCCGTAGGGGTAAAGGCGGGCGGTATTGGTTATCCGTTTTGTTGGTAATCAATAGACTTACTTTATTAAAAAATAGTTCAAGCAAAATTCCGTCAATTGTCAGAGATGACAATAAATTTAGTGCTTGACACTGTCGTGTTCTGGTTAGGAGTGTAAAGTAGCCGGTGTATAGCAAGCTGGTAACTTATGCATGTGGTATTCTAACACCGCCACGGGAATACCATTAATATCTTTGATGTGTATAGGCGTTGGTTATCTCTTTGCATCAGGATAACCTATCTACTTGTTTATTATCTACGCCAAACATAAAAGGAATTTTTGAAAACTGTATATAAATGTCTCTGTGGTCATTATCATTATTCACATGGACGTACCCAGGTTCTGGGTGAGGGGGGGGGGGGGGGGAACCGTAACATTTTAAGACTATTTTTAGCTTAATATCTACAACAAGGGGGGGGCAGCTGGCCCTCCCTCGCTGCGCCCATTATCAATCACATCATTTCTAGTGATCCGGTGTCAGTGTTGATCACATTTGATTCCCAGATCGAGCAATTCAAAAAGGTTTTTTTTAGTTGTCTGATAAAAACAACGTTGCTCGGGATTGGAGTGCCCGGTTGGCGATAGGCTTGCCACCTATCACGTTGTGGGACAAAGTATCTTCGGCTAATCGTGAGTGCACTTGTTATACCTCTGTTTTATATAAATGACCAAATTCCAAGATAAACATAACAAATAGAACTGAATTGAGAACCCCCTACTTTTTAGGGAAACGGTTGAAAGTTAGAAAAAATGTCGAGGTTAACCACTCACACAGCGACCGGTTCCTTGAATTTCCCGCACTGCTGTATCTGGAACATCAAATCACCGCCATTCACGTACTCCATCACAAAGTACAACCGATCCTGTAACAAATGTAATCATCACCAAGAGTACTATCATATTGTGATATTTTTCATGTTCTAGTCCGAGGGACATCACACTGTTTATTTAATGATAAATACATACTTGAAACACAGCCTATAACACTTACAGTCAGCCAATGGACACGTCTAAACAGAACAATGGTGAGGAGTTTGCGAGGGGAGAAAGCCCAAGCTGCCATACACTCCTTTGGGACACGTTAAGCAGGGATAACGCTTTTTAATTCAATAGTTTGAAGTGTTTCTTTTTCTATAGTGGTTCATATAAACAATATATTGTATTTATTGTGTAATTAGGTAGGTATTATTTACATATAATTTTTTTCAAGATGCTTTTGATTAAAGAGTAGGTATTCCATGTATATTCTTTTAAATGAAATCAATAATATTAGCCCAGCGATAATAGGTTAAATTATGCATATCATTGTTTATTATTATTAGATATTTGTATTTTATTAGAATGGTTTTCGTTGGTTCCGATTCCGAATCTATACAAATCAATAGAATTTGAGTGTATGTTTGTAATAGTGATGAACGAATATTCGCATTCGCAAATTTCCGCGAATGTTTTGCGAATGTGAAAATCAGAATAAAAAACAAATTGAAAATATTAGTAGGTTGATAAAACTAAAATCCATTCATCTTTTATGTTTTTAATACAAGAAAAAGTAAATTAACCTCGTAATAAATCACATTATCAGTCTTTACTTTATCATTTGCCTTGATATTATTTATTTACACATTTTACTTTATTTTGGGTAACGAAGCTTAACAACCAAATTTCCTTTGGAGCTTATAACACAAAATTTATAATGCAATGTAAGTAAGTAAACAAAAACATTTTTTTCTTATTACTTTTATCAATTATTTCTATTACAAAACATTTTAATGTTATATAATCATCTCCTAAAATAAAACCAAAAATAATAATCAAATAATTATATTTTTCTCCTACAATATGCTATAATAAGTCCATATTTCACTAGAATTTATTTACTCATGTTAATAAATCGCGCTAATCAGACTCTAACCTCAAAATTTACTTGTTTTATTTACGAAAAGACCGGTGCGAGCGGAATGAGCGAATGACACTTCGGTCGGATGAGTTCGTTCGTATCAACTCGGCAATTTTCGCAACAAACTACAAATGGAACGCACCTCGTTGAAACTGTCATCAAGCAATAGACAATTGGCCAAATTTGAGAACAAAAACTGAATATTCATATTCGCATTCGCGAATGTCGGTAATAGATATTTGCATTCGCATTCACATCCGCGAATGTTTAAAAATTACATTCGTTACATCACTAGTTTGTAGTAATAAAATAACCGCTATTTCCATAACGCATATGTACATGGTATATGGTACATATACCAAAATAGCATTTGTTTTTACATTTTTGTCTGTATGTTTGTTCCGGCTAATCTCTGAAATGTATGGACCGATTTTGACTGGACTTTCACTGGCAGATAGCGAATGTAATAAAGATTACCTTAGGATACTTTTACTTTAGAAATTCCAAGCTAACAAAGATGCGATGTCCCATTGTTCGTTTTTACATTGTGCTTGAAACATGATACTACATGATATTATATGGCACCAATTCTATCTATGCATACCTCATAAGAAATTTTGCGCGAAGACACAGACTGGCACCCATACTACAAGCAAATAATTTGCTTACTTTGGGGTCAGATCAATTCGTGTAATTTGTCCAGTGATATTTATTTATATGTTTTGTTTTTTCTAAAAAGGACAATACTTATTATAATTGGTAATAACTCTACTCTACCATGGTTTGGAAGCAGGAATGTAGCTGCACGAGGAATGGCGGCTTGTTGCTTAGAGCCAATACGCGTTTCTCCACCATGGTGCATTCTACATCGTCATCTTGGATGATAATGTCTTTCTTGAGGATCTTGATCGCATAAAGCTCGTCTGTACCTCGCCGCTCCGCAAGTAGAACCTGGAGAAAAGATTAAATCATTAAAATATTATTTAGAACGTATTACAAGGAATAGTCGTTTAGATTTTTTTGAAGTGAAACTACTTAGACGATAGAATATTTTTTTAATAGATAAAATTTATTTTAAAAAATTAAACTATTATCAATATATGTCAACTATACCCACATCTCAAAAACTACTGAACCGATTTTGATGAATCCTAAGACTGTTCTATAAGTTGGAAATATGTCACTTAGTTTCCAAGAAATTCGTGGATAAACATACACACACTTCTATTAAGCAAACGCGCTTGGAAGCCTAAATAGATCATCATACTCAAACATTATCCAATTCCAACAATATTACATACATGTCAATCTTTATATATAAAAATCAATCCCCATTTTCCTTGGTCACGACATCACGCCTGAATGGCTGGACCAATTTCGGTAATTTTTTTTGTTGTGTTTGTAATTGTAAGGAGAAGGTTCTTATAAAAGAAAATATTAAGAAAATTGCGCGGAAAAATAGAAAATTTAAGAATAC
This sequence comes from Apodemia mormo, assembly GCA_036924255.1. Classification (NCBI taxonomy): domain Eukaryota; kingdom Metazoa; phylum Arthropoda; class Insecta; order Lepidoptera; family Riodinidae; genus Apodemia; species Apodemia mormo. Next base: position 6,593,117 of record JAUPFN010000012.1, on the reverse strand, counting down.
TTAACCACCATATAAAGTTTAATGCCATTTTGGCTGCGTGGAAGGACAATCCCGTAGGGCGTAGACTTATATAAATTACGTGTCACGTTGCTTGTCCGCTATGGATTCCTAATATGTAAGGCAAAACAACGTTTGCCGGGTCAGCTAGTTACTGATAATCTCCATTTTTGATGCCAAATACAAAGGTGGCAAACGAGTAGTACGATTACCTAATGGTAAGTAATCACCGCCTCCCATGTAGAACTACAGTACCAAAGTATTGGTATCACAGAGGAGTAGTGCGGACGAAAAGTTGCTCGAAAATCGCACAGTTGTAGATTTTCAGACATCGAAATAGCGAGGACGGAACTTTGATTATTTGACGATGCATACCCGATAATAATGTTCTATTCTGATTCATAAGTTGTATTACTGTAAAGTTAGATCAAGATAATCTAATCATATATTTAGTAGGTTTTGTGTGAGGTCCAACCCATCCCAATAAATTCGTTTTGGTCGGTTTTGTGTGACTCCAACCTAACCCAATAAATTCATTTAATAGGTTTTATGTAAGACCAAATCCAACCCAATAAATCCATTTTAATAGGTTTTATGTAAGACCAAACCCAACCCAATAAATCCATTTTAATAGGTTTTATTTAAGGTCCAATCTATTTAATTGGTTTCGTGTTAGACCCAACCCAACCCCATGAATCCATTTTAGTAGGATTTGTGTGAGGTCCAACTCAAATCCATTTACCTAATAGGTTTTGCGTAAGACCCAACCCAACCTAATAAATCCATTTTAGTAGGTTTTATTTAAGGTCAAACCACATGAATACTAATAGACACGTCATTGGGAAGGAAACGTGTCACCACGCATACGAGCAAACGCTCCTATGCATACTGTACTTTATCATACCGAATGAAATGTTAAGGTTTAAATTATATTACCCATGAAGTGATTTTATTTCAATTGTAATTGCAAGCTATACTGACAAAATAAAAAATTGTCTTGAAAGGCGTCCATTCTAAGTCTGGATTTATTGGCTAAGTTTATTTCGTACGTTAAGTGCGAGACCCAAATCAACCCAATAAATTAATTTAGTAGACCCAACCCAATACATCATTTATTTGTATTCCACAATGTTTACAAGATGTTTAATTAATTAAACCAATAAATATGTTGTGAAGTGAAATTACAGTTTTACAGTTTCTTTCTTTCTACAAATGCATTTTTAATTGTGCCTAACAGTAATGGAATTTTACCCAGTGCCGACGATGGACAGTATAGAATATAGGAATATACTTATATATGTTATTTAATTATCATTGTAATAAACGTAATTATTTATAAGAAATATTTAATTAGAATTGAATTATTTTTTTATTTTCATTATTTTATAGAAATTTATTACTGAAATATTCATTTACATCATAAAAGCATTTATTTAATAATAGATTTTTAATTTATTTACAAATTGAATAAATTTCGATTTATTCTTTACTAGCTGTTGCCTGCGACTTCGTCCGCGCGGACTTCGTTTACTCCGCACAGCTCCTCCCCCGTAGGTGACAGCGTAATAGTATGTAGCCTATATGTTGACCCGACCTGTTTGTATTATTCATTCAATATTTGAAGTATATCCATGCAGTACTTTTTGAGTTTACCCCGGACATACATACAGACAAACAGACAAAAACTCTAAAAACTATATTTTTGGCTTTGATATCGATTGTAGATCACGCCCCAAGTATTCTTTTAAAAAAATATTCTATGTACAGTTTTAAAATTTTTGTCTCTTTATCTGTTTGTCTGTATGTATGTCCGGGGTAAACTCAAAAAGTACTGCATGGATTTACTTCAAATTTTGCATGAATATTATTAACAGGTCGGGTCAACATATAGGCTACATATTATCACGCTATCACCTAGCGGCCAGATGCTGTGCGGAGTAAACTATGTCCACGCGGACGAAGTCGCTGGCAACAGCTAGAATATTATACATTTTTTCTGACATTACGTAAGTACTCGAAGAGTGAAGTTTTAAACGGGAAGTTGGCAAATTTAATCTATTTCTATGTCGTAATATTTTGTCTGTCTGTTTGTCTTCTCTTTTTGTGTACCAATTCTGATGGTTTCGTACAAACTTGCACATTTATAAAATGTAAATGCATGGGAGCGTCAGTATTTTGTGTTGATGGAAATAAGGCTTACAACTGAAGTGTGATCTCTATTCGCTAAAACTCTAATTAGTTTTTTGAAGAGTAAAAAGTTTTGTCACATTTGTGCTGTTACCCCATAGTTCCGTAATTATTTTATATATTCCCCATAATTTCGTAACTGAGACACGCATATACATATGCGTAATATTAGTAGTAATTTAGTAGGTTTTGTGCGGACCCAATCCAATAAATCCATACAAATCCATTAAGTGGGTTTTGTGTGAGATCGCACCCAACCCAATAAATCCATTTAGTATGATTTGTGTGAGACCCAACCCAATAAATCCATATAAATCCATTTAATAGCTTTTGTGCAACACACAACCATTTTTTTTCTGTGTTCATAATTGTTGATTAATACCTTTCCAAAGGACCCTTTTCCAAGAACTTGAATAAAGTTGAAATCTGTCGATCTAATGACATCAGCGGCTGCCATATTATGTGGGACCTCTCTATCAGGTGGTGGAGGTGGTCTCCGAGCTGCAACATTAGTGGCCTTCATTTGGGTTTTCAGTTGGGCCAAGTCAGCACCCTCTTCTGGTACAGGAACGTTGTAGAAGTCACCCTCTTCTTGGGTGAGTAATTTGAACCAGCCATCCGCTGGTGCTTTCATCACTTCGGAGATGCCAAATGAGAGAGACCCCATAAAGTCATTACGAGATGTGCGGTCCCAATCCCACACCTGAAAATAATAAAATAATATGTTAATATTAATACGTATATATTTACGTGTCACGTTCTTGATCCGCGATAGACTCCGAAACTACTGAACCAATTTCAATGAAATTTTGGTAGATATCTACTGTTTGGTCCAAATTAAAAGATAAAATAGTGTTTATCTCAATCCCCCCTTCAAATACACACTAAAATATTCAATACAAGTAATTTGTATGGTAAAACATTTGCCAGGTCAGCTAGTGTATAACACATTGTTGGTTGACAGGTAAAACTCATTAAGTATAGTTTTTATTGCTTTTGAATCATTGACACAATGTTGAACGTTGGTCTGGGCTCCTTTGAAGCATAGACCAACTGTCGTTTTGCCAGGTAGGTCGTAAAAGGCAACTGATTGGCTATACGTGTCACTACCAATGTGATTATTAGGTACTAGAGTACCGCAACATCTCGCCCGGGTACCTATTTGGTGCCACCGCTTACCTATTCCTGTAGCAATAGCGTCAATGCTATTCAGTGTAGTGTTCCGGTTTGTAGAGTAAGGGACTTATGCATGTAGCATCGCTATCCAGCTACACGGATAACAACGCACCGTTAACATATTTAATGTCTATGTCGGCGATGATTTCCCTTTCCATCAGAAGAGCTATCTGCTTGATTGCTATCTAACGAAAGAAAAGAACAAAAAAAGTTAAAAATAAATGAGTCATTTTAAATTTTAATTAGTATTGATAACATAACACTAGTAATGTATACGCTAATTTACGTCGAGTATGACATAATGAGTTTTAACAGATTCAGGCGTTACTTTGCGGATATTCATAATTTAAAAAAGAAACCTTAAACGGAATTACTATGATGGAACTGAAAAGTTATAAAAAGGAAGACCATAGCGGCTCAATAGTGCACCCACTTCCACCACACTTTTATCCACGTTAGAAGCAAAGACACACAAATTATGTACTCAACGCACGTTTCACTTCGCAACCGAAGCATCTTCAGGAGAGTCAAATAATACTTCACTCTTTAAAGGGTGAAGCTTTAAATTTTTGTTTTAATAATTTTGCAAATTAAATACAACAATTTCTTCTTATAATAACTTTTTATTAATATTTTTTTATTTATTTGTATTAGGTACTTATAAAAATACCGTGTGTACTATTTATACAAAAAAAACTTGAACTAAACTATTTATATAAAAAAAACTATATATTTAAAAGCAAAAATTAAAAACTTGATGCTAGATACACGCGCCATATTACCGTAACGCATTTCCGTTGCATTGGCATTGTCAAAAGCATTTGTTTAGTTATCGGCACATTTCTTGAGCACTGACCTTGAATTACGCAGAAATGAATACTGTTTATTTTGCCGTACGCAAAGCGATCCCCACTCCAAAGCCAAGCGCTCAAGAACCGTCCCGGGAACCCTTAGTCGTGCGCCTTAAGAAGTTTTGCTTCAATAAGGCTCTATCCACACTCGACCTGAGTCCAAAACTCGTTGTCTTCTTATGTGTATAAAACATAGAACAGATAATAAGTTTTTTCATACCTCTATTAGAAGCCTGCGGTCTTTATCTTCGGGCTTCAGGTCGAACGTCAGTGTTTCATTCCACTCTGGATTCAAATTGGCACGGATAGTTTTGGTCTTTTTCTTCACGTTATCAGAGTCTCCTGGGATAAGCTTCAGCTTGACGTACGGATCAGATGCACCATTTGGATCCATTGGTATGAGATTGCGACCTTGTATTACTGTAAAAAACATATTATTTGTTAAAGATTGCCATCTATTATTCTACTTGCGACGCGGAGGTGTGAAAATCTTAATGTGTTACAAAAAAAATACAGAGGTTTTTATATGTTATATTTTGTTATAAACCAGGGACTATTTTTTTAAATAATTTATTTTTTGGAGGTTTAAGTTTAGATGGCGTAATAATCAATTATTCTGAATTTGTTATGCGATATGAGCTTTTCTATTTATCAAATAAAATTACGATTTACGAAGTTTTCCCTCGTCACCGACAATAATATGGTGGATATACGAAAGAAAGGCGGCATTTTTTCTCCTTTAGGAGAGACAATTGACAGTTTTTTTAAAGATTGGTCTTTCTACTTGTACCTTTACATTGTCTGACCATAAATACTGTTACAATTAAAAATTATATATATTACATTTGAATTTGGAATCTGTTATTTTTATTTGATTGTTCATTGCTTTCTCATTTTCGCGCCAATACATTGTAATATATTTTATGATATAAAAATGGAGTGGGGAGATAAAGAGAACCGAATCGCTATGATTGCATTACACAAATTAGGTATGGAGGAAAAATATAATTTTTAAAACTCTCCATACTAGAAATTGCAGCTTATAAAAGACGCAATGGTCATTTCTTATCTGGGGCCTAATTCACGTAATCAAGCGGCAAGCGAGTCGAAGCATTTAAGACACTTACACTTTTTCTTACATATTATGCCGCGTCGTAGCAAGTCTCGACGTTCTACCGTGTTTATGTGTGTCAGAGCCCTAAGCGCTTTGACTCAATTACGTGAATTGGGGGGCTGATAATTTAAAAAAGTGTAGGGTGGTAAAATCAAAACAACAGCTACTTAAGCGGTACGCAAAGGGAGGTCACAGAAAAATTTTGTTTACGGATGAGATTTGTTTTTTAAATTGAGCAATATTTTAACAAAGAAAATGACCGTATTTATGCTTAAAGCTCTAGAAAGCTTCCCAGTTAGTTAACAGAGCACAAAGTGTGCATTATCCGACTCCAGAGATGGTTTAGTAGGTTGTAAGCTATGAAGAAGTGACTGAGCCATATTTTGGTGAAAAAAGTATCAAAACATCGGCACAAATGTATCAAGATACCATTCTTGAGAAGGTAGTTAAGCCTCATAACAACACCATGTTCAATAACCAGTTCTTTCAGCAAGACTTGGCGCCACGTCATAAAGCTTGATCCACCCAATCTTAGAAATCAACTTCATAATAGCTAAAGACTGGCCGTCATTTAGTCCCGATCTTAATCCACTGGATTATGACTTATGGTCATTTTAGAGAGCTTACTCTAAATTTCATGATAATTTGCAGTCCCTTAAACAATCCATACAATTGGCAGTGAAGAATTTTACCATGAAAAGAGTGCGTATTGATAACTGGCCTCAAATATTTAAAGGACTGTATTGCAGCCAGTAGAGACCACTTCGTATAAGCTATAAATATTTTTAATATTATTAAATATTAATAATATTAATAAACTATAACACTGTAATAGCAATAAATGTTACGTGCAATAGATAATATGTTTTTAACTTCCCGCTACGTATGTAGATAAGGAAGTTACTAATATCGAATTTTCTCGATTCTCGATCTCCACGTTTTGAGGTCTTAGGGATTTTTCCGACTATTTTCACTTTGACGACAGTATGTCTGTATGTATGTATTTCAGCATTCTGTATGTATGTATGTGTGTGTGTGTGTGTGTGTAAACATCTCATAACTTTTGAACGGCTGAACCGATCAAAACGCGGTTGATGGCATTCGATTGGATTTCACTCAACTTGGACTTCCTGATAATTTGAACCAAGTCGGTAGATATACGAGAGAAAGATAGCATTTCATCCCCTATCAGGTGAGCCATCGTCTTGTTTGCTATCTTCTAATACAAAAAAGAGCTCTTGGTACCAACATTCCTCCACAATTACACTGTAAATCTATTAAATCTAGTAGATGACTTTCCTGTGGAAACAGACAATCATCCTGTATGCACCAAAGTTGTTCTTTCCTGTGGAAACAGACAATCATTCTGTATGCACCAAAGTTGTTAACAGTACGTTGATATCCGTTTAGTTAGTTTGGAATGCTACATGCGGAAATTTATCGACTACCTTATCCTCCAAACCGATACACAGCATCGACTCTATACAGCAGACGGTATATATAGGTAGGGAGATAGTACCAAACCAGGTAGAGATTTTGCGAAATTCTACGACCTAATTAATAGCAACGAGATTATTGACGCGTATTACTTTTTTTTATGATAAGATAGCAAACAAGCAGATGGGTCTTCTGATGGAAAGAGTCAACCATCGCCTATGGACACCAAAGATGTTAATGGTGTGTTATTAACTTGTGGCGAGGTCTAATGCCACATTTATAAGTTTACCGGCTACCGTACCCACCAAACCGGAACACGACAAGTGACAAGCACGCGGCAGGAATAAGTATTAGTCTTTTTTGCCTTCTACAGCAGTAAGACAGTTGATTTATTCTTCAATAATGGGCCCAGACCAACAGAGAAAAATTTTACCCCCCCCCCCTCATATTACGAAAATAGAATACATATTACGAACATAGAAGTGTTACACTGTGTATATAATTTGTATGTAAGTATGTATGTTTCTTGAATAATTACAGTTCTGATCTTTGGTAAAAAAAATTTGAAATTATACCTTCGACTGTAAGTTTGTTGCCTACACAGGACACCTTCAGCTGGATGCGTCCTCGTCGCTCCGTGTGGTCGCAACCGCACAGATTCGGTACCGACTCCTCGCACCTTTTGTGCACGTTCATGTCGCATGCTAAACACAACCATATTTGATAAATATTTCACTGTATAGTTCAATTCAGACAAGCTTACCCCTCTGACAAAAGAAATGTAAAAGCAAAGAAATATTAGATATACAATTTACAATCTGCTTACGTTTAGCAAAAGATTAAAAAAAGGCTGATTAGGATGTGATAATGTTGATAAATAAAAACAATACGAAAATATTAATAATGAATATAAGAAAATAACTAAAATTAAGTACATACATTACATAAAATAATGATTTTGCTATTTTTCACGAATATAAATATTTATAAAACGGCAATTTATCTCATCACAAATATGCGTATTACAAAAGAAAAGGAAATATCTACCGATAATTTGCAAAATCAATTTTTGATTTTACTGTTTAAAATTACTCATTTGTTTAGAGTAGCAGTCGAAATATCACTATAACTTTAAAATGATTTAATAATATCTGGGTTATATTTTAATAATAAAATTTGTTAATGTCAATGTAGACATATTCAAGATTTTCGACAATCGTCCGATTTTTTCTAGACTTTGTAAGCAACTTATCCATGCAGCGATGTTCAGGGATTTTCCAAATATATTTCTGGTTATCGGTTTTTGTGATTGACTGTAGATAATCTATATAAATAAAAATCAATCCCTATTTTCCTTGGTCACGACATCACGCCTGAATGGCTGGACCAATTTCGGTAATTTTGTTTTTGTTGTGTTTGTTGTTGTTGTAAGGAGAAGGTTCTTATAAAAAAAATATTAAGAAAATTGCGCGAAAAATTAGAAAATTTAAGAATACTTAACCACCTTATAAAGTTTAATCCCATAGACTTATATAAATTGTCATGTTGTTTGTCCGCTATGGATTCCTAATATGTAAGGCAAAACAACGTTTGCCGGGTCAGCTAGTACAAGATAAAAGAAATATACGTATATTTGTACTTATGTACATGATAAATATACATTGAATATGAATTTGTTGGAATATTCTCCGGTACAGCAATACGCAATTTGTGGGTCACACAGATACAAGCTAGAAAATCTAACATATCCTTAACAAGAACTAAATAAAAAATATTCAAACTAATAATTATTATTTAATAGGTTACTAGTTGACGTTAAGAATTGCGCTAACACATCATCATACATCGACATCTTAAAGAATTCATCAAAATCCATTGAATGCTTAAGTCAATCTTCAATTTAAGATATCAGGATTATTTTTTATAAATAAAACTATACTTAATATTATAAATAGTGTCTTTTATACATAATGAAATGTATAAAAGATTTCAAGAGCCTAAGGCGAACAGATAAGTCTAGGCCCTATGGGACAACCCTAGGTGTCCGCCTGGTCTTCGTGAATTACTCCGATTGTTTCTCAACAATTTTAATATTTATGCCTATTTAAAATTACCCAACCTTACGAGTGTTTAATTGTTAACTAATAAATGTTAACGAGAAACAATTGACTACTTTGTGACAGTTGCATTTTTATTGTTATTAAGCAAATAGAAATAAATAATTAATAACTATGACATTCGTTAAAACAAACATAAATTTTACTGCTTGATTTTTTTGTTTCAAACAATATTTCATGAACAACAAACAATTTAACAACAAATTAAGGCGATTGTGTTAAAACAATTTTAAAAGTAAAAATGATGAATAGATAATTTGAAACAATGGAAAAAACATAATTATGATTAACGTATACTTAAATATGTATAATAGTTCATTGTTGTAAAGAAAGAAATTGACTTTATTAAAATTACAGATATTTAACTTTAACTTAAAAACAATTAACTTTAATCTTAATCATAAATAGTTAAATTAGCATTAACAAACATGCAATAAATAAATGAAATTTATACACTACACGTGGCAAATAAGTTGCATGCCAAAGAGCTGTAGATTACGGTTAAATAATTAATTGCGTTTAAGGATTCGGCCAAATAGGTAAATTTGCTGCCTCAAAATTCTGTTAAGCCAACTGTGCCACACATTGCACACGTTTTGCCTTTGCAAATAAGCATTAGCACCAGTTTAGTACGAGCCTTAAGCGCAAACTTTTCCCTGTCAACTTTGTGAGAGTAGATCATCTAAATATGTCCCAAATTTGGATAATCTACTCTCTTGTTGTTGCATGTTAGCTTACCTTACCTGATGATAATAATGAAATAAACATTGATAGAGAATTAGATGATAATTATAAATGTATTGAGAAAGATTGTAGATAAATAAGGAGCACGAAATATTGTGTATTGTGTATTTTAAGATTCAGATAAGTCTGTCACTGAGAGGTTTTACACATGAGTAGGAGATTCGTATTTACAGCGGCGAACATATTGAATGTGCCTACGTTGCATTGGATTTCTCCACAAACAATATTGTACCTATTTTAAAATCACACGGTAAATCGATATTTTTTCGGGATATGTATTCTATATATTTAGTGCCATGTGTATACCAAACTTCATGCAAATTCGTTTTGTACCGTCATCAATCAAAACAGAGTGTAATAATTAAATTAAAAAGAAGAAACTGGAAATACTTCCTACTGCTTAACAGTAAGTTAACTATATTACCAATTGGCATCATATCCTACTGAGCAATCATATAATGACCACGTGCATTGTACAGCAATTTATGCAACGTGGTGAAATTTGTCGCTTCGGTCAGAAAGTTTAATGTATTACGAACTAGAGAAGCTATGCTAGGTAGAAGTTCATTACGTTAACACTCGCTACAACGCTGAAAAAATAATAAATCGTCCAACCAAAATCAAAATTAAGCATCGCTGCAGCGTATAATATAGTTTGATATATTATATTCGCGACCAAGAGGTCGTAACCGTCGCTATTCATGACGCTTACGCGCTTCATTCAACAAGCTCTGACGTAGGTGACGGACTGCACTTTAGTGACACACAAGTGGGGTGGCGCATACCTTGTCTTGTACATTAGTACATAGAAGACTTTGGCTTCGATCTATCATTCTACTACCAAAGCTTACCGCTGTAACTCGCGTCGTATGTAAGGGACTGTGTATATTATACAAAAATGAGGCGGCCATCTCACTTGAACTGTATATCAATTGTGGTCAATTGAACAAATTGTGTTCATGATAATTTCTGTTCTGTTCCTGTTAATACAACTCCGTGAAATTGCGCGTGCATGGTAAGAAAGACAAATGCTTTCGATGAATTTACATACGTCTCCAATCCAAAGCGCCAAAATTATCTGAATAATATTGAAGATAAATTGAGGATGAATGCAATAGACCAATGTTAATCAACAACAAGAACTACGTTTATTATATTAACTGAAAATATAAGGTCAGGATTTAAGCAACTGTAAAATAGGTGATTGTATCATACGACTATGTATAAGGTTATTCAATATTAAACAAAGTAATGATATAATAAAATCATCAATAGTGCAAAAATACGGGATTAGGATAATTCTGCATATTAAACTATATTTAGAGACAACATTATATAAAGTGAAACGTTAATGCATCATCTAAGGCATTCCTATACATGTCAAGCAAAGAGAGTTTCTTAATGCGAAAACAAGCACATAATATAATAGGTACAATAGCTCAAAGTCAAGTAATTACAGAATCTACCTTAATAATATGAAGTTGTAAAATCAAGTCAGGATATTTAAACTGGGAAAAGGTCAGAATAATTAAATTATTATGAAAAAAATACGCGATTAGCATAATTATACATACTAATAGAGACTAAATTAAGTAAAGTCAAACAAAGTACCATCTAAGGTACCTATACATGTCAAGCAAACGGAGATTCCTAATACGAAAATAAGCACATACTAAATATAATAGGTACAATAGCCCAAAGTCAAGCAATTACAGAATCTACCTTTAGGATATGAAGTCGGAAAATCAAGTCAGGATTTCAAAGCGAATACAAAATAGAAAGCAAATTAGTTTTACTGAATGAAACAATTGCCTTTTGTGGGGGTTAACTCGATATTAAACGAGACAAAGCTGGAACTGTTCTATTCATTCATTGTTTAAATTAGGTACTTTTTGTCAAATGGGGGTAGGCATTGTAATGATCATTCAACTGTGACTTCTGCTACGTGTTTTATCGTTTGTGAGATTCCCAAAAAAATTAATTTAAAACAAAAAAGAATTTAATTTAAATGTTCTTCCTATATTCATGATACTAATCAACTTTCAAATGATTAAGATTAGTCTTTAGAAACTCACCAAGATTTTTCGGAAAACTAGGTAAAGGTTTAAAGTGTTGACTGAAACTAAAAAATCCTTCTTATTTCATAATAGGACTTTTTAGAAGTGGGTATTTAATATTTTTTGGAGATTTTTTTATTTCAAAAAATGTATTTGATACTAAAAAGTTAAACCTTCTTGTATTAAAGGACTTCTTTTAAAGATGTTTTACAATGTTTTTAGAAGGGTTTTGGTTTTGAAAGAATTGGCTAGAACTGAGATTTCTTTCACAACAAAATGTGGAACCATTTGTCCAAAACGAATGTATTCTGAATGATGTAACATGGGCGACTTCAATAAATGAATAGAAATTATTTCTTTCTAGGTGGGCTGTGGTTTATTGTATTAAACTGTCAGCTATCAAAACAAACTTTATGGATATCTGTTACAGGGTTCTGCAAATGCTAGGAAATTTGAACTCAGTCATTGCAATTCTAATACATTGCATCGGGAACACATTCGGCTTAACACGACAATCTTTTACGATCTTTTGGCATCCACGGTTCGCTACAGGGTGCTTGTGGAACTACGTTCCTCTGAAAATAATGTATACCTGTACACCTAAATCCTTGTTGGGCGAGACCGTGGAGCATTGTACCACAATGGTCACAAAATGTTGGAGTAAGATACGTCCATACACTCCACTTGTGGGGGGCATACGCAGCCTTTATAAGAATAATTCATCATTAATACAATAAAAATACAATTTTGTAACGTAATTCAATTCGTGTAACGTAAACATGACGGTACAGCATATTATATAATTTGCGACAAAATATTTTTGAATGGGATTGCAAAAAGATACATAAGAGTTTTTCTCTGTTCTTTCCTTACTAAATGCATTAATATGGAAGAGTTCGTGCTAAATATTTTCTTTTATGAATATACCCATACAGAAACATCATCGTGATATTATTTAAAAAATAATATATAAAAAGATTAAATTTATTGATCATAAAAAAATTAATATAAATTTTACACAAACTACTACGAAAAGTATTATAAAAAGTTAAATATCTAAAAGAAGATGATAAAATACCAAAACAGATAAAAAGACATGAGCATAAAAACCACCACCAAGCTGAAAGAATTATTAAGAAAATAGCATAAGCGTTAATCAAAAGCGAAGCGTAGCTCGTTGACAAGACCAGAGACCGCTGTACCTTGACACTTGAGACCCTGGTGAAGTAGCCCGTAGAGTAAGGACCCACAGTGGTCGCAGAATGTTGGTGATGAATACGTATGTACGCGGAAGTTGTGTCGAGTACGGGTATCCTGTTTTTAGAAAGTTTTGTTAACTGCTTAAACATAATTTACATACAACTGAATATAAAAAGAAAGATCACAATTATCTAGCGGTATTCCGAAACACGCATATCTTTAGAGCCCATAAGCAATGGTCTGTCATTAAACAAATAAGTGTTTAGCATTAATTCTTTTTTTTTTAACATCCATATTATTAAAGTTTGAACGCAGAGATCATAAAAAATCTAGGTTCATTGATTTATTAAAAATCTTTTTTATAGATAAGAGTACAGATAGAGTTTTTACAGGTAACAGTTTCAGTCTCTCAGTGAGTCGTGGTTCATAATGTTGAAGATACTTCTAAATAAGTACTTTAATCCTTTGCATACAGCATGAGATTTTGCTGGAAAGGCATCGTAAAGATTATGAAAAATAAAGTGTCTTTAACTTTAATATTTTTTTATAATCACATACTTTAACATAACTTATAATAACTCTTTAAATATTAGATGGTTTCTGAAAATTTATATTTCATTACCAAGATAACAATCAAGTTATATAAATAAAATATTTAAGCATAAATACAAAAAAGCGGAACATTTTTGAATATAAGGCATTTCAAAATAAATCACGATTTCGAAAGCATTATTAATGTCATCAAAATCTTGTGCAAAAGGACTGCCAGTAATACTTATGTCTCTTTTAGAACTTTTAAATTGACAGATGACTCCTGGAACTTCAAAACGCATTGCAAAACGCATTCCCATTATAGTACAGGCAACATAAGAATTTTTCCTACACTAAATTGCAGGAATTATTTTTTCATTGAAAGGTTTAGTATAGCGCACTGAACTTAAATGCACTTAATGCTAAAAATTAAGGAGCGAAACTGCAGCTATTTGCGAAAAAACTTTTTCAAAAATGTTTTTCGCAAAATGAAATGAAAAATCAAGAAACAAATAGTAATAGTAACGGTAATTAATACAAAAATAAACATTTAACAAAGAAGATAAGAAATTTAATTTAGTTATTATGGTAGTACCAAAAATAGTAAGGAGTTGAGGACCTTTATTGTAGATAATTCTACAATAACGATCCTCTACATTTTTGGCCTCATGTGTTATTCACAAAATGGCGGCACTGCCGCTCCCCTAGTTTGTAAGTATTTTGTGCATTTACAACGCGGTCACATTAACTTAACGCATGTCTGGAATAGAAGGCGGGGCTTCCCTTAGCTCGCCCGGTTAATACTAATAATAGTGTCAATATGGCCATGGTCAACATTTTTGTTACCGATACGCGCGTAGATAATTTGATTAGTTTTCTGATATTGTTATATTGTTTTTTGGATATTATTGTTATTTTTTGCGCCAAATGACGTCATCAACGGCATGCTTCAAATTAATCTGACCGCGATGTACATTCAGTCCTTCATACTGAATCTATCTATAATAAAATAAATCCTGCAATTTAGTGCATTATGAACAAGAGTTGCGGACTACTCTATTGTCTGTTATAACCAAGCTGTCAGATACCAATTAATATTAATAAAAATGTTCTGGCATAAATACGCAACGTGCTGGAAGGCGATTTTATAAAGTAATTGCTTGGATCGCGTGCCTTGATAGCGTGTCAGATCCAACGATCAACAAGTGCACTGCTCATACCATTTTAATTAGCCTTTGTTGTAGTAAAAATAGATTATTTTGCTTAGTAATTTAATGTTTTACGAACGTGGTGTAAGTATTCTGCTTCTTTTATTTCACAGAACGACAATTTTTTGGTTCCCCGTGTTGGTTCCGGGCTCCTTTGAAGAATAGATCAACTGCCATTCTGCCAGGCAGGTCGTAAAAAGCGACCGATTGATTATGCGAGTCACTACCATCGTGTCTACTAGGTGGTAGAGTTCTTCATTGTCTCGCCCGGGTCTGGTACCACCGCCTTGCCTATTCCTGCCGCAATAGCGTCAGTGCTTGTCGCTGTCGTGTTCCGGTTTGGAGGGTAGGGTAGTCGGTAAACTTATGCATGTGGCATTAGACCTCGCCACAAGATAGCAACGCACCATTAACCCCTTTGGTGTCTTTAGGCGATGGTTGATTCTTTCCATCAGAAAACCCATCTGCTTGTTTTCCATCTTATGATATAAAAAAAAGACAAGCAATAGGATACAAAACAAACGATGGCTCTTTTTTTATACAAGAGGGGTAAACAGACAAGAGGGACACCTGATGGTAAGTGATTACCGCTGCCCATAGACAACTACACTACCAGGGGCCTTGCAGTTGCGTGGTCGTAAGTCGTATCCGTTCGGAAAAATGTCTGCCGATAACTGGTTCCAAACAGGAGTAGTACGGGGAAAAAGTGCCTCAATAATCACACGGTTGTGGATCGCACGGCTCACCTGATGGAAAAATTTAACCCTCGGCTAAAGATAGCAAAGATGTTATTTGTGCAATGCCGTCCATGTGACGGGATGGTAATGTCACGTATGCATAAGTTTATCGGCTACTTTACCCTCAAAGCCGGAATACGACAGTGACAGGCTCTGATACTATTGCGGCAGGAATAGGTGATGTGGTACTACACGAGCGAGACGTTGCAGAATTCTACTACGTAGTAATCACGATGATAGTGTCACGTTTTGACTAACTGCCTGGCAGAATCGCAGGTGGTCTATTTTTCAAAAGGCCACCAAACCAACACAGGGGAAAACTAACTGATGATACGAGTATGCTGTTAGCGTCTTGGGAAAGATTAAGAGCGACATTCCCCGTGTTGAGCTAGGCCCCTTTCGAAGAGTAGAACAGCATTTTTTATATATTTCATAAGATAGTCAACAGCAGATGGGTCTCTTGATGGAAAGAGTCAATCATCGCCTATAGACACCACAGATGTTAATGGTGCGTTGCTATCTTGTGCCGAGGTCTAATGCTACATGCTTAAGTTTACCGGCTACCTTACCCTCCAAACCGGAATACAACAATGACAATCACCACACTGTTGCAGCAGGAATAGGAAAAGCGGTGGTACCAGATCCGAGCGAAATATTACAGAACTCTACCACCTAATAACCACGATGACCTAAACACAAGGGTCTTGCATAGCCAATCGGTCGCCTTTTACGACCTGCCTGGTAGGACGGCAATTGCTCTATTCTTTAAAGGAGCCCGGACCAACACGAGGAGTCAACATCTGCCATTCTACCAAGGAGTTGGTAAAAGGTTTATTCATATTAAGGTACCATCTAATTTGACCTTCGCAATTTCTCGCCCGAGTTCGGTACCACCAGCTCTCTTATTGCGGCAATAGCTTCGGCGCTTGCCGCTATTGCGTTCCGGTTTGAAACGTAAGGTAGCCTGTAAACTTATGAAAGTGGCACAAAATATTATTAACATTTTTGGTTTCCACAGGCAATATAGGCTCTCTTTATGGAAAGAGACAACCCTATTTCCATTAAGAGAGTCAACTGCTTGTTTGCTATCTTATAATACAAAAAACATAATATCCCCAATTTTAGTAAGTTTTGGGCCTAGGTGGCCCAAAACTTACTAAAATTGGGGATATTATGTTTACAGACTGACTGGTGAGTTACCTTCGATACTTCTGGAGAGTTCTCGGTAACTCGATTCTCGTTAAAATGAAATAATAAAATTAGGGGCTTAAGTTTTGACCAATATTTCTCTAAAAATAAGTGAAATGTGGATATTATCCTTTCCTAAGCACGCCGCGCTAGTCGACATCAAGGACACGCCGCCGCCACCCCTCACCCTTAATATCTCTACCTGTGCGACACGTGCGTCTGCGCGGTGTCCAAACATGGCGCAGGTAAATATAGGATTCTCGGTGTACTATTTACTAAGTTTACTAAGAAGTATTTTAATATTTATTTTTAATGTTATTTTTTCTCATCATATATGATCGCCAACTATCACGTCCTTAAATATTGAAGGTAACTCACCAGTCAGTCTGTATATTATAGTGCGAGAACTGTTATAAGATATATATATGCCTTTACCTGTTACTTATTAATAATAAGAAATGATGATATATAGTGTATCTGTATACACTAACACATGGCAAATAATACGGTTAGATTGGGAATAAAATAAGCTTACATTTCACATACGTCACATCAAATGAAAGCTTATTTTATTCTCAAATATAATATTCAGATAATTACTATAATACATAAGTAATGTATGTAATATATGTAACTTGTTGTATGTAATATAATATATAAGATAATCAAATATAAGACAAAATAACTGACGCGAGTATATTTCCAACATCTGTTTATAGCTGGCAACTCCGCAATTTCGCAGATGGAGAAGTAGGGAAAATTTCTTTTTCAGTTTTGTTGGGTCTCTTAGCTAGTGCACGCTTTTTATAAATATAACTATTATAAGTAGATTAAATAAATTTAATTACAAATTTAATTATTTAATACTATGGGAATGGAATTGGGCTGGACAAACGATATGAGATGTGTCAGTTGTACATTACCTATAATTTAAATCTTATCATTTATAAATAACAGATGAAGGTATATATTTCTGATACCGGATCTTAGACCATTAGCAATGATCTAATTATTGTTTATACACGTAATACACAAATTACCTAAGATTAACTTACTCCCATATTTACTGGCATGTTTGGTTTGATTTGTAAACAACGTGTCTCGTGTCTATTAGATTTATTTATCTTTATTTTGATATATTTACATTTTAAACGTAAACTTTTAAGTGCAATTGAAAAAGTGTTTTTAATTAAAATTATTTAAACAGGTATAATACAGTCAACTTGGGTAATTTAATGAGTTTTGAATACTTTTATTTATTTATTTAAATATTAAATTATTGCACTATTAAATTACTGCACAAAATGGCACAAACGCGTAACTTAATGCTATTAAGCATTTTCTCACAGTTTATCTTCCGTGATGCTGAAAGAAAAAGCTTTGTTAGTGCATAATAAATTGATTACGAGCTATCAATAAAAACTAAACACTAGATTCTAAATTATCATAACTATTTTTAGGATATACTACAACAAAGGAAGTAAGCTTCACAACATTAGTGTAAATACGTTTTTACGTTTCTAGAAATATTATGTTCACAGCTCGATTCTATTGTGTTATCTGTGTTCTATAGGTATCTTCTGAGTTAATGAGCTCAGATTTATGAAAAAAGGAGAAAAAGTAACTAAAACATTTTTATTAAAAAATGCACTAAATTAACATTTATGTGTATTTGGATAAAAATGGTAAAATCGCGTTTGGCTTAAAGTGAGAGGTGAAAAAGAAAGTTTCTGAAAGTACAAAGATACATTTAAAAAACACTACCAAATAGAAGGCTGAGGGAAACACTTTCGATAAAAGAAGGTTGTGAATTATGTGGATACTGGGTTGTACCACAGTACTCTTAGGTTGTATTAAGTGTTTGACAAAAGGAATAATAATGATATGACTCAAACCATGGCCTCCGGAAGTTTTGATTTCATTGACATTGTAATTTTAGTTACTTCCTGCGCTGCCATTACTATAAATAAATATTCTGAAAATGACGCCAGTAATTCAGTGATTTTTAATCCCTGGTTATACCAAGAATATCAAATTTTATGAATGCTTTTTACAGTGATATTGAAATAAAGTAGTCAACAAAAACATTGATAAATAAAATATTACGCCTTAGATATTTATTATAGATGCCAATTTTTTTTAAATTTTCCGCATACTGATGCTAAAGAATTTTTAATACTTCATAAATGTAAACGAATTTTAGCGGAACTACTTTGTTGTTGTAACATCGATTACGTACTGTTTAATATGCTACCTGTTTCTCGTCCTAGACTGATATACCTATCACCAATTTTCTGAAACTCTTTCAAGGTGTTTTGTTTTCGAACATCGTCAATAATCTATAGGAATAAAAAATGCTCCAACGATTTTCATGAAAGTCACAAATTAGGGGTTTTTCGGGTCAAGGAATCGATTTATCAAGGTACCAGATCCAAGAAAAGCTCGGTTCCCAAGATATGAGTGGGTGAAAAACCGAGCAAAGCTCGGTCAACCAGGTACAAAAAAAATATATTTATTCTATAGGAATCGATTTATCAAGGTTCCAGGTCCAAGAAAAGCTCGGTTCTCAAGATATGGGTATGTGAGAAACCGAGCAAAGCTCGGTCAACCAGATATTTAACATTTATGTGACGAACATAAACGTATTTTTAGGTTTGGATGATTATTATATGTATTTTAGTATTTATTTATGTTATTTAATTATATAGTTATGTATTTCTATTTATTAGTAGGTATAGTTGACCAGCATCCTTATGACAAGCAAATTATTCGCTTACTTTGGGCTTAAATTATTTCGTGAGATTTGTCTAGCGATATTAATTATTATACTTTATTTACTTATTATTACTCATTAGTAATTTAGTGACAATAATAGGCATTGTTGGTGTTGGCAATTGCTCTTTCAACAAAAAAATCCTGAATAACTACTGACTATTGTACAAAAGGCAAAGGTTATCCTGTGATCTCATAGTGCTAAGTGTGAGTTTTTCTTTTCGCATTCGATCGTGAGCGCGTTTCGAGTTTACTAGGAATTTGTATGTGATTTGTACAGCGCCACCTAGTGGTAACCTGGTTTCTCACGTTTACCACTAGGTGGCGTTGTACAAATCACATACAAATTCCTAGTAAACTCCAAACGCGCTCATGATCGAATGCGAAAAGAAAAACTCACACTTAGCACTCTGATTAGCTTATTGTACTGTATTAAAGTCAATTTCTTCAAAAGCTAATTAAGACGTCTATCAACTGTAATCACACTCAAGCCTTTTTTATTTTTACAACATTATTATGTTCATGTTTTCTAAGGTGAAAATTTGTTCTGTGAAAATCAGTGGCAGAGTTTTGAATGATAAAATACATATTAAACTTACTTTTTATTTTCTCTGGATTATCTTTTTTTAAATAGATAATATTTTTGGATTATCCGTCTCGAGACTAAATTGATACTTATATAATAAATGCAAAAGTTTGTCTGTCAGTCTGTTACACGCCAGTATGTTACGAAATTTCGTACGGAGATAGTTGAAAACCCGGCGTCGAACATGCTCATATCTCCTCAGAGGCTGAAATAGGTGATGAAAGTTTATTTCAAAGATTATGCTGATGACTTGTTACATTATTTGAAAGCGTAGCTATGCGGATCAGCAGGCCTACTCTTGAAAGTAATATAAATCTTAAACCAATATTGATAAAAACAATAAGTTTCGAATATCGTCAAAAAACGATACCCTCGAAACCAATATTGCCCACATTGATTCAGTATAGTAACGACCTAATTATTGGAAATAGATATCGTTACACGTCAAGCTAGTATTACAAGTGGAAATTTTAAATACCGTTTTAAACAAAATAACGAATAAAAGCAATAATGAGTAGTTCCAAAAAAAATCTAAATCCGTGTGGCGCTGTCGCCGTGTCCGATGAATGAATATGGTATGATCCAGAGTACGAAATACTTCAAAATTCATTAAATATTCATTTAAAATTGAAATCGGTTTTCAAGAGTACCCCTACCTACAGTTTTATCATAAATTTCACAGCGCACCACGCAACCTGAATGCTGCGGCCAGCCTGCTTAAGGGGCTGACAAGACCTAATTAGTTGAAATTGATGTTTTTAACAGTTTTTAGGAAAAAATATTTGTTATAGCACATCACAAAAAATATATGTCAATATTCATCATATGTCAAAGACCGTGGTCGAACTCGATACATAATTGAACAAAATTAGGTCGATAGAAAATAATTACGAAGATTAGTCTTAAAATCATCATTAACGGTTCTATATCTTTATTTTTTGACGTATGGGTCTGCAATTAAAAACATGAAGTCACCATATTCATACCTAAACCGCTACCGAATCATATTTGACAAATAATGTACACTTTTTTTTTAATTTCAATATTTATTCATTTAAAGGCCCTGGCCGCCCTCTTACACTGATAGTGAGGTCTCGTTTACTTCGATAGAAATAGAGTGAGCGATTTTGGTGTTGACAGCGCCTTAAGATATAAAACGTAAATAAAATTATCGTTTTCGCGTTATTGAATCCATTATCTCATTATCTACTGTAGTTAACATGGTGGCGAACCAAACCTAATACTTCCTAAATCGAGATAACAGCAGCGTCTATTTGTCTGTAAATTTGGCTAACGATGAGAAACACGTTTTCACGTTATTGACCAAATATCTCCTTTCGTTTGCGACACTAGCCTGGCCAATTAAAATTTATAAATAACGTTCGAAATATTAAGCGGCCAGCCTGATTAGGATTAACATCCTGTGATATATCACGAGGGATAGAAGGGAGGTTTGACCAATAAGAATTTATATCCCGTTTATTTGACGTGAAACAACGAGAAAACGTTTGTCGTGGCATTAAACGAGATAAGCTCTTCTCATTGGTCAAAGGTAACTTTTATCGCGCGCGATATATCACACGCGGTTTTAACAGGCAGGCTACGGCGGTCAAAATATTAAGCCAAAAAGAAAAACATCAACAAAAGTACATATCAAACGGTGCATATCCTTAGCAGAGATGTTGGAAATAAAGGTACTTGGCCTACTTTTCATAATCTTTTCGTTCGGGAAATAAACCCGCATCTTAATCTCATAAATAACCATGATAACCATAAGTGTACCATATGGCGGACATAGAAAACACTTACGTCTGAATCGGCGCCTTTGTCCGCGCCAGGACATGTGAAGGTGACGTACTCGTGGCATCTCTTGTGGACCACGAAGCTGCATACTGAAAAATTAACAAATAATATAAGAACATTTTCTATATTTTAAAAACTTAAAAAAGAAAAATTTCGACACGTCGGGATTTGAACCTACGACTTTGCCTCTGGTGGCACGCTCTCACCAACTAAGCTACTGTCGTCTAGTGCAACTAAATGTGTATTTTTTCAAACTTTTTTTCTTTTATAAACTGCCTGAACGAAAAAGGCAGACAGACCTAAGAGGGGCAATGTTTGGCCCTATGAGTAGTAGTGTAAACTTTTTTCCTTTTACAAACTGCCTGAAAGAAAGGCATACGGACCTAAGAGGGACAATGTTTGACCTTATGAGTAGTAGAAAGAATCATCGGGTTGTTTGCTATCCTGAAAATGTATGATATCGCCGGTTACCTTTAGAGGTAGGCATTAGCGAAACTGGACGGGAAGGGGGGGGGGGGGGGTATAGGGTGCTCGAGCCCCGCTCAAACCTTGATGATTATCTTAATAAAGTCAACTCTCAGTTTAATCAAGCCACCCCCCAATTTGCTGAATCAAGCCCCTTCCATCCAAACAATAATTCTGGATCCACCACTGGAGGTAAGCAAAATTAGGGGAGAATAGGGTAATTAAATAGGCGGGTAATTAAGAACTTCTGGATAAAAAATACTTCTCTCCATACTACACCGTGCCGAACCATTTCAACGACTGCATACAGTATCTCTTTTGTACATACGTGATAGTAAAAAAAGGAAGGATACAGGCTCACTGCCACGGTAAGTTAAACAGTTTTTTCTGTTTTAATTTTTGTTATAATTTTTATAACATAACGTGTGTTATAACAGATGAAAGCATCATAATTTTGAGTTCAAAGACATCGTATTTCTTTACCATCACGCACTAACTATCTGTTTTTGAATCACAAGTAACTTAAAGTAACCAAAAATACTGTTTAGTGCGGAAATTATTTAGATGCATATTGACTACTTCGGGCAATTAGGAACGACGTCAAGTGGGTAGGTACTCTCTAAATATAGTTTAGAGAAAATTCACTTTAAAAAGGGAATATTCACTAATTTTGTAGTGAGCGCCGAACCAAGTGGTTTGGTTTGCACTTGCAATAAGTGAATATTCACTTATTCTTGTTTAAGAAGTAATTTGGAATGTTATCAATTACCCCCTACATTTTTAACTGACCATAATATTGCTAGTCGACAGAAAAAAATGTTTAAGCGTCACAAATTGTTTCAAATACTTTGAATTAGATTCCCTGATTCAAATAAGATTGAATGATTGTTATCTGACGCGAAAGTAGTTCAAGTTAGTAAGTTAATTTCGTAGTTTGTATGCTATTTTTAATTTTGTTTTCTTATATTTTAATGTGTAAGTATTTTTCTCTTTTCCCGCTAGTTATTTTTGTCAATAGCTTTAAGGCCACATTTTTTGTTTATGTTATGCACAAATGACTATAATTATTTACTGTTTTCTTCATACAGTATAGCTGGAAGAAATCTCAATATGAGATAAGCTCACCTTTTGTCTAAATATATATAATTTTATTGCTTACTGTAACTGTTTTCGTATACAATAAAGTGTTTAATAAATAATAATCTATACATATAATAAAATCGTAGGAAAGTCAAAACTGTACATTTAATATTTTTTTAAAAGAATACTTGGAGCGTGATCTACAATCGATTTCAAAGCCAAAAATAAAGTTTTTAGAATTTTTGTCTGTCTGTTTATCTGTTTATCCGCGCGGACGAAGTTGCGGGCAACAGCTAGTAATAAATAAATAAATTTATATACGGCATGATTTAATCTATGATTAACCATCGTTCCTTATTACCGTGATACCGTTCTCATTTTCCCCGCGGAATGATCTTATTCTTCTTTCATTACCCCATAGGGTGTTTATGTTTTTATAAAAACGTTAATTTTTAAGATTTTTGTCATAATCAAGAAGTAGATGGATAACCAAAATTTATATTGCAATAAACGTGATTTAGTTGTATACTTTTATCTAGTGATTTTGAGCGTTATCAGTTAAGTGTTCCTAATTACCCCCTTATCCCCTAATCATACTTCTATGGACGCTTTTTTTTTTTTCGGAATGTCACAATTGCTGTTAGCCTTATGGGCTGTTACAGCTTCACCGGTCGCGTGGGCGAGCAGAGTGCTCAGCCAGAATTTAAAGGTGTAGGGCTGTACGCCGTCCGCCCTAAGGGTGTCTCCTGTGAGACCGAACCTCGGCTTAGGGTGGGGTCGTGATTTGCGATGAGAGGGCTAGTGGCATTGTTTTGTCCGTCCGCCGAACCTTGCCCTTGGGCTCGGTTCGCCGAAGGGCGAAACAGGGGTCCTCGTCGCCGCCGGCGGCGACGGTGTCGCGAATGTAGGTATGTAGTGTCATCGTGTAAACCGTTGGCCAGAGTTATCGGGTCATCGGGATCGGTAAGAACGTGGCGGGGCCTACGTAGTTTGGGATCGGGATTTGGGTCTGGGATGTAGTCAGCCGCGGCTACCACCAGTGGGTTCGGATGCGAGATGGCACGATCGAAGTATCTTTCGGAGATGTCTTTGAAATGCTTTGCTAAGCTCGGCAATTCGAGATCGTTATGGAGGTCTACGTTGCGCATATACCACGGTGCTCCCGTGGCAATACGCAGGAATTTATTTTGTACCACTTGCAACGGATGCAAGTCCGTACGGGGGAGATGGGCAAACGCTACGCAAGCGTATGAAAGGATGGGGCGTACGCACGACTTGTAAAGTGTCACCTTGTGTCTAAGTGACATTTTACTGCGTTTATTGATAAGATGATATAACCGACCTACAACGAACTTAGCCTTAACCTATGGACGCTCCGGTTCACGTCATTCATTGGTTTGTCGATTAACGAGTTTGACGACTTGTATTGCCGCACTTAAGCCATCCGCTGAAATGGGCTCTTTTTGAAGAATCTGCCATTCTTCCTGGTAGTTTGTAAAAGGCGAACGATTGACTGACTATACGTGTCACTGCCATCGCGACTACTAGGTGGAACAGTTCCGCAAGGTCACACCTGAATATATGGTACCACTGCCTTACCTATTCCTACTGCAATAGCGTCATTGTTTGTCACTGTCGTGTTCCGGTTGGAGGGTAATGTAACCGGTAGACTTATGTGAGATTGCCATTCCGCCACACCATTAACATTTTTGGTGTCTAAAGGCGATGGTTTCTCTTGCCTTTAGAAGAGCCATCTGCTTGTTTGATATCGATTCAGTCTTCTACAACGCAGGAGCTGGCCTGATATTACTTTGTAGTTTTAAGTAATAATAGAAGTAAGAGTTCAAGATGAGTACAGCTCAGCAGAGTTATTTTAGAAAACAAAAATAATTACCTTGACACTGGAAACCTTGTTTACCGAAGCCCCTGAAAAAAAAGATAATCATGTAAATATTAGGGATATTAATAAAAAATCTATTATTAAAAATTAATAAAAAATCTATTATTAAAATGCATTGTTAGTTGCACGCCACGCCCAGTACCACTTTTTGATAAAAAAGGTTTGGATCATGTCACGAATTGATAAATTCTTTAAATAAAATCTTTCGACATACTTTATATATATAACAAGAGGGAATATACTAGCGATTTCAATTTACTTGTTTTTTGTATCCCTGCAGGCTTTATGGTCTTAAAAAACTTTAAAAATAAATAAAAATTGACACGACAGGACTTGAACCTGTGACTTTTCCTGTAGCCGAAACGCTCTAACCAACTGAACTACGGCCAACTGATCCAACGTGGCAAAATTCTTATTTGATTTGTGATTCATAAACATTCATAATATTCATCAATACTTTCGTGTTATTTAATATATGTATGTGTCTTTTAGCACTTACTCCGTACTTAAGAAGATAACTTAAGAGACAACAAAGAAAGATTTCGACACGATAGCACTTGAACCTACGATCTTCCCTTTTCAAGTCCTGTAGTGTCAAAATTTTTCATTCTTGTTTTTAAACTTTTTCTAGTTTTCTCAAGCACAAAATAAGTGCTAAAAACATATAGCTATAATATAGTGTATGTTCCTGACATTACACCGATACCATTATTTGTTGATTTAATTTGTATTTAATAGGGAATAATAGGGACAGACAAACGTGACGAAATTATAAAGGTTCTGTTTTTCGCAATTTAGCCACGAAACACTAAAAATGTAACAAATGTTTTTTGATATGACTCCTCTTCACAAGGAACTATGATGGTCGACTAAAGACATGCACGTTATGCTGGAGCAGCACTTATCGGGTATGATCGAGCGCAATCGCCATTGTTTCAGTACATCAAATTAATTATAGCGCATTATTGCGTGCGCGTCCATACGATCGCCGAATTGTCAGTACCTCGGGAAAGGAATTTGGTTTGTGAACAGTACGTAGTGACTAGTGGTCTCTGGATCAGTGTAGACATTAAGTTAACGATTATAAGAGCTAAGTAAAAATATTGCCGCAGCCACGATCACCTCGCTATCCATCTTCGATAGGGGACATAATATAACAGTAGACAGTTAGTAAATGAGTGTTGCCCGATCATTGTGGCGATGCTGGACAATCATTTGATAGGCCATCATGGTCCACAGTGAAGAGGAGCCATTACGTTTTATGTTTACGGTTGCCGCAAGTTCGTTATTATTATTTATTACAGTCACTGTTAAAATAATATTCCTTAATTATTTTATCAGTTGTAAATAATTTTATCAATTGTAATTACAAATAATATGTCGAGGGAACAGGTTTTTCGTATTTGATTATTAAAAAAAATGCAATAAAAAATCCCTTTTAGTAAAAGTAAAGTAAAAAACTGTTTGTATCTGTCTGGTTTCGAAACCACAAAATAGATGCCATTTAAAATCATTTTTAACTCAGTGAAACTGCAGCAACCTTCTTCCCATTTCCTATTACTCCGGAATAGTATTGTTGAATTAACTTTTTTATGATAGCGCGTTTCCTAGCGCGCTACGTCATAGACTATGTTATAACGTGTACTGAGTGCTAAGTGTGAGTTTTTCTTTTCGCATTCGATCGTGAGCGCGTTTGGAGTTTACTAGGAATTTAAATGGAAAACCAGTTTACAACTAGGTGGCGCTGTACAAACCACATACAAATTCCTAGTAAACTCCAAACGCGCTCACGATCGAATGCGAAAAGAAAAACTCACACTTAGCACTCTGAACACTGAACGCGCGAGCCGGCCGAGATAGCACGTGACTCATCACAATATCACACAGCGAGCGATGACTGAGCGCTATAACACTCACTATAAACTATGTTATATCGTCTAGCCGCTAGCGTCTACGGTCTAACGCGTTACTCGTTAGATCGCATAGTTCGTGACTTCGAAGGTTATCTATACATATAATAAAATCGCAGGAAAGTCAAACCTGTATATTGAATATTTAAGAATACTTGGGGCGTGATCTACATTCAATATCGAAGCCAAAAATATAGTTTTTAGAATTTTTGTTTGTTTGTCTGTTTGTCTATTTGTCTATTTGTCTATTTGTCTGTTTGTCTGTTTGTCTGTTTGTCTGTTTATCTGTTTGTCTGTTTGTCTGTATGTGTGTCTGGGGTAAACTCAAAAAGTACTGCATGGATTTACTTCAAATTTTGCAAGAATATTACTTACAGGTCGGGTCAATATATAGGCTACATATTATCACGCTATCACCTACTGGGGAGGAGCAGTGCGGAGTAAACGAAATCCGCGCGGACGAAGTCGCTGGCAACAGCTATTAATGTTAAAATTACGGCTTAAGCTAGCCGCTAGGTATATAGCGTGGCATTATGTTATAGCGCCGAATGCGAATCTAAATAGCATACGCTATACGTTTACACATAGCACACTATAATTTAACGCTGTGCGTTATATTAACAACCATTACTCCGGAACCTGCTTCATACCCTCTCAAACAATTTTTTTTTAAATCGGTTCAAAAATTACAGAGTTCTGAGGTAACAAACAAAACACTCAGCTAATTGAAAACCTTTTACTTTTGGGAGGTCGGTTGAGAATAAAACTGAAGGTTAGGCCAGCTCATGACAATATAAGCTTGTTATAAAATGCACTATATAAATTACATTTTATATTGTGAGTGTCTGTATATTTATTTAGCGGAAACTGCGTTATTTCCGTCCAAAAAATTCTGAGTCATTTTCAAGTTGCGTCTAAAAAAGTTTTATTTAAATAACTTTAAACACGAGCGAAGCCACAGCCAAATGCCAGTACTATATAACGTTACGCCCTTTTTTTCCATTGCATCATTGATTTGATACAGTAAAATCGCATAATTTTTATCCACGAGCCAGTGTTGTGTGAAAACTAGGTGAGCAATTCACTTAAGCGTCATAAAACTCGATAAAGAGCGATATTCCCATGCCGTTCACAGCGCAATGGATCGGTTGCGGATATAAAATACTCTAGACGAGACGGTTTTATTACTTTTACCTATATAGATACTACTTGTTGTCCGCGACTTCGTTCACGTCAGCCAACGGTATGGGTAGGTGATGGTGTGATGGTTGGTGATACCCATAGTCGCATTTTTTTTAAAGATACAAACAACAGCATAATATTTTCTATAGTGGATTTACGTGTTTTTAAAAGCATAGCGTATGTAGGCATCACCAGTGGGCAAACTCTGAAGTTTTATTAACTAGTATTGGTACGGGCCCTCTTTGAGAATTAGATCATGTGCCTTTCTTCTAACCAGTTCGTAAATGGCGAAAGATTGGCAAAATACGTCACTACCGTTGTAATACTAGGTAATAGAGTTGTGCAACGTTTCTCCCGGGTTTGGTACCACCGCATACCTACCAAAAAAGCGCGAGTGTTGGTAACTTTCGTGTCACCAGATGCTATTGTTGCGAATATTCTAAAAAAAGTGAAGAGTGAGAACACTGGAAAAATTTAGAAATAAAAGAAAGAGACAGCTGCTTCTAAATAAATGCATAAAGCATACGGGTGAAATTGGCGTGTTTTATGACTTGTTTACATCTGATATGTTTACGAGTCATTTTTAGAACTTTCGAGAATATTGTCGAACCTTACCTTGTATAGAAATTAGGACGTGTTGGCGAGAAAAGATTTAGTTTTGTAAAGCGCTTAGAAGTCATAACTTGAGCGATACAGCACAGTGTGATAGTGAGATTGTCTGCATACGAAAACTGTTTTGGTTTAGTGATTTAGATTAGTCGGTTAGTTCTAGAGAAGATAGGGACGATGTTATTAGTGTTAATGCGTATATCGTGTTGTATTTTAGTATATCATACATTTGTGTGGTAAATACACGGTTTTAATATAAACGGTATTTTATTACACAATACGAACTCTAAACAGTACGATAACCGCTAAACTTTTGAATGTGGTAGTTCAACCCGGCACCATTAACATATTTGGTATTTATAGGCGATTACTCTCTTTCCATCAAAAAAGCCATCTGCTTGTTTGCCATTCTTTGATATACAAAAAAATCTAGATAGAAAAAACAGCCGTAACATTTTTTCCCGTACCAGGGATTCCAATCAATAGATAATGTAATTAAGAAACCTTTTTATTTATTCAATTACAATACTCTAGACGTCTGGAGGTCCTATTATGAGTCGGGTCGGTTTTATTTTTAAATTTATTGACATTTAATTGAGTCTTAGGCGATCGTAAAATAAATTAACTGTTTTAAGTAACTGCTATGTTAATGGTTTAATTTGCATCTTTTAGAATTGGACGAGTATACGAGTGGATTTACAGAAAGAATTATAAAGAGTTGGGTTGGAATAGAGTTTTTATATCAAAGTGACAAATAAGTCGGAAAGAGACAACCAACAAAGTTAAAATGCGTCGCCATGTTTGTGGTGAAATGTATTGCTACTTGTATACATAAGGTTTCCATAAATCACGTGATGTTTTTAGCAACTTTTTAAACCGCGCCTCCCCCTGGTGATACGTAATGAGATTTTAAACCATCCCCCACCCCACCCCGAA
Organism: Apodemia mormo; assembly: GCA_036924255.1. Taxonomy (NCBI): domain Eukaryota; kingdom Metazoa; phylum Arthropoda; class Insecta; order Lepidoptera; family Riodinidae; genus Apodemia; species Apodemia mormo. The sequence continues at coordinate 6,563,330 of JAUPFN010000012.1, read as the reverse complement.
TTACGTGTACTGCTTTGGTACAAAGAATCATATTTTGTTACAATATTATCTTTAAACACGGCTAATACAGATGCGTATTTGATTGCAGAAAATTATTTTTTGTTATCTCAGAGGGCGAGGAAAACGTTGACGGCAAGTCAGTCAGTCAAGTCAGTTACTTTTCAACGGAAAAATTGGGGCAGTTGCCCCCCCTGCCCAACCTCGGTACGCCCATAAAAACATAAAACTAAATATGTATACATACACATTTAGTTTTATGTTTTATGTTTATTATTAACGCGACAAAAATGTATGAACCCGTAATTTTAAAAATGAATACGGGGTAAATTAAGCTCTTTTAATTTTAGAAGTTCTGTCATGGCTAGCCAATGTAGTTAAACACTACCATTGTGTCTGACGAACTGCTGCCATATGACTTTGTAGATTGATTTCTGTAGCTTTTTGTTTTGTGACTACAGCCGTTTCTTAAAAACTGCTAAACTTATTTTGACGATGATTAAACTAAGACTGTTCCCTAAGTTGGGGATATACCTGATTCCCGAGAAATTCGTAGACAAACATACATACATTTAAACTTACATATGTACACTTACGTAATGTAGTACACGTGCTACGCGTGCATACGCTAATATTGTCGAATTCCACCAATATTTACATACATAGAATATGTTAAACTGGAAACCTCCGTTTTTTCTTCGTTCGAAAATATTTTAAATCATCGTGCCATTTTCAATGGATGACGTTATACTTGCGTTTTTTATTAATTAAAAAGGTCTCTCGTCCTCAAACTTCAATTACATCAATTAGCTTTACAGTAACAAGTTGAGTTATGTATTTTAAATTATGTGTATGTAAAGACTACATTAATTAAGCCCTTTATTTATTTATCATTTTTAGCTAATGAATATTTTTACCAATTTTTTTATGTTGTCCCTTTGAAAAAATAATTTTATTATGTCAGGAAGTTTTTTATATTATAAGATAGCAAACAAGCAAATGGTGCTCCTAATGGAAAGAGTCAATCGTTTCCTACTTCTCTTAGTCTTCTCAAGACATAGACATACCTATCAATCTTATTACATAGAGATTCAATGTGTGCTTTCCAATTACAATATTTGTCAATAATTATTCCTAAAAGTTAGTATAATCTAAATCATCTATATTTACTTTATTTAAAATACTAGCTATTGCCCGCGACTTCATCCGCGCGGACTTCATTTACTCCGCACAGCTCTTCCCCCGTAGGTGATAGCGTGATAATATGTAGCCTATATGTTGACCCGACCTGTTAGTAATATTCATGCAAAATTTGAAGTAAATCCATGCAGTACTTTTTGAGTTTACCCCGGACATACATTGACTTTTCTACGATTTTATTATATGTACTAGCTGTTGCCCGCAACTTCGTTCGCGCGGACTTCGTTTACTCCGCACAGCTCCTCCCCCGTAGGTGATAGCGTGATAATATGTAGCCTATATGTTGACCCGACCTGTTAGTAATATTCATGCAAAATTTGAAGTAAATCCATGCAGTACTTTTTGAGTTTACCCTGGACATACATTGACTTTCTTACGATTTTATTATATGTATAGATAGATATTTGTGTTTTAGTAATATTACTGTGGTAGTTCTGAAATTCAACTAATTTTGTTTTAGTTACATTAACTTTTAAATTATTATTAATTAACCAGTCTGAAATAAGGTTTCGGTTGTTTCATTTACCAAGTCTTTTTTATTTTTATATTTAAAAAGTAGGGTAGTGTCATCGGCAAATAAAAAGCAATCATGTTTTATACTATCAGGAAGATCATTGATATAAATTAAAAATAGCAAGGGTCCTAAAACACTGCCCTGTGGTACACCACAGTTGTCAAAAACGTAGTTTGAAGTATATATTTTTTTACGGTTTCTGCATATTTTAGATATTTCAACACATTGTTTCCTATTCTCTAAATAACTCTTTATCCAATCTAAAGACTTTCCTCTTATACCATATTTTTCAAGTTTTGATAATAAAATATTGTGTGAAACAAAATCAAATGCCTTACTCATATCCAAAAATACACAAAGTGGATACATTTTCTTATTCAGACATTCAGTTATGTTCTTTACTAAATCAAAACATGCTAATGTAGTAGACTTACCTTTCCTAAATCCATATTGATTATTTTTAGTAGATCAAAATCAAGTTAATAATTATAGAGCTTTTCATACATAATTTTTTCAAAGATTTTTGAAATGACTGGAATTAAAGTAATAGGTCTATAATTGTTCATATCGCACATATCTCCTTTTTTAAACAATGGTTTAACAATACACTTTTTTAATCGTTCCGGATATTTACCTTCCAAAAATGACAAATTAATTATATGGCTAAGAGGTTTTGATTTTACACTAGCAACATTTTTCATTAGCTAATATTATCATAGCCAGTAGCATAAGTATATACACCAAAGGTGTTAATAGTGCGTTGCTATTTTGTGGCGAGGTCTGATGCCACATGCATAACTTTACCAGGTACTTTACCTCTAAACCGGAACGCGACAGTGACAAGCACTGAAGCTATTGCAGCAGGAATAAGTAAGGCGATGGTAACAGACCCGGGCGAGACAATGCAGAACTCTACCACCTGATAGCCACGATGGTAGTGACTCGTATAGCCAATGGGTCGCTTCTACGATCTGCCTGGTAGAACAACAGTTGGCCTATTCTTCAAAGGAGCCCGGAACGAACACAGGGAAATATTCCCCGTTTTGGAAATTTTATCCGATTTTTTTTTTTTATATCATAAGATAGCAAACAAGCAGATGGGTGGGTCTCCTGATGGAAAGAGTCAACCATCGCCTATAGACACCAAAGATGTTAATGGTGCGTTGCTATCTTGTGGCGAGGTCTAATGCCACATGCATAAGTTTACCGGCTACCTTACCCTCCAAACCGGAACACGACAGCGACAAGCGCTGACGCTATTGCGGCAGGAATAGGTAAGGCGGTGGTACCAGACCCGGGCGAGACAATGCAGAACTCTACCACCTAGTAGCCACGATGGTAGTGACTCGATAGCCAATCGGTCGCCTTTTACGACCTGCCTGGCAGAACGGCAGTTGGCCTATTCTACAAAGGAGGCCGGGACCAACACGGTGGAGATCAGAACTCGTATATTTCGGAACCGATTTAGAAAAATCAATTTTAGAAGTAAAACGCTACGTTTCACTGCCACGTTAAGATCTTTGGCACAGTAGCTGGAGACTAACAATAGTCAATCTACATACATATGATATTCAAGCAACGCACACATAGAGACCTCTGACGGACGCGATATCTCGAAATGGTTCGGTACAGTTTGTTCCGCACCAGTCGAGATATCGCGTCTGTGAGAGGTATCTATGTGTGCTATGCTCAAATATTACTTGTATGTAACATTGACTTCTGTTAGTCCGTGTTTTCCCCGTGTTGGTTTCGGGCTCCATTGAAGAATAGACCAACTGCCGTTCTGCCAGGCAGGTCGTAAAAGGCGACCGATTGGCTATGCGAGTCACTAACGTCGTGGCTACTAGGTGGTAGAGTTCTGCATTGTCTCGCCCGGGTCAGGTACCACCGCCTTACCTATTCCTGCCGCAATAGCGTCAGTGCTTGTCGCTGTCGTGTTCCGGTTTAGAGGTAAGATAGCCGGTAAACTTATGCATGTGACATTAGACCTCGCCACAAGATAGTAACGTACCATTAACACCTTTGGTGTCTACAGGCGATGGTTGACAAATTCCATCATCGCACCATTTGCTTGTTTGCTAGCTAATGATATAAAAAAAGTCTCTAAGGTATTCTGTGCCTTTGGTGTCTATGGCTATCAGGCGAGCCATCTACTTGTTTGTTAAGAATAAAAGCTGAGCCAAGGAAACAAGCCCTCCACATGGGTCCTCCACCGGCGGTTTACAACAGTGTAGACACTTGTTTGCAACAAAAATTCATCTGAACTCCACAAGCCTCCCACCAAGGTCACCCGTGTTGGAAGCTTGTTTCCAACAGTGTGGCTTAGCTATAAATAGCGTATTTTATTCAACTTTAAAAATCGGCTTAGCGCGTGTCGAGCCACGTGCAATGTAGAGTATGTAGTTGCCCATCACAATAATACGGACTAAGAAGACGGCTTTTTATTAGACATGCGCAAAACGGTACTTTGAAGTATAATGCAACATCACTCATTACTCATCACATCACCTTAAGGAAATATCATCTCGAGTAGCGTTTGTGTGCGTTGTCTTGCGTTGCATGTGATGTACGCATCGCTTTTTTGTGCGAACTACGAGTCATTACACCGAGTATATATTTCGGTATTATTCGATTTGAGTTATACTGCCAGTTACATATCTCCCGCACATTACGCACCACACTCTTCTCTTGGTAGTATAATATGTGATACGGCCAGAAACGAAACTAACCGAACTGTACCGAGTGATGAATGAAGTAATGTGTGATGGTTGAAACGCTAGTGTGATGTTGCATCACCTTTCCGAGTGATATTACTTTTGTGATATTACACGCATCACCTACCCATGTCTAGTTTTTATTCGTTTCATACTATGAAAATTCAACCTCTTTAATGCACTTAAACGGATATATCTGCGCAACTTTTTCACCGCCTGTAAAAACTGCTCCGAGTACGTTAGAAGATGATCGACGGTTACTCATGAAAATGTAAGGCCTACTTAGCGACGATAATGTTCCTTTTATGTTCATTTTACATATATACTACTACCTTATTTTTTCACACATCCAAAACTATTCAGTATTCGTATAGCTGGCAGAAAGTAACAAAAATTAGCACTTTGAAAATTAATATTTCACTAACGAAATTGTTTTCACAAACACGTAATATGTTTTAAAAACCCATCTTCTTATTGGATATTTTCTTTAGGGTACACGTGCCAAAAAACAAACATCCTAACATACATACGTATGGAGAAATTACCACAAATTATATAAAAGTTACTATCGTAAGAGATACACTCCAAAAGAGCAAATCTATATATACATATAATAAAATCGTAGGAAAGTCAAAACTGTACATTGAATATTTTTTAAAAAGAATACTTGGGGCGTGATCTACAATTGATATCGAAGCCAAAAATATACCTAGTTATTAGAATTTTTGTCTGTTTGTCTGTATGTATGTCCGGGGTAAACTCAAAAAGTACTGCATGGATTTACTTCAAATTTGGCATGGATATTACTAATACGTCGGGTCAACATATAGGCTACATATTATCACGCTGTCACATACGGGGGTGAGGCTGTGCGGAGTCCGCGCAGACGAAGTCGCTGGCAACAGCTAGTAAATTATAAACAAAATATTAAAAGGAAAAAATGCCTTACCTACTGTTATAATTACCTACTTTTTCAAGCTATCGACCTCTTCAAGCAAAAATGTTCCTAATTACTGGAGTATCAAGTTATTATTGCTTCGTAGCTGTGCGCGGTTTGCAACGCCGCGCCGCAAACTAGGGCTATGCTCATTGAATGACATTTTTAATCAAAACCGATCGTACTATTGAGTTACAACAGGACATACAGACAGACAGACATAAACTATATGGCCAATCATTTAAGTAATCAAGAGCTATCATTTTGTACCATATGTTGTGATCATCGGTCCTGGTTTCCTTTAGCTCTAATCTATATTAATATTATAATACTAGCTGTTGCCTGCGACTTCGTCCGCGCGGACTTCGTTTATTCCGCACAGCTCCTCCCCCGTAGGTGATAGCGTGATAATATATAGCCTATATGTTGATCCGACCTGTTAGTAACATTCATGCAAAATTTGAAGTAAATCCATGCAGTACTTTTTGAGCTTACCCCGGACATACATTGACTTTCCTACGATTTTATTATATGTATAATAAATTTTAAATGTTAATATTATAAATGCGAAAGTTTGGATGTTTGGATTGATGTTTGTTACTCAATCACGCAAAAACTACTGAACGGATTTTAATGAAGTTTGGTACACAGGTAGACGATGCCTGGAATAGCACATAGGCTACTTTTTATCTTGGAAAAATTAGGTGATCCCGCGGGATTCACCATAAACTGTTATAATGCAGCGGGCTGCACGCTGTAGCTAGTGGGACATATTACAAACAGATAAAAATTGTATGGCCTACTATTTGGAATAGGGCTGTTCTCTTCGAATATCAATTTATATCAAACCCGATCAGGACTTTCTCGAGTTACAACAGGACATACAGACAGACAGATATGAACTATATGGCCAATTATTTGTGTACTCACGTGTTATCAATGGAAGCCTTGATCGATAATTTTCACAATAGGCGATGATTGACCCTTTCCATCAGGAGACGACCCATCTGCTTGTTTGCTATCTAATGATATAAAAAAAGCAATAGGTATATATTGTGATAATTATCGATCAAGGCTTCCTGTAGTTCTAGTAGGACTAGGGTTGCCAGATGGAAAGACTAAAATATCTGGGCAAAATTTCAAAAGGTCGAGATTTTGGGGTCACAGTCGGGACAAAAAAGTGCTAACAAAAATCCACTTTTTATTAATTAAATTTTATAAATAAAGATGAGATCACATAAAAATATAACATTTATTGACCGAGAGAGCGAAGTCTCTAAATCGAGTTTACAATTTTTAAGTTCGTTGGGCATCGAAATCGGTTGAGTAGTTTATATATATATATATATATATATATATATATATATATATATATATATATATATATATATATATATATATATATATATGATGGTAAGTGATTACCACCGCCCATGGACAGCCACATCACAAAAATATATGGCCTGTTATTTGGGCAAAACCTTGTAAAAGAGTATATAAGATTTAAAGTAAGTTAAAGTTCGATGGAATATTTTGCTTAGCCGGGCGTTGAGTACGATTACAGATATCGAGGCGGGAGTACTTAGTTCGAGAGGGTAAATTTGAGCTGAATGTTTGGTTTTTGTTTGTGTTCTGAAACTCTTGATCCGCCGAGATCACAACTTTTCTCCGTTAAAAACTTCTGCGTTCATTTTGCTTAAATTTGCAATTCAATAATTTTTAATATCATTAATTAGTATACAAAGTGTAAAATGTCATTTTGATGTTATTATTTTCATAGATACCACAGAGTATGTAATGTAGATATTACCAAGGAGTGATGTCAACAGGACAGTCCAAACTCCAAAGCGTTTTCGCAGTAAATTTTATTTTAAATTTTAAAACGCGAATTTTTATAATAAATGAACGTTTTCCGCACGTGTTGGTTCCAGGCTCCTTTGAATAATAGACCAACTGCCGTTCTGCTAGGCAGGTCGTAAAAGGCGACCGATTGGCTATGCAAGTCACTGCCATCGTGACTACTAGGTGGTAGTTCTGCATTGTCTAGCCCGGGTCTGGTACCACCGCCTTACCTATTCCTGCCGCAATAGCGTCAGTGCTTGTCGCTGTGTCGTGTTTTGGTTTGGAGGGTAAGGTAGCCGATAAACTTATGCATGTGGCATTAGACCTCGCCACAAGATAGCTACGCACCATTAACATCTTTGGTGTCTATAGACGATGGTTGACTCTTTCCATCAGGAGACCTATCTGCCCTTTTGCTATATTATGATATAAATCTTTTTTGGTTAATATACCTAATAAGGTCAACTACTAGCCTATTGTCACACCAAATCTGACAATGACATGACAATTTTAGGTAGAGTTCTGCAACGTCTCGTTCGTATTTGGTTACGGTGCATGTCTTCGTCATTTCACGGTTTGAAGGGTAAGGTAGCCAGCAGTATGTGGCCTTCTAATCCTGCCATATAGATAGCAACACACCGTGAACATCTTTGGTGTCTATAGGCATTGGTCATCTCCATCAGGAGAACCATGCTGCTTGTTTGCTATGCTATAAAACAATAATAGATTAACCACATCCAGGCAGCTGTCAGCCACGTAAATCATGGCGGATCTGCTTTGAAATTGAATCCGAAATTTCCACTAACAGTATCACTCCAATTAGAGCCTCCGTTCATCGTATATTTCAATTAACTTCTACGACCCTTCATCAGCCTCCGTTTGTTTCAACTAAACTGGCGATAATCGAAGACACAAGGGTGTTGTGTATGGGTAATTTAATTTAACTTTGAAAACCGCAGCTGCGGCTGTGACTTTTTGTCACAATACAAATAGACACAGAAGTCTATCTCATGTATGTACTACGCTTTTCATACCTACGCCCAGCGGTCGCGCTAGTGTTGTGTTATCAACCACGCTTGACGACAACTACTAGCCGGCCAGATGTGCGGCACACCTGTGTTATGCACATGTTTGAGATGATGACGTCATATAATCGGACAAAATAGATAACGAATGATGTAAATAAGCGGGGACAACATGTTTTCGATTCATTGTTATTCTATCGCTTGTTGAGGGCGTTACTATGCCCAAAATTTCATTCATTGTAATTCTATCGCTTGTTGAGGGCGTTACTATGCCCAAAATTTCATTCATTGTAATTCTATCGCTTGTTGAGGGCGTTACTCTGCCCAAAATTATACTGTGCGTGTAAAAGTGATTCAAGTGTTTTATTCGGCCAAACTTCTTCACGTTAGCAGTTGCCATCGTAACCAATGATAACAAAATTAAAAATTACAAGTCTCAAGCGATTGGTACTCGCGCTTACACTATTCTCAACAATTCCGAGATATCGCGTCCGTGAGAGGTGTTTACTAATTGTACGTCCTTCAAATGCCCTTTGTATGTAGATTAACTTCTGCACCTATTTGTTCTGTGAAATTGATAGTTATGTTCGAGCAATCATGCAATCGCCGTTGTATAATTGTTATGTACTCGATGTCACTGACTCCTAAACAGCTGGATTGACTTTGATGTGATTTTTACGTGTGACTTCCTGGGCGTAGGCGACGGGAATCATCACTGATTTCGCCAACCGACAAACCGGTGAATCGTGGTGAACCAAAAGTCAAAAGACGTTCGGTTTACCACGCCTAGGCAAGGGAGCCGGGCTCGATAACACTTATGAATTCCAGACTGGATCAGATTCACAATAGGACCCGGTAGGTGGCGCTTTGAGTTCGTGTAGAAAAACGTCTGTTAGGTTCGCTAGCATATAATTACACAGTGAAACTGCTACCACTGGCATCACCTTTTTTAATATAACAAAACTATTCAACCAAAATTATAATAAATTTTAAGTAAGTTCTTCTAAGTAAATTATTTGGTACTAGCTGACCCTTTTTTTCTGACTTTTTAACTACTCTTTTTTTTTCTATATTTTCTCACCTTTTAAACCTTCCCTGGACTTCAACAATTAATTCTAAACCAAAATTAGCCAAATCGGTTCAGACGTTCTCGAGTTTTAGCGAGACTAACGAACAGCAATTGATTTTTATATATATAAAAGAAGATATATGGAATCTGCCTCCTATGCTTTGCTATGCTTGTCATTAAGCAAGAAAAAATAAATGATTTTTTAATATTCCTAATATTTAAATATTTATTTATATAATTATTTCGACCACCCCCGTTGCCGTTGGTCTAGTGATTAGCGAACCTAACTACTAATCGAGGGGGCTCGGGTTCAATTCCCGAAAGGGAGAAACATTTGTGTGATGAGAGCATAGATGTATGTTTTTGGGTTTGGGTGTTTATTATGCATGTAAATGTATTTATATATGTATTTCTATGTATTAGTATCGTTGACTAACACGCATAAAACAAGCAAATAATTGCTTACTTTGGGGTTAGATCGATTCGTGTAATTTGTCCAGCAATATTTATTTATTTCTTTATAATTATATTATACCCGGTAAACTTATGGACGTAGCATTCCAACCCCGCCACACGGATAACAACACATCAAATCTTTGGTGTCTATAGGCGACGGTTATCTCCATTAAGAGAACCATGCTGCTTGTCTGCTTTCTTATTAAAATAAAATACAAAATCTAAATGTTATCTTAAACATCTTAAAATTTGAAATTTAAAAATAAAATACCCCACAATATGTACGTGTTTAACTTTTGAAGATTTCCTCAATTTCCAAGAGAATAATTAGGAGCAGCTGCTGCCTTGTGCAGTCTCAGTGGCTAATTAATCATGTGCGCTTGTGGGAAGACCTTACACCCCTGCCTCGAAAACAACTTAAATCAGATTCCTGCTAATTTTGGAACAGGGATATAAAATATGAAAACAACTTAAATCAGTTAGATTCCTGCTAATTTTGAAACAGGGATATAAATAAAATATTTAGAAACTGGGCCCTTGCTCGAGTGGTTAGCGACCTTGACTACGCAATCGATAATGCTCGGGTTCGATTACCCACACGGTTTTTGTATTTAGCACAACACTAATCTTTCATATGAGTTAATATTATACATAAGTTAATATTTTAAATAAATGAATAAATTCAAAATACGTTAATATTTTGAACTTATATTGAATAAGCACCCAAGATCATTTTATATTACGTATAATTAAATAACAAGCACTTTAAACAATGAATTAGTAATGGTAATAAAACTGCATAAAGACATGCACAAATAAGATGAAGCAAATTAAAAAAAAAACTTGACCTGGAGGTGTAATCTGTAACTTAATTTATATGTAACTAATGTAACTACGATAAAAAAGTTTTTTTAGAAAAAAACATTTTTTTAGATTTTGATTTAAAAAATATTATAAGGTTTTTTTAATTATTCTAGAAATTAAAATATCCTCTTTACAGCCAGTAAGAAGCTGTGATTTAAAAAAAAACATTGTTTGTGACTCTATATTATTGTATATGGGGCACACTAAAAGTTTTGCACTTCTAGCTAATCGGAACTATTTGAATTTCGAAATAAAAAAAAACAATTGGCGGGAAATGATTTGACAATTGTTTTTTATCACACATCAAAGTTCTACGTATGCAACGAAAAGATTTTAGAGCGATGATTTTTTATGATTTTAAAAGATCTCTTTCTCCGCAAGACTGTGCCGCTCGACTTCAAAATGCTTTTGGGAGAGAAGCACCTTGTTTGAGCGCCGTGAGGCGATGGTTTGCTGAATTTGAGAGAGGTCGAATTTCTTTACATGACGAATTTCGTGAAGGGCGGCCTTCAACTGCAGTCAACGAAAATAATGTGGCTACTGTTAAGCGGTTAATTGAAGAAAACCCCCAGATTACCTATGAGACAATTCGAAGACTATTGGGGATTTGTGTGAGCCAAATTCAGAAAATTTTACACGAAGAATTGAAAGTTCGGAAACTTTGTTGTCGTTGGATCCCTCATGAACTGACAGCGGAGCAGAAGCGGGCTCACGTGGAATGGTGCTCACAGATGCTACTGAAGTAGGTACGACCACGGACATTCTAATGCTGTTTATGACATTGTCACATGAGACGAAACGTGGATTTATTGTTTTGAACCCGACAAAAAGCAGCAATCTTGTGAATGGGTGTTTGAAAATGAGAACAGGCCAACAAAAGTGAGACAGGCGAGAAACGTTTGTAAAAAATGATCGCGTTTTTTTTCTCAGCTACGGGACCCACCTGTACAATTCCACTTTAAGATCAAAAGAGTGTTAATGCCGAGAAAAACGACCCAAAAGCCGCATTCTCCTACACCATGATAACGCTTCTTCACACACGGCCAACAAAACAAAGTCATTTTTAGCTTTCGAAAAAGTACATCTCGTCACTCATCCTACGCATAACCCCGACCTAGCACCTTGTGATTTCTGTATTTTCCCCAAAATCAAAGATCTGATGAGAGGTATAAGTGATATATCAACTCCGAAGAGGCAGTGATAGCGCCTTCAACATGCCTTCAGATCTGTGGTCCTCCTGTTTTAAAAAATGGTTCGATCGCATGAAAAAATGTTTAAAATGTAAAGGGGATTATTTTGAAAAGCAATAATCAATATTTTGGTTATAACGTTAAATATATAAGTTACGCAAAACTTATAGTGCAACCTACGTAACATTAAAAATATATCTCAAAAATAACATGCTGGTTTTTTTTCTAGCGTTGGACTGAAATTTAAATTGAAAACGGTCATATTTGTCAATTTTAAGATGTTTTTAAAAGATTACAGGACGTAAACATTTCTGAAAATTATATTAGAATTTTATTAATATCCAAGTTAGTACGCCACACCTCAATATAGTATATATAAAAACTTTTTCAATTTATTTTTATCTATAAATTACACCTATTTTTAGCTATAAATTACACCCCGTGGCCAATAAAAATATATATTTTATTTATATTATCACTCCACCCTAGAATGAACAGCTTGATATTTAAACAACATTTATCTTCTCTCTCTCTCTTTCCTCTCTCTGTCTCTTTCTATATATAACCCAAGGAAGTTAGTTACATTCTACCCGGAATGTTCACACGCGCTGAAGAATCTCTGAAAGTGGAGTGTGTCTCTTTCTACTAAATAAAGCACCAAGGAAGTTATATTCTACCCGGAATGCTTACACGCGCTTCAAAATCGTTCCGAAGAGTACCACGACATGAGTGGAGTGTGTCTCTTTCTACTAAATAAGGCGCCAATCGCCATATATAAGTGCGGCCATGCTTACTTTGCAAATTACTACTAAATAATTCTACTAATTTGAGAAACAGTTTTTGCATTGCATAAGTAATTACGTAATAATTAAAATAAGCACATTTTGGAACTCACTTTGTTAATAACAATACATTTTATGCTAATCTATTTATCGACGTACATGAATAAAAGGGATTTAACGATTACCGAATATATAAAATCTACCATCAGCAGTTTTATTTTAACACTGGCAATTGTAAGAAAGGGACAACATCCACTCATGTCGTTGTCTTGCTCAGAACGTTTTTCCCCTCTGTTAAGTAAGAAACAAATGTCAACTTTATGAGTAACGAAATAAAGTACATTTTTATTTTTCAAACATTGCTTCGTAACAATTCCAGTTATCATATATAAGTTCCTTGATAAAGCACCAATCGCCATATATTAGTGCGGCCATGCGTAGTTTGCAATTTACTACTAAGCAATTCTACTAATTTGAGAAACAGTTTTTGCATAGCATAAGTAATTACGTAATAATTAAAATAAGCACATTTTAGAACTCACTGTGTTAATTACAATACATTTTATGGCAATGTATTTATCGACGTGTATGAATAAAAGGGATTTAACGATTACCGAATATATAAAAATCTACCATTAGATAGTTTTATTTACATTACTGGCAATTGCAAGAAAGGGACAACATCCACTCTTGTCGTTGTCTTGCTCAGAACGTTTTTCCCCTCTATTAAGTAAGAAACAAATGTCAACTTCATGAGTAATGAAATAAAGTACATTTTTATTTTTCAAATATTGCTTCGTAATAATTCCAGTTATCGTATATAAGTTCCTTGATAGAACTGCACTACATTGCTGCAGAGCTATAATATATTATTACAAAATGTCGGTCGGACACTTTTTTCCGTGTATATATCCTATCCATCAAATGTTAAGGAGCGTACGGTTATTCCAAAACTGAGAGAATTATAATCAAACGAATGACTAAATCTCAAATCCGAACTTAATCTACACGAGTGTATGAACTGCTTTATTGTTCTACGTCAGCCCATTTTACGAACTACGTAGAGCCGTTTTCCACTGCTGTGCGTCTTAAGATAGGAACAGATGTGGGTAAGGGTGCATTCATATATCATCGACTTCAAAGCTGATTGTTTTGTGCAACTTTGAAAACTACGCTGGTATTTACGCTGGTTTTTAAACTAAAAGGATGAAATTGGATTTCTCTATCACTGCGTCATAATTTAAAGTTTCACCATTTTCATGTCTGGAAAAACAGAATCGTTCGAGTCTAAGGTACTTTTTGTCCCGAACTAATCTTTAGCAATCCAAGTACTTTTCTGTAATCTTACTAGAGAAAGGCATGTATTTCCAGCTATTATTAATAACGATAACCCCGTGCTGGTCCCCTTACAAGAATAGACCAACTACCGTTCTACCAGTCGTAAAAGACGACCCATTGGCTACACGTGTCACTAACATCGTGACTACTATGTAGTAGGTTTCCGCGAAGCCTCGTCCGGGTATTTGGTACCACTGCTTTACCTATTCCTGCCGCAGTAACCTCAAAGCTTATCATTGTCGTGTTCCGAATTGGAAAGTAAGGTAGCCGGTAAAATTATGCATGTACCATTAACCTCTGTAGTGTCTACAGGCGATGGTTTCTCTTGCCATCAGATGATATCCTTTTATATAGCATACAAGCCAGCACTCGCCTCCACCCGGCAAATTTGACCACGTGATATTACCAATATCTAAGTCTACTAGTCTGGTAGTGTTTTTAAATTTAAAATGATTTATACTTTTCACAAATCGTATTTTCAAACACATATATTTTTGTTCAGGTTGTAATATATCTACGAGCATTTCATCTATATCCATTTACCTGTTTTGTATAATTAAGTCACGAATATCCAGATATACAAATTTTCGTATTTAGAATGTTATAATATTTGTTGGAAAATATAATGGTAGCAAAATGCATCAAGCGTAATATTTTAATAATGAGAGACAACCAATGTCTTTACGAAACAAATAATATGTTTTTCAGACTAACACCGTCATGTTTTCCAATTACAGCCATCTGTTTGCGTCAAACCTTCATAAGTCGAGAGCACGCCAACGCAACTTTTCGAATTTAAAACAGGATATATTTAGACATGAAAACACTCCCCGTATTTAAGGTTCCGAAGTAAATTAGGATTTCTTATAGTTTCAAATGTCCGTCCATCCGTCCGGTCCGTCGCGTCCGCACGATTGTTCAAAGATCCTTAGTACAAGAAAGCTTTAATTTGACATGAATATTATGTACACATTAGTCACAACAAAATGGTAACATAAAATCTTGAAAAATATATTTTTAAGTTTTTAAGGTAGATGCCTTACACGTTAAGTGGGGATGTTACCCCTTTCTCGTTTACTCCATAGTGTGGGTATCGTTAGACAGGTTTTAAAAAAATATGCTAGGTTTGTGTAAACAACTTTTCGATTAAAGGACTCGTTCGTGAAATATTCAGTTTTAAATTGCTAACTTTTGTTAAAGTCAATTATCCCTCTCTGCCAGGTAAACAGTCGGTTTTGGGGGTGAGAAAAAAATTCACGATCGTAGTAAGTGAAATTAAAATCACGTATCTTTTGATTTTACTTACAAGTTTTTGAGTAATAGTCAACCAACTTATAAAATGTACCCAAAGTTTTTATAGGCGGTGAACCTGTGTTGAAGATATGCCCGTCATTGACGTTAAGTATGTTAAATGTTCATAGTATGAAACAATAAAAGTCCTCTTCTTTGTTCGCTTTGTTGTAATGGGCAACTTCGAAACCCTACATTGCGCGTGGCCTGACACACACACTTTATCGATTTATTTAAGAATTCATCAGCTGTCTTACTGCTAAGCATGTTGTAAAATGCTAGAGAACGTAAATATGTATCATTAATATTGTAACTACTAAGTGGTAGTGTTCAAATATCTCAGTCGAGTTTGGCACCATCGCCTTACCTACTCCTCCCGCAATGGCGTCGGTGCTTGTAATTGTCATGATCCGTCCCGGCGAATAGGTTAGCCCGTAAACTCATGCATTGCATTCCAACCCCGCCACTCCGATAGCTATCTTTCATTTCTATAAGCGATGATTTTTTCATTTTATTAGGATAATTACCTGCTTGTTTGATATCCTATGAAAAAAAATCTCGATTAGCAGTTGCTAGTCCATATCCATACTAATATTATAAATGCGAAAGTAACTGTCTGTCTGCTTGTCTCTTCTTCACGCCTAAACCACTGAACCGATTTGGATGAAATTTGGTCCAAAGGTAGTTTGAGACCTGAGTAAGGACATAGGATAATTTTTATCCCGGAAATACCACGGGAACGGGAACTATGCGGGTTTTATTTTAGAAATTTTTCCACGCGGATGAAGTCACGAGCACAGCTAGTTATTTAAATTAATAAAAACGAATCGCTAAATGTGTTACTAAGCACAAAATCCAAGAACGGCTGCTAGAGCATTTCAGCTAATTTCTTTTTTGAAATGTTCGTTGAAGTCCGAGGACGGTTTATGTAGTAGTAAAAATGGAAAAATTACGAGAAAAATATGAAAACTAATCTTTTATTTTCCTATAGAAACAGTTAGACACTGATCCCAGGAACAAACTTTTTTTGATTAATAAAAAGCTGAATTTTTGTAAACAACTTCATTTTGACAATGGGACCACGATCTATTCCTAGCTGTCAAATATTAAATGTTAAACTTTAAAAAAATAAAGAATTATTATTATTATTATTATTATTAAACGCCTTTAAATCTATTCTAAGGCGGCACAATTCTAGTAATATAAAAAAATTACCAGTTCAGCTAGTTATGAATAAAAAAGGAACATATCTGTATGTATGCAGCTTTACTGTTACATTGTGCACCCACTGCAATGACATGCTTTGAGCGCGACAGACGCCGGATGAGAGATACCATCCCGGCTACAAAGGCGCGCTGATAGTTTTGTAACCTGTACGTTATATGTTATTTATTACAGTTATACGTATTTGCAGGTTATTCAAATTGAGATTTTGAAATAAAACTTCTTTAGGCGCGACGTTTAACTGAGATTTTTTTCTAGACGGACGAAATAATGACCTTAAATAATGACCTTAACACGTCCGTCCGTCCAACGGTCCACGTAATTGACTGACAAGTGACAACCTTAAATTTCTAAAATATCATGCATTTAATGGTTTCAAAACCAGCTAGGTTTTTACTTATAGAATAAGAAAAACCTTTTTTTCCTAGACCTTTTTACTTATATTTATAACTAGCTGTGCTTATAAATATATAATATATAATAAATATATAAATATATAACGGAGTCGCGTCCATCTGCGCGGAAAATTTTCCTAAATAAAAGTAATTAAAGTTGGAGTAACTGTAGAAACTGGAGTAGTAAGTAAGTAAGTAATTACAGCAGCTAGCAGCAGATGTTAAGGTTGTCATATTATCATCTATTTATTTATTTACTGTAAACAAAACAGATTAAACCTATAGATTTCACAAACTTCTACTAATTACATTCAAATATATTTTCTAAAATATTTAAATTTTTGTAATGTTTTTTTTCTGTTGGTCATCATTTCCACAATTTTGTGTTCTCACTGTACCAATGCACCAATATTCATCCAATCTATCGAGCTGTTCTTTAATTATGCGGGACATACAATTTTCAAATTGGTAAAATTGATAATTGGGGGTCATTACCGAAATATTTATCACGAAATATGACAAAAAATTTGAATGTATAGATAAACTCTACAGATTTATATAGTAGTACAGATTGCCATAAATTAAATCGATTATTTTGTAACTTGAAATAGGTTGTTACATCATCTAGTAAGCAATCTCAAATCGCATATGGTTAATGGAAATTATGTAACCGCATTAATAAAATTTGTGTAAACAAATTCCAATTACTCTATAGAAGTATGAATTATTGAGATAAGCAAATTCCAATTACTAGAAGTATAAATTATTGAGATAATCTGAAGTGTCTTCCTATTATAGTCTATAATCCCAATATAGAACGACCTTTAACGAGCTGATGAATTGCAGAAAAGTATTTTATATCCCATTAAATATTTCAATAAATATATTGCAAATGAGTTGACTAAGATATTTTAGTCCAGATTTTTCTAAGATTTCACTGGTTTGGTTGATCAACTTAACGTTTTTATATTCTAATTGGCTTCTTCATACTTTCGATTGGTAAAGAATTTGTCTACTAAACAAACAAGTGAAACGTTTGAAAAAAAATGTTAATTACCTAATCATATTCTGGATTGAAATTTTTTAGTCAACCCATACGCAATATATTTATTGATATATTTAATTGGGTATAAAATACTTTTCATCCATTAAACAGCTCAGTGAAGGTCGTCTTAAAGTGGGACCCTATACCTCCTATCAATATTAGAAACAAGCTCTCAGTCGCGGCTTCGCTAGCGTTAAAGAGGTCAAGGATTAAATAAATTAATCAAGAGCATGTCGATCCACGCGCAAATTAGAGGGTTCCGTAGTTGCCCATCACAAACAATCCATTGAAAACAGCTGCAATTTCGCGTCTTCTCTTTATCACACGGGATATTTACCCCGAATTTCTCTGTCTTGGATTTTTAACAGCATCAGAAATTCATTAAAAAAACTCGCCAACGATCATTAAAATATTATGAATATTTAAGTGACACTAACTATCAATAACCTCCTGTACATTTGCCACCTTTCCATTATGTCGTAAAATATAACTCAACTTGTTTCAAAACACTTTAATAATTGTAATTCACTGATACGAATCAAATATTTGAACCGAAAGTAGGTATAATACCTCTCATAAATATACAGCGTAATGTATTTTTAACGTGAGCTGTTAACGATAATAATTTAGCTCACAAAATTACAAGTGTATTTATTTTAAATATTCACAGAAATATAATAATGTCTGTTCCTTGTTGCTTAGGTAAAATTAATATAATAAAAAAATTGGTAATGTGCGTGTCGGGCCAAGCGTAATGTAGGGTTCCGAAGTTGCCCATCACAATAATGCGGACTAAAACGAGCGCATTTATAGTTTCACTAGCTGTTGCCTGCGACTTCGTCCGCGCGGACTTCGTTTACTCCGCACTGCCCCTCCCCTGTAGGTGATAGCATGATAATATGTAGCCTATATGTTGATGTCCAATCCGACCTGTCAGTAATATTCATGCAAAATTTGAAATAAATCCATGCAGTACTTTGTGAGTTTACCCCGGACATACATACAGACAAACAGACAAGCAAACAAACAGACTAACAGATAAACAGACAAACAGACAAAAATTCTAAAAACTATTTTTTTGGCTTCGATATCGATTGTAGATCACGAATCAAGTATTCTTTTAAAAAAATATTCAATTTACAGTTTTGACTTTCCTACGATTTTATTATATGTATATATACTATGAATATTTAAGATATTCAACGTCTTTCCCACCCTAAAACCAACCTTTTAGCCTGCAGGGAGAAACTTGACTCTAACAAAAATTAGCACTTAAAAGTTTAATATTTTACAAACGAGAAAACGTGTTTTCGCAAACATACAATATTTTTTTAATTAAAAACTATCCAACGATACACCACAAAGGGGTACGTGAGAAAAAAAATAACATCCCCACTTTACACTTTACTTTTTTGTAGGAGAGCTACCCTGAAAAAAATATTTTTGAAGATATGTATTGATGTGACTAATATGTATCTATATTCTTGCCAAATTACAGTTTTCTAGTACTAAGGATCTCTGAGCTATCGTGCGGACGGACAGACGGACATAGCGAAACTATAATAGCCCATCCAGACTCACGGCGAGAAGTCTCAACGAGAACTTCCGCTGAGACTTCTCGCGAGGACAAGCAATTAATTAAAGCTTAAGGGTTCCTAGTTTACTAAGGAACCCTAGAAATGAGAAAGGGTATTCTCCGTTGGTTTGGATATGTTAAAAGAATGGCAGATAAACGATTAATAAAACAGATACTCTCCGTATATAACATATATTCGCCGTGTTGGCTCCGGGCTCCTTCGAAGAATAAGCCAACTACCGTTCTGCCAGACAGATCGTAAAATGCGACCGATTGGCTATGCCAGTCACTACAATCGTGGCTACTGGATGGGAGATTTCTGCATTGTCCCGCCCGGGTCTGGTACCGCCCGCCGCCTTACCTATTCCTGCTGCAATAGCGTCCATGTTTATCACTTTTGTATTCCGATTCGGAGGGAAGGTAACCGGTAAACTTAAGCATGTGGCATTAGACCTCACCACAAGATAGCAACGCACCATTAACATCTTTGGTGTCTATAGGCAACGTTAGTCTTTTCCCATCAGGAGAGATGAGAAGATGGGTATCTTGTTTGCTATTTTATGATATAATAAAAAAACAAGCTAATTGCTCTTCTAATGGAAAAAAATCAACCATCGTGTAATGACACCCAAGAATTAAATAATGTTATCCGTGTGGTGGGGTGCAATAATGTATGAGTTTACCGGCTTGTACTTTAAGCCGGAACATGACCATGACGCATTGACGCTATTGCGGCAGACAAAGCGATGGTTCTAGGCCCGAACTTGTCTTTTTTCGGTAGGGAAGCGCTTGACCATGATCTCGCCTGGTGGTAAGCTAAGATGCGACCTAAGATGGAACGCGCTTTCCTACAAGGTACCTGTTCACTCTTCTCTTGAAGATCCTTAGATTGTACTCGTCGGGGAACACAGACTCAGGAACATGTTCCAGTCTCTTGCGGTTCGTATAAAGAATGTAGAGTCGAACCTCTTTACCCAGGTACGTGGAACGTCCACCATATGGCGATACCTAGAATCTGTGAGTCTCGATGGTCGATAGAAAAACGGGGATGGCGGAATCAAGTCGTGCGATTCCGCAGCGCACTCTCCAAAGTGTAACCGATAAAAGCCGGTAAACTAGCCACTCTGTGGCGATGAGCGAGGCTCTGGAGTTTTTTGCCTACCAAATCATCGTCATCATCGCAGAACCCTACCGTCTGTCTACACACTTGGACTCTTATTCAGCGAAGTAGTATTCGTTTCTCCTGATACTTATACATACTGGTACATATACTGTATGCTTTTGGTTTTACTACTGATGTGGGGGAAAGTGTGGTGGACGTGGGTGGATAAAGGTACCACTGAGGTCTCCTTTATTTTCCTGACCATTGAGATGGTTCCATTTCTTACCCTGCGTTTTTACTTATAGCAGCATCTCAGAAGTCACGCGTGATCTGCAATATTTGCTATCTTGTAATATAAAAAAAAATTGATATTGTTTGTAATTTTATCGAACCATGTAAGGTGGAAACTGGATCGAGATTAAAATTCAAATCGACCTACCTACCTACATTGACTGCCGGTTATTTTCATCTATAATCTATATTCCCAGCTATGGGCACGCCGTTATTCAGCGCACGTCGTGTGATCGCATTTTCGAAGTGATCGAGTTTTTGCAGTCCGCTCTCTCGGCCCAGCGGCTCGTGAAATTGCCCTGCCCACGTTAGCCCTTGTGGAATTTGTAATATTACTGTTGTCATAAATTGGAATCCCTTTGTTTCCGCACATTAAAAGTAAATTGAGAAATTTCTTTGATTATTTTAGGTATAAGTGATTATCGAGTTGACGTCACAATTGTGAAGATCGATGACTTCATAAGGATAGAAAAGATAAGATTTCACTAGCAAGGCCATGAGTTATGCAAAGGGGACCGAAGTTCATCGGAGAAGCTTCAAGCTTCAGCTTGGTTTTTGACACCATTCATTTACAATTAGTCTTTTTGGGTGAGCAACGTTCTCAGACGAGTTAAAGTTATTTGGGTATAGGGCCCGTTTCAAATGCGTTTTTTAAACTTCGGTTAAGGTAGTATCTGGTCGATAGATGGGACAGTAAATGGCATAATAGTTTCGACTAGGTACTGACGATTGGCCAGAGTCTCGAGTGTTAAAGGGAAAACAAGAAACCACGTTTTGCCGGCGGCTAGGTTGACATGTAGTTGTGAAAAGCATGCTGTGATGGGATTATCAAGGTCAGATTGAAGTCAGAAATTCACGTTGATTCCGGCCCCTGTCGAAGAATAGACCAACTGCTAGGCATCTCGTATATGCAAGAAAAGGTGTCATTAACATCGTGGCTACTAACTAGGTGGTAGAGTTATGAAACCCCTCGCGTTTTTGGTACCCACGCCTTACCTATTACTGCTGCAACAACGTCGGTGCTTGTCGCGCGTTCCAGTCGGGAGATTAGCCGGTAAACTTAATATATGTGGCAACCCAACCCCGCTACACGGAGAGGAACGCACCATTTACATTTTTGGTGTTTATACGTGATGATTATTTTCTTCCATCCGAAGAACCATCTACTTGTGTGCTATCCTATGAAATAAAATAAAATTAAATTAACAAGATTTAATAGTTTCCCGTGTTGGTCTCGGGGTCCTTTGAAGAAAAGGCCAACTGCCGTTCTGCCAGGTACGTCGTAAAAGGCGACTGATTGGCTATGCGCGTCACTACCATCGTGATTACTAGGTGGTAGAGTTCTGCATTGGCTCGACCGGGTCTGGTACCACCGCCTTACCTATTCCTGCCGCAATAGCGTCAGTGCTGGTCACTGTCGTGTTCCAGTTTGGAGGGTAAGGTAGCCGGTAAACTTATGCATGTGACATTAGACCTCGCCACATGATAGCAACGCACCATTAACATCTTTGGTGTCTATAGGCGATGGTTGCCTCTTTCCATCAGGAGACCCATCTGCTTGTTTGTTATCTTATGATATAAAAAAAGTTAATATTAAACAAAGCATATTCACGCCCATATCCACGAAGAGAAAGGCAGAGGTATAACCAGTGCACCCACGATTAGCCGAAGATACTTAGTCCCACAATGTGATAGTCGGCGAGCCAACCGGGCAGTTTTCCAATCCCGGGCAAAGTTGTTTTTATCAGAAAATTGAAAAACACATCCCGCGTGTCGTAATTTTTCTTTGTTGTTTTTAAAGTTTTAAAAGTTTTCCCAAGCACGGGGTGAGTGCTATAACACAAAAATAATTAAAAACGCAAAAGTACTGATCAAAATATAAATGTGAATTTCATCTGTAACGATGAACTCATTTAACTAGTTTTACGTATGTATATCTAGCGATCAGTACAATCTATGGATTCGATCATATAGCAAAGAAAAATTTCGTCATGTCAAACCTATCAACACTAGCTCAGTGGGAGAGCACCCCGGCTTTAGGTGAGGTCGCAGTTTAACGTTTTTCAAGTTTTTCCCAAGCACAGGGTGAGTGTTATAACACAAAAATAATATAAAAAACATATTTTTGAATTGCCTGACCCGGGAACATGCTATGGCAATTTAGTACATAAAATATTTGATAATTGTATTGAAAATAGCGTCATTTAGGACACGAAATGAAAAAGATTTTATTTACTAAAGACTTAGGATCTGGATTCAAGGTTTTTGCCACTACATACGAATATTAAAAATAACCTTTTAATGTCTTAAATATATATTTTCTAAATAAGATATTACATTACATTATAATTTTTAACTATCTGAATTATAAACGTATATTGTTTTGTGGTAAATACGCTTATTTTTCAAAATGACAGTGTGGCCAATCTATCAAACAAAAAACAACACAATTACAAATGGCGTCGTCATGGTGTTAAATGTTGATACTCGTGCGCATTTTATTATTGAAATTCAGTTTATTTTGTGTGTATTAGTGTTATTTTCGTTAAGTTTGAACTTTTATTCTCCGGATTGCTTAATCGTGACACAAAACGAATATATTGTTTTATTGTCAGTTAATAAAATCTTAAATTATAATATGAATGTTTTAATTCTGAATATAATATAACACCATACAGCGTGGCAATCAAACGAAGTTGCAAAAGGACTTGTCAGAGTTACATTTTATTTGAATGGCACGCTGTATAGTGTTTGATAAATTTCTATTTACTATTAAAATTTCAATAAAAAAATAGGTACCAATATTAAGCTGCCGAAACAAAATAGTTCTCATGCTATAGCATAGATGACACCAGTAGTACGCCATTATAGATTTAGAAAGTTGCCTATCTATACCTATAGTAATACACATATTTATCTATGCCCGGGAATCACCGACATTGGACCACTAGATCCCAGAGTCGATTAAAATTAAGTAAGCTTAAAATCTACATTTTACACTTTCAATCGTCGGCACTTGGTGAAATTCCATTATTTTTAGTTGAAACTAGTTTATCACTCGCTTGTACTTTTATTTCACTATAGTGATACACTAAATTATTTGATTTTATCGACCGGTTTCGCTTTTTAAAGCATCTTCAGGACGTAATATTCTTTACTGACAGTTTAGTTTTAGATAGGTATAACAGAAACAAAGTATTTTTTAAAAATGATAGTGGGTAAACTTAAAAATAAACACAATTTCTGTATTGCTAGCTTAGACGGTTCTCCCTAAACATTTAGGTGTTTCCTAGTGTATAATTTTATTCCCCTTTAAATTAACTGTATTACTTACAAAATAATGTCAGAATTATAAATGTCAAATAAAGTCAACTAACTTAAAAATAAATTATTTTACGATGTCAACATTATATTTGTGTGGTCATTACTAATTAAATTTTAATAAGTTTAAAATCTAGATTTGTATCTTACGTCGCCATTAGTAAATGTGCTGGAGAATTGCAACTAATGTACTCCAGGGAGGACTTGCAGCCTACTTCGAGTCGTATTACCACTCAAATATAAAATAAAGCCTGGCGGCAGAAAAATCCTGATTTAAAATTCCACGGCAAGGAAGCCGGAAAATGCGGGACGCTAAAACGTATATATTGCACCTTGAGGGAATTTTGTAGAGACCTCTTGTGGCCTTTACCATTGAAAATAATTATCGCCAGATTTTCTTCTTTTGTTTAAGTTCATTAAAATTGAAAGTTTGTAATTTTTTATATCATAAAATATATTTTTATATCACAAGCGGACGGCTCTCCTGATGGAAAGGGAAACCATCGCCTGTAGACACAAAGATGTTAATGGTGCGTTACTATCCTTGTGGCGGGATGGCAATGCCATATGCATAAAAAAGTCTACCGACTATCTTCGCCTCCGAAGAGGAACATGACAATGACAAGCTTTTGACGCTATTAAGGCAAAAATATGTAAGACAGTGGTACCGTATACCCGGGCGAAAAGTTGTGGAAATCTACCACCATCTAGTCACAATGGTAGTGACACGTATAGCCAATCAGTCGCCTCTTACGGTCTGTCTGGCAGAACGGTAATTGGTCTATT
Source organism: Apodemia mormo (assembly GCA_036924255.1). Taxonomy (NCBI): domain Eukaryota; kingdom Metazoa; phylum Arthropoda; class Insecta; order Lepidoptera; family Riodinidae; genus Apodemia; species Apodemia mormo. Next base: position 6,538,372 of record JAUPFN010000012.1, on the reverse strand, counting down.
CTTCAAAGGAGCCCAGACCAACACAGGAAAAACCCAGACCAATACAGGGAAATAAAAAATTATATTGATGAAACGTTACTCGATGTTTCCGGCGACTGGGACCGCATTAACTGGAACAGCGGTCCCAGTTGCTGGATTGATTTAACTACTCCCGCGCAAGGCAACACATGTCAACTATTTAAACTACTACAAAGTGATATAAAAAATCTTCACTTTCTGAAAGCTTGCAAAATCTACAATGTAATCAAATTCTAGGATTATTATTTTTTTTATAGAAGAGGGGGCAAACGAGCAAGAGGTGCACCTGATGGTAAGTGATCACCGCTGCCCATGGACATCTGCAATACCAGAGGTCTTGCAGTTGCGTTGCCGGCCTTTTAAGAATGAGTAAGCTCTTTTCTTGAAGGTCCCTATGTCGTATCCCTATTTCAAGTATATTCAAATTATTATATTGGAAGTACTAGCAACTCGCGACTTCGTTTGCGTGTTCTAAAATCTTAAGTACTTTTTGTTCACTCGGGTAAAAAATGGCCTATGTTCTATGCTATGCCCTATAAAATCTTTCTGTGAATGTTACATCAAAATCGCTCACGTCGTTCCAGAGGTTACCCCGTACAAACAGAATGACACACAGACATAAATTTTAAATATGGTTGTTTAGATATGAGTATCATAAAAATAGCATACTACACTTGGAAAAAACAGACACTTCAATTTTATTTATAACTAGCTGCAGTGTGCAGCCCACTGCATTATAAAAGTTTTTAGTAAATCCCGCGGGATCACCAAACTTTTCCGGGATAAAAAATAGCCTATGTGTTATTCTGGGTCTCCAGCTATCTACATACCAAATTTCATCGTAATCAGTTCAGTAGTATTTGCGTGAAAGAGTAACAAACATTCATACATACATACTCACAAACTTTCGCATTTATAATATTAGTAGTATTTATACGTTTAGATATAATCAATTTTTTATTAGAAATGTTTATTTATTCATTTATTTTCGCCCCTGTGGTCTAGTGGTCCAGCGTTGGCGTTGACCACATGAGGTCCCGGGTTCGATTCCCGGGTCGGGCACATTAAAAAAAGTGTTTTCAGTTTTCTGAGAAACACAAAGTTGCCCGGGATTGGAAAGTGCCCGGTTGGCGATAGGCTTGCCACCTATCACATTTGTGGGACTAAATATCTTCGGCTAATCGTGGGTGCACTTGTTGTACCTCTGCCTACCCCTTCGGGGATATGGGCGTGAAGATACTTTTTTATTTTATTTTTATTAAGGACCAATAACAGTTTTGCAACAATACAAGCAAAAAAAAGTTCATTGCTTTCCAAATAAACAGATGTAAAAACTATTTAAAATCGGTCATATGCTTAAGAAACATAATTTAAAATGATTATTCCATAACACACATAATTTGATTATTTATGTACAATTTGTGACTTATGATAATACATAAGGAATCTATATAACAGAAATTTTAAATGAAACATAAAATGTTAATGTTAATAATAACAAATGTTAATAATAATATAATGGAAATAATGGATCGCCGCAAAGTATTCTTTTATATCATAAGATAGCAAACAAGCAAATGGGCCTCCTGATGGAAAGAGTCAATCATCGCCTATAGATAGCAAATAGGCAGATTGCTCTCTTTAAAAAATAAACTATCGCCTATAGACCAAAGATGTTAATGGTGCATTGCTATCTTGGGGCGACGTCGAATGCCGCATTCAGATGTTTACCAGCTACCTTCCAAACGCGAACACGACATTGACTAGCACTGACGCCGTTGCTACAGAAACGGGTAAGCCCACCAAGCATGATCGAAACGTTCCAGAACCCTACCACCTGGCACCTAGTTACTAAGTCACAATATTAGTGACATATAGGGTGGTTTTAGTAACACGAAGATAAAGGCTCTTTACGTAATGCCTGGCCGTAAAGCAATTAAACTATTTCAATAGAAGGCTCCGGAACAACACGGGGAAAACATTACACTACACAATGTACACACACATATAAACATGTACGTACACACCCATACACACACAGAAACCCATTTGTACTCTGGTAAATTTATAATACTGATTCAACAAGTGGCGACGATTAAAATTACAGAACTTTTTAAGAAAGTGAAGTGATTTATATGAGTTCAATGGTAGGGGCTTTGGACAAACGCCAGCGGCGGCGCTCCAATGTGTAATACAGATTCTTATAAAATATCCAATTGCTAAGATACGTTTCCGGTGGAGATATTTATTTATCAGATATTCGCAATTATTTGGACAATAAACGTCCAACGTGGTTTATGATATACTCTTGGAATTCTCTTACGAATAGTAAATATTACGGGTTGATTCATTAAAGCCGACAAGTCTACCTTTAAGAAATGACATGTTTATTTATTAGATAGTAGAATTATTTGTATACGGTCAACGTGGCTTTTGATATACCCTTGGAATTCTCTTAGTAATTATAAATATTACGGGTTGCTTAATTAAAGCGGACAAGTCTACTTCTAATAAACAAGAAAATAAAAAAGATGTTTATAAGGTAGCCGCAATTAATTGGAAACTTAATATCCAACGGGCACTGTCAAAAATGTCATACATTTTATCGTGAAAAAATATAAAAATCGTAAGTAAATAAACCGTGTGGTACAGTTTTATCGTATTGAATGAGATTTCTATTGAAGTGATTTTATTTCATCGGTAAACCTCTGTAATTCTGTGTGTAATTGCACCTCTGTAATTCTGTGTCATTGCAAGCTACATTGACAAACTAAGATATTGTCTTGAAAAGCGTATCCATTTATTCCGGGGGTTTATAATAGGTATCCTTGGAGCCCTGTTAGGTATAGTAATTTTATTAAAGTCGACAAGTCTACGTCTAATAAGTACGTCTAATACAAATTTAGTTTTTATTAATTACTAACTGTGCCCGCGACTTCGTTCGCGTGAAAAATATTCTAAAATAAAAACCCGCATAGTTGCCGTTCCCGTGGGATTTCCGGGATAAGAACTACCCTATGTCTTGGGTCTCAAACTATATTTGTACCAAATTTTATCCAAATCGGTTCAGCGGCTTAGCCGTGAAAGCGTAACAGACAGACAGACAGACAGAGTTACTTTCGCATTTATAATATTAGTATGGATAATAAAACAACACAGACTTATAATAAATAATATAATATAATAAAACAACTCAGTCATTAGAAATACGAAATCATTTTAGGACTATAAGTCTATTAAAAAAAATAAGTAACGTTTTTTTTTCAGAAAAGGTCGTGTGTCCAAGTTAAATAAATTCCGCAAACAACTAGACAAATCTTATTATGATGTAATGAATTTTTTGCTGATGAAATGATATGATGATAATAAGGAAGTTACTGATTTTACCCCGATTTTCGAAAATCGAGTTTTCACCAGATGTCCACGTTTTGAGGCCCTAGGGACCTTTTCCAACTATTTTCACGATGGCGTCAGTATGTCTGTATGTATGTTTGTATGTATGTATGTGTGTGTGTGTGTGTGTTTGTGTGTGCCTCTCTCTCTCTCTCTGTGTATGTGTATGTGTGTATGTAAACACATTGGCGTAGCTAGGCGTGGGCGAAGTGGGCCTTCGCCCACGGCCTCGCACCTAAAGGGGCCTCGCAATACCTGATTTAAAATCTTTCTTTATTTTTAAATTAAATAAAAGCCTGAAAAATATTGGCTTCACTCTTCTGTATGTGAAATACGAACAAAACAACTCCTAGATCCTAAGCTAACGCGTTATAAAGACTCGATAGCTTTTCGGTTATTTTAAACTTGGTGCGTCTTTTTGGGTAGCTTTTGGGAACGAACGGAAAGGGGCCTCGCCGAGGCAATTTTGCCACGTATATACTAGTCCACGCTACGCCACTGTGTAACGTTTCATAACTTTTGAACGGCTGGACCGATCGCAACGCGGTTGATGGCATTCGATTGGATCGATTGGGCGAAGGCCCACTTCGCCCACGGCCTCGCACCTAAAGGGGCCTCGCAATACCTGATTTAAAATCTTTCTTTATTTTTAAATTAAATAAAAGCCTGAAAAATATTGGCTTCACTCTTCTGTATGTGAAATACGAACAAAACAACTCCTAGATCCTAAGCTAACGCGTTATAAAGACTCGATAGCTTTTCGGTTATTTTAAACTTTATGCGTCTTTTTGGGTAGCTTTTGGGAACGAACGGAAAGGGGCCTCGCCGAGGCAATTTTGCCACGTATATACTAGTCCACGCTACGCCACTGTGTAACGTTTCATAACTTTTGAACGGCTGGACCGATCGCAACGCGGTTGATGGCATTCGATTGGATCGATCCAATTCGATTGGATTGGAAAATCGGTCAATTTTTTTGGGATATATCAATGAAGAAATTTAAAAATAAAATGTTTTCGACATCGCATCGGAATTTTTCAACCTACCGATTATTTAGCTATAGTAATATTTTAGATCTCCAAAATTGAGTTGAATGCCATCATCGTTTTCAAAATATACAGCTTTTCAAAAATTAATATACTGCCATTTTTAACAAAATAGATGTTCGAACTGAAAAATCTATGCTTATATTTTTTACTCTTTTGAGTTTAAAATACCTTAATTTAGTGGCAAGTTTCAGGGATGGCCCGTAGGATCAACCGTTTACACATTTTTTCCTCGTGTTTACACATTTTTTCATCGTGACTACTAGGTGGTAGAGTTCTACATTGGCTCGCCCGGGCTACCTATTCCTGCCGCAATGGCGTCAGTGCTTGTAACTGTCCGGTTTAGAGGGTAAGGTAACCGATAAATAGCCGGTATCTATAGGCGATGGTTGAATCTTTCCATCAGGAGGCCCGTCTGCTTGTTTGGTATCTCATGATATTAAAAAAATGAAATGTTAATCTAATAAAAATCGTTGTAATTAATACATTTAAATTAATATGAATTTTAAAATAATTCATGTTAAATTAAAAGTACGTAGATTTATAAAATTGTCAAAAGCAATTTGTGCACCATATGGTAAAATATGTTGATAAATATACATAATATTGTACAACTTGTGACACTCATATTGTTACAAATTAACTATTATCTTTCTTCTTTCTTAAAACTTTGTAAATTGTAAACAATTTAATTAAAAAAAAAAAAATTGTAAATTATAGAAATAAGTGTTGTGATGTGAAATAATTTTTGTAATTTATAAAAAGTACCTAAAATAGAAAAAAACACAAGACCGCTGAGTTTCTCCCGCCGAATCTTCTCAGTGTGTGGCCGCGTTGCGATCCGGTAGTAATTGTAAAAAAAATCGACTCACAACATTTTTAATTTCAAATATTTTAAAATTATAAAATTATAATTTTAAAATATTTGCACACCATAGTATGGTAGAATGTGTTGGTAACTTAATCAAATTTTAATAACTTGAAACTCGCATTTTCTGACAAATAAATAACTTCAATTAATTTCATTTCATTGTATTTCATTTCATAAATAATTTTATTAGTGGTTGACAGGATTTTTTTATGTTTTTTTTTATAATTTCCTGTTTCCTATTAGGTAAGTACATTAAATTATTTTTTGGAAATTGCAAAATTAATCTTCTTACTAATTTTAATCACTGGTCCTATCTGCAAAGTTATACATAAATTAATTAAGTTCCGTGCACTAGAAAGAAAATAACATAGAAATAGTTGCAAAAAAGGAAACAAAAGTTTTATCGCAGAGCACTCTCTAATGCCTCGTATTATAAGTCGTGCACTAGAAACATTACAAATATGCATTTTACAAAATTTCACGTGAGATTCAGACTGGGGGAAGGGGGTGGAGCAAGATCCGAAGGTGGAGAAATGAGGGAGAGATCGAAAAAACGCCAAAATTGTCTCACGTAATTAATGTCATGTGGGTGATAGTCAACACTACTAATACAAAGATTGTGTCTGTATTAATATTGTATGTAAATACTACAAGATATTTAATAAGCACCTAAACCCAGAAATAAAAACATGAATCATAAAGCACATCATACATTGCTTGTTCCTGTCAGAAACCGAACCCGAGGCCCCTCATTGCGTAGTTGGTGTCGGTTACTGAATACTCGGTTACTGGGTGGTTATATTCATTTTGTTTACAATTATTACAATTTTTGCAAACGGAACTTATTTTTTTTAAAGATTATCAACATGTTATTCCAAATCAAATGACTGTTACGAGTACTTTAAATAAAACCGGTTAGACATCGGGTAGAGAAATAGGTAAGGCAGTGGTACCAGACCCGGGCGAGACAATGCAGAACTCTACCACCTAGTAGCTACGATGTCAGTGAGTCGTATAGCCAATCAACCCCTTTTACGACCTGCCTGACAGAACGGCAGTTTGCCTATTCTTCAAAGGAGCTCGGGACCAACACGGGGCAAATCTATCAAGAGATAGACCTGACAATAAAGTAGTGAAAGTAAAAGAGACTCATCAGTCTCCGACATATTTTAAGATACAAAATTCTTAGATGATAGTTTTTTATATAAAAAATAAAGCCGTAACTTCATAATATATTCAAAACTTCCTAATACCATTTCAACCCTTTATATAGTTAGTTGTTTCTAAAGTTCCGGGCCGCTACTTTATATCTTAAATTATATACGGATCACAGTAGTTTGGTTGGGGAACAACCTTTCCGCTCTCGGCAGGATATATGACGGCTTCGTAACTTTGCCAAATTGTAATTAAATTAATTTTACTGTTTTGAATAACGTTCCTGCGGGAATTACGTGGTTTTACACTTCTTAACCCTTCGTTTGGTAAATAATAATATTTAATTTTATCCATTTATTGGTCGAATGGTACATTAACCAGCAATGGATAAACTTAACTTGGGGAACTGTTAATAGAACCACAGTATAATGTTAAAAGATAGAATGATTTTTATTTTATGCTGTTGTTATAAGATCGTCAAGTTTAGATAGTTCCTCGCGTTAGTTATGATGTATTCTTCAAGGGGGAAGGGTTATGATGTATCCCTTTGAAGTATCCCTTCATCTGCTGTTCTGCCAGGTAGTGTTTAAAAGGTAAACAATAGATCAAATATATTTTTTATGGAAGAGGGGACAAACGAGCAGGAGGATTCTTCACCGCTAGTGTAATTTGTACCTCTCTGGGATAAAACACCTTTAAATTGCGCTTTCATTCTGCGAGGGGGGGAGGGTTACACAACCTGAACCGAGTGAACACGAAAGCTGATCTGATGCTTTCTTATCGTGACTACTATGCAATAAAGTTTGGCAACGTCTCGCTCGACAGTCGTTTCGTTCCCCCGGTCAAACATAGGCTGCTTTTTTTAAAATCAACCTCTAATTAGCTGAAATAGGGGATCAAAATTTGTATAAAAGATATGTTACTGCACTCCCGGGGAAAGCTACGTGTATCATGCATCAGCTAGTATATCATAGAGCTAAACATATTTTTTATATTATAAGGTAGCAAACAAGTAGATTGCTATCCTGATCTGATGAAAACTGAAAACCGGTGGGAGGTGTGCTGTGCCGCGCTCCCGGCTGCATGGGTACCACCATCTTGCCTATTTCACCCGTGAAACAGCTTTGCTATGTTTCGGAGAGAAAGGCAAGTTAGGCAGTGTAATTACTGGCACCGAGACTTAACATCTTATGACTCGGGATAGGCAACACATAAATGAGTTACCTGGGCTGGTTCCAGGTAAACTAGTTTATGTTCATTGGCGACGTCGACCACTTACCATCAGGTGGCACGCTTGCCAGTTTGCCTATCCAACTAACATAAAAAAACCATCGCCCGAAGACACAAAAGATGTAAACTGTGCGTTGCTATCCATGTGGCGGGGTGTTAATGCCACATGCATAAATGTACCGGCTACCTTACCCTCCAAACTGGAAAAGGACATTAGCAAGAACTGACGCTACGCAAACTGAAACTCTGGCTCAACACTGTTTCCCCTCTTATCCGATATCATTTTTCTAACTTCTAGACTATAGGCTATCAGCTATAACCACGGATTAAACTGAATGCGATTTCAATGTAATTTCTTAGGATATCAATGTCGCTTGCATTTATTTACACAGAGAAATACTGAGTTATGATACCGATGAAATAAAATTACTCCAGGGGTATTCTTTAAACTTTAGTTTTTTTTCGACGCAATAAAATAGCATAATATGGCATATTTCTATTATTTTACGATAGAATATCTACAAACGTTTGACATTTCCATACATTTGCTCATAGAAGCGGCTACGCATTTTACGCTCAACACCACGTCTGTTAGTAATTATGTGGTCTGTGGCTATAACCATTTCGAAAATAAAGTTAATTTAAAAAATGCAACGACTAACATTTTCTAGACAAAGCGATGAAGGTATCAGAAGGAGATAAGTATTGCTCTTTGAGAATCCATATTATATTTGGATTTTCGTGGAATGCAAAACTTCTATGATACTATTTACTATACAGCTAAGGGACAGTGTACCGAATGAGTAAAGAAAACATGTCATTCTTAAATTCTAACCCTGATGGCTTTTTTTGTGCGAAATGTAAAAATTTCTTATTATTATTTTTTCTTACTTTCACGCCACGCAATGTAAATAGTACATTGCTCCGACTCATCGCACCCGTGGAACTCTTGAACCAGCAGTTTATTCTGCACGGTATGTACCGCATAATACATTGCTTAATTTGTATATATCTGTAATATTTACATTTTTTAAAGAAAAAACACTGTATTATATTAATTATTAGGATAAATCAAGTTTTACAAAATTAAAAAAATTGGTAAAAAAATCAAAAAGTTCTGACACAAATTAACAACAATTTTTATTTTAGAATCGTGGTCCAACACTATGATTTCGATTTTCGATAGGCCTTCCCTTACACGGTGTATAATATCTATATATACATATAATAAAATCGTAGGAAAGTCAAAACTGTACATTGAATATTTTTTTAAAGAATACTTGGGGCGTGATCTACAATCGATATCAAAGCCAAAAATATAGTTTTTAGAATTTTTGTCTGTTTGTCTGTTTGTCCGTTTGTCTGTATGTATGTCCGGGGTAAACTCAAAAAGTACTGCATGGATTTACTTCAAATTTTGCATGAATATTACTAAAAGGTCGGGTCAACATATAGGCTACATATCACGCTATTTATAGCGTGATATATATCAGCGGTTAGGTGCTGTGCGGAGTAAACGAAGTCCGCGCGGACGAAGTCGCTGGCAATAGCTAGTAAACTATACAGTGTGTCCGTGCGAATTACGATAACAGTGAGTTAAATAAAAGCAACACGTTAAGGTCGGTGGGTACAGGTGGGTACAGCGACTACTGAGAAAAATCGAAAGGTATTCCTATTTTCAGTAGTCGAAAAATATGTTTTTTTATATAAGTATCTTCACGCCCGTATCCCCGAGGAGGTGGGCAGAGGTACAACAAGTGCACCCACGATTAGCCGAAGATACTTGGTCCCACAATGTGATAGGTGGCCAGCCTATCGCCAACCGGGCACTTTCCAATCCCAGGCAACGTTGTTTTTATCAGAAAACTAAAAAACACTTTTTGAATTGCCCGACCCAGGAATCGAACCCGGGACCCCATGTGGTCAACTCCGACACCGGACCACTAGACCACAGAGGCGATTTTTTTATATCATAAGATTTAAGAGCAAAAAAGCAGATCGGACTTCTAATAAAAAGAGTCAACCATCGCCTATACTATAGACACCAAAGATGTTAATGGTGCGTCGATATCTTGTGGCGCGGTCTAATGCCACATGCATAAGTTTACCGGCTACCTTACCCTCCAAACCGGAACACGACAGCGACAAGCACTGACGCTATTGCAGCAGGAATAGGTAAGGCGGTGGTACCAGACCCGGGCGAGACAATGCAGAACTCTACCACCTGTTAAAATATGTATATGTGGACTAGATATTTATATTTCCTATCCTACGTTAGATATCCGTTTTTACATACAAAACAAAATTGATTTTTAGTACCATTTAGATGTTTGGGGTACATTGGTTAATTTTTATACATTTTGAAACCCTTGCCCTCCCTCCATTGTAATAACAAAGCCATAGCTATGCCAATAACTACGATACAATAAACGGTCGTGCTAATTTACCGTAAGTTTAATACATATACTATTGAGGAAATTCAAATTTAGAAACAGCAAACCTGTTATGGCGCCCACAGTAGACAAAGTAGTACAAAACAAAAATAGTGCAAACAAGATTTATTGTTCCACTCGAGAAGTAACGTTAATTTATAAAATTAAATTTGAAACCCCATGAAATGTCAACGAATTGTATCGAATTAGTAACGTATCAAAATAGCTTGGAAAGTATTATATTATTAGTATTATAAACGGTGAAACTTGTGGATTTTGGCGCGTCTCCAGTATGACTGCATCATAAACAGGGTTATCGCATTTTATTCGAATCTAGTTAACACGGGCGGTCTAGGCTTAACATTTTTACAATATTTAGGGCATTATTAAATAAATAAATATATTCACGGGACAAATTACACTTACTGATCTAACCCCAAAGTAAGCAAATTATTTACTTGTGTTATGGGTGTTAGTCAACGATACTAGTACATAAAAATACATATGTAAATACTAGAATATATATAATAAACACCCAAACCCGGAAATACAAACATTTATGCTCATCACACAAATGCTTGTCCCCGTCGGGGATCGAACCCGAGCCCCGTCGATTGCGTAGTCAGGGTCGCTAACCACTCGACCAATGGGGGTTATTACACATCTCATTAGCTAACCCGGTTCGTTTCGCAATTGTTGCATCGAGTGTTTCGGCCTATCCCATCCGGATGATCCCATCGCAGCTTACACTTTACAATTTTCATGTACACGCCAAAGTCGAGCACTCGAGAACCTAACACTCGAGACGCCGGTCAAAGGTTATAAGCAAGTCGAAATCCTGATGATATTTACGCTCCCACTAACGTCAAGATAGGCCCTAAGCCGAGGTTCGGTCTCACAGGAGACACCCTAAAGCGGGCTCTTAGCCCATATTATTTAAACTCTGGCGGAGCATTCTCCTCACCCGAAACGCCGGGTTTCGCAGTAACGGTCATTTGGACCAACTGCTTAAGGCGAGGTATTTCGACGTGTGTCAATTCTTATAGGAAATGGGTGGCGCGGTATGTTCTGAAACCGCTGGGAAACCTGTTGATTTTCGGATAAATAAATATAGGACATCAGCTGAAAACTAAAACTTAGCACATTCTTTTTTGTATGTACAACTAAATATCACCATATAAAAATCATGAGGAAGATTAGAAATATTATTAAAAAATTATTTTAGCCTGTTTTTGGAATTTTGTATGATCGAGTAAAGTACATTCTATCATGTAATAAGTTAGCACATTCTTTAGATAATATCTTCAGGTATATCGTGTAATTTTTGTAAAATTGTTATTTAACAATCAATACAAAAGAACGTGATTTAGCAAACCAGTTTTTTCCCGTTTGTCGCGATGCCTCGCCTTAAGTTCATTTCGAAAAAAAGAGTTTTCGATATGTTTGTCGTTCTAATACTTACTCTTTTGTTTTATAATATTTTTTTTCTAAAAGAGCTATGGGCTCACTTCCCATGCCCTCCACTGTTACGTCTGTAAATCAGAATCAACAGCGGCAACCTCCTGATAAGTATATATATATATATATATATATATATATATATATATATATATATATATATATATATATATATATATATTATATAAAGTATTTAATGAGTTCATAAAAGGATTATTCTTTATATCCGTGTGCTTATACTATTGTATGTATTTATGTATGTACGTATGTATGTATGTATATAGTGAAATACGAATACAATATATACATAGCTTATGTCGATTAAAGTGGTTAACTTTGACAAGCTGAGAGTAACGCACTCCGCTTTTGTGGCGTACAAATATTGTTGAAATAATTTGTAAAAAATATTATTGACTTTGAAAGAGGCAAACGAATATAAGATTTCAAAAGAGCCCTAACAGATAATACACACTAGCTAGTCCGGCAAACAATTGAATATTTTGGTGGGGTATTTGAGAAAGGGGGGGATTGATTGAGGTAAAAACTAAATATAAGTAACTATACTATAGAGGGTAAGTGATCAACGCCGCCCATAAACAACTGCAATATCAGGGGTATTTGCAGGCGGGGTATTTGCGATCCTAAATCGTATCAGTTCGAAAATACATTTGCTGACAATTGGTTCCAGTGAGAAGTCGTTCTAGGCCAAAAATGCTATGAAAGTCGCACTGTAGATTGACGTGTTGTCCGTCCGTGAGATGTTGACGTGTTGTCCGACAAAGGAATTCAGCGGGTGAAATTAAGTCGAACAACATCTCGAAACACTTACCATGATAAAGGCGATGGAAGATACAGAGGAAACCAACATCTGTTAACACGGGCAAATTATTAAACCGAAAGGAAAAGGTCGGGTCATTCGAGTAACTCTGCACTGTATGTAGGCGGTAAAGAGGAAGGAACTGGTATTGCGGAGCCCCTGCCCAAAGATGAGAATAGTCTTTATGTGAGGTCTAATTTGCGACTTATATTGCCAATTGCACTAACATTATTTTAGCTTAGGACAATCCTAAATTGTATGCTGTCACTTTTTGTCTTAAATGAAAATAATGTGACAGCATACTATTTAGGATTGTCCTAAGCTAAGACGATGTTATTGCAATTGGCCAATAGAGTCGTAAACGGACGGCTAGCGAGAAGTACTGTTTCGGCGTGTTCAGACCACCAAGTTTTTTAAATCAATTATGATAATTTATTCAAAGTATTGCCAACAAACCATCCATTATTAACGTTAACATATTATTATATCTGGTACTAGCTGTTGCCAGCGACTTCGTCCGCGCGGACTTCGTTTACTCCGCACAGCACCTCCCCCGTATGTTGTAAATGCAAAAAAGAATGTGCTAAATTTTGGTTTTCAGGTGATATCCTATATTTATTTATCCGAAAATTAACATGTTTCTCAGCGGATTCAGAACATACCGCGCCACCCATTTCCTATAGAATTGACGCGCGTTGAAATACCTCGCCTTAAACCTCGGCTTAGGACTGTATCCTGTATCTTAACGAAAAGTGAGAGCGTAAGTAATCAGGATTTCGTCTTATTATTAACTCTTGACCAGGGTCCCGAGTATTTGCGGGCTGAAAGACTGGGCCGCGTCGCTCCCGCGCTGACGTAGGTGTCTGTGATAGGATGATCAGGATCGAAACTTCAAGTGGTTGGGATATAAGAGCATATTATGCAACAGTTTACTTTTACTCTTAAACCGTAATACGACAATGACAAGCACTGTTGCTATTCTATGACATAAAAATACACAGCGACATAAATATATCTACGGCGACATATTATTTCAATATATGTGGTAGCCCTGATAAATATATATACTTTCACAAGCGCGTAAATGGTTCGAGGCAATAAATCGATCTCACCGCGACAGTTTTATGACTTGTATTTTAATTTTCAAAATCATATAGCAACTTATACAAATAATAATATATCCCTTGAGTTAGTGCGGGCCCTTTTTTAAGAGACCATGTGACCTTTTGCCAGGAAAGTCGTAAAAGGCGAATGATTGATCAAATGTGCTGTTTACTCGTCCTGCCATCCTGATTGTTCGGTGGTAAAGTTGTTGTATAAAGTCTTGTTTTCCCTGGATTGGTAATTAACACCTAATAGCGCACATACACACAGAATAATCACTGGCGTAGGTCCGGGCCCTTTTTGGCAAGGTTATAAACCTTTCTGCCGGGCAATTCGTAAAAGGCGAATAATTGGTGAAATATGTTACTACGATCCTGACTACTAAGTTGCTTAGTTGTTGTACAATACCTTGTCTCTGCTGGTTTTGTTGCCACTGCCTAACTTGACAGCGACAGACACTGTTACAATTCTCTGATAAAAAACGCGTGTGGCAACCCTGATAAATGTATACTTTCACAAGCGCGTAAACGGTTCCACGGCAATAACTCGATCCCGCTGGGGCAGTTTTATGACTTGCATTTTACTTGCCGAAATTCTATAACAATCTATTAATATAATATCTCTCGCGTTGGATCGGGCACTTATTAAAAAGACCATGTGCCTTACGATTTTATATAGCACTACATCGTAATATTTGTGATACATGTAGATACTGTTAATTACCAACGTATGATAACTTACTGCTATCTCAGAATTTTGTGAGATCACGCTAATTTCGCAGGGTTCTGGTTCCACCGCCTTACATATTCCTGCCGCAATAGCGTCAGTGCTTGTCACTGTCGTGTTCCGGTTTGGAGGGTAAGGTAGCCGGTAAACTTAAGCACGTTGCTTTAGATCTTGCCACAAGATAGCAACGCACCATTAACATCTTTGGTGTTTATAGGCGATGGTTGACTCTTTTGCATCAGGAGACCCATTTTCTTGTTTGTTATCTTGTGGTATAAAAAATACACCTTTCCACAATATTTCTTGCTGAATGGTAAAGCTTAGAATAATTTTCTTTGGCTACCCCTCCGGGAGCACTTACAATGTTTTCAGTCCTTTATTTTTTGTTTATATCCTGAATTCCCTGTTAAATATAAACAAGACTTTTATATATATATATATATATATATATATATATATATATATATATATATATATATACGTGTTATCAATGGAAGCCTTGATCGATAATTTTCACAATAGGCGATGATTGACCCTTTCCATCAGGAAACGACCCATCTGCTTGTTTGCTATCTAATGATATAAAAAAGCAATAGGTATATATTGTGATAATTATCGATCAAGGCTTCCTTTAGTTCCTCCTATATATATATATATATATATATATATATATATATATATATATATATATATATATATATATATATATATATATAAAAGTCTTGTATAAAAGTATTGTATATATGACAGACCTGGCAGACTTTTACATATATATTGTATATGTAAAAGTCTGCCAGGCATTTCGCCAAACATCCAAGATAGCAAAAAAGCAGATGTCTATCCTCATGGAAAGAGATGGCCATCGCCTATAGACACCAAATGGTACTTTGCTATCCATGTGGCGAGATGTTAATGCCACTTGCATAAGTTTACCGGCTACCTTACCCTTCAAACCGAAACACGTCAGTAATAACCACTGACACTATTGCGGCAGGAAAAGGCAAGGCGGTGGTACCAGACCCGGGCAAGGCAATACAGATCTCTACAATCTAGTAGCCATGATGGTAGTGACCCGCATAGCCAATCTTTTTCCTCTTACGAATTGCCTGGCAGAGCGGCAGATAGTATATTCTTCAAAGGAGCCCGGACCAACACGGGGGAGTAGTATATAGTTGTAAAGATTGGGAAATCATCAAAGGAAACGTTACATTTGCAAAAGATCTACTAAACGACAACAAACATATAACAGACACTCAAATATTCCGTTACAAAAATATACCGTGATTTATATTAACGCGGTTGCCAAGAGCTGGTGTAATGGAGCCATTTCGTTATATTCAGGTGTCAACGGCGTCAAATCGTCTATACTAGCTATGCGCCGCGATTCACCCTGGTGACAAATTATCCAATCAAATATATACGCTCTGTTAGGTAAGTCGACCTAAACCTTAAAGGGTGTATGTAATAAGGTATTTGATTCTCATTCTAAATAAATAAAAAAAAAATTAACTTAATTATCCAATAAATTCATTATTCATATGCACCAACACGTTCGCGCAAGTAACGCACATATCGATATATAAATAGGTAGTTACGTAATAGATTAATAGGCAGTATTTATAGGCAGTATAAAACCTAGAAATACAAACACCTATGCTCATCACATAAATAATTGTCCCTGTTCGGAATTGAACCCGAGCCCCATAGATGCGTACTCAGTTTCGCTAACCACATGACCGACGGGGCGGTCAGTGAGTGAACAATAATCCCTTGTTTACGTATTTACTTATTATTGACTAGCTGTTGCCAGCGACTTCGTCCGCGCGAACTTCGTTTACTCCGCACTGCTCCTCCCCCGTAGGTGATAGCGTGATAATATGTAGCCTATATGTTGACCCAACCTGTAATATTCATGCAAAATTTGAAGTAAATCCACGCAGTACTTTTTGAGTTTACCCCGGACATACATACAGACAAACAGACAAAAATTCTAAAAACTATATCTTTGACTTCGATATGTAGATCACGCCCCAAGTATTCTTTTAAAAAAATATTCAATGTACAGTTTTGACTTTCCTACGATTTTATTATATGTATAGATGATTTTTTAGGGGTATACCCATTCCAATAAAAAAAATAATTATCAAAATCGAACGTACTCTATAAGAGGTTAAGCGTGGTCTATCATAAAAAGTATAAGTACCTACGTGTAGAACTGAAAGCCTTTGTTTTTCATACATAGCAAACTTATTTATAACGAGCTGCACCGTGCAGCCTGCTGCATTATGAAGGTTTTGGTAAATCCCGCGGGAATAACTCATTTTTCCGGAATAAAAAGTATATGTGCTATTCCAGGTCATCGTCTACCTGTGTGCCAAATTTCATCCAAATCCGTTCAGTAGTTTTTGCATGATTGAGAAACAAACATCCATCAATCCATACATCCAAACTATCGCATTTATAATATTAATATAGATGTACTAAATCTACTTATATTTTTATATCATAAGATATAAAAAAGGAAGATAACTCCCTTCCTGGACAGAAATAACCATCGCCCATAAACATCAGAGAGGCGTTGCTATCCGTATGGCTGGGATGTTATAGCGCATGCACAAATTTACCGGCAACCAGGCCGGGTGCAAACTGTCATGACTATATCGTATTATACAATTCTTACAATTCGTTAATGGCTCGTTATAAATCCGTAATAAGTCCCGAAGTCCAAATGAGATGTTACCTGTAACAAAAAATTATTGATATTAATCAGAGTCCTTTTTAACTTAACGCTTAAGGAAGTTACTGATTTTACTCCGATTTAAATAACTTAAAAGTATCTTTACGCCCGTGTCCCCGAAGGGGTAGGCAGAGGTACAACAAGTGCACCCACGATTAGCCGAAATACTTAGTCCCACAAACGTGATAGGTGGCAACCCTATCGCCAATCGGGCACTTTCCAATCTCGGGCAACTTCGTGTTAATCAGAAAACTGAAAAACACTTTTCTTATGTGCCCGACCCGGGAACCGAACCCGGGACCTCATGTGGTCAACGCCAACGCTGGACAACTACACCACAGAGGCGATTTAAATAACTTATAGACCAATAATACCGATTGATCTCCTCATCTAATCCAATCTAATTTAGTTCTTTTTCTTAAAAAACTACATCGAATACTAAAATTATATCAAAATCGTTCGAAAGATGTTGTTGACGAAAAATTAAAAATATATATATTATTTCGAAATAATTTGGATATTTTTCAATTAATCGATTTTTAATCTCCTACAATATTCTAGTACTAAAAAAATTGTACGACTATCTTATGAAAGATCTAAATCGAATCAAGTGTTCAAAGATATAGCTTTTAAAATAATAAAATAGTGTTGTTTTCAACAAACATACACAGACAGATTTTTAAAATAATCTTTCAGACTCATTTCAGCTCTTCTCAAGACACTGCAGAAAATTCCATAAATCGGATCAAAATCGGATTTATGGAATGTCGATTTGTTTGAGATATCGCTGGCGAAAAGCTTTGAAAAAAGGGTTGTTTGAAATAACTGCGAGATTTGTCTACAAATCGATTTTGTAACCTAGACAACATTTTAGAATTCACAAAACTGCGTTGAATACCGTATTATCAAATAAATCAAAATCGAACATTGCAGTGTAAGCTGTGGACCTTTAAAAAACGATGATCGGATGATTTTGTTATTTTTCAAAAATTAAAAATAATGCTCTTTTTGGGTCGATCCGTCCAGTTTTTATATCATATAATAAACAAACAAGCTTATTAGGTGGTAGAATTTGGCGTTGTCTCGCTCGGGTCTGGTACCACCGTCTTACCTATTCCTGCCGCAATAGCGTCAGTGCTTGTCACTGTCGTGTAAGTAGTGACATATTTAGCCAATACTTCGCCTTTTACGAACTATCTAACCGAATGGCAGATGGGGGGTTCAAAGGAGAACGGACCGGATGCGAATGGGCGATGTATTCAGAGAAAAATAAAACAATAAAATTAATGAAAATCTTAAAAGGCTAAGTACGCCCCCATAAAATGAAAAAGATTCTAACGATATAATTGGAGATCTGAACTTCAAACATACTATCTTCATATTTAATTTTCATATTATCTCGATAATATCTTTAACCTATTATATATTATCATATTATCTGCCGCGAGTGTACGGGCGTCCTCGGGGCTCACTCGTTAGGTGCGCTTAACTCGTATAGAAGTGTTTCTCGATGGAGATTTACAAGGGCCGACCCGCCCTGGAATTTTCTTAGTGATTGTACTCGTCAGGAAATTGGGAGGAAATACGGTTTTTGAAGACTATTTTTACAAAAACACAACAATATCTTTACAAAGATGAAGGCTGATAGATAATCTAAAGAATTCAATGTACGGTGTGCCGTGTGGAATAAATGAGAAACCGAATACCAAATGATACTGACTTATATTTCTCATAACAGTATAATTTATAGGATTAAATGAGTACAGAATAATATGACAATACAGAGTAATATAGAGTATAATAGCATAGTACAACATAAATTTTAGTATCTACTCGTTACCATACATTAGATAGATTTGATATTACTTAATATTACATCGTTTCATTCTTTTTATATCATAAGATAGCAAACAAGCAGATGGATCTCTTGATGGAAAGAGAATAGATACTAAAGATATTAATGTGTGTTGCTATCCGTGTGGCGAGATGACAATGCCACATGCATAAGTAAACCGGCTACTTTATCCTCCAGACCGGAACACTACTATTTCAAGTATTGACGTTATTGCAGCAAGAATAGGTAAGTCTAAACTATATACCCGGGTGAGACATTACGGGAATCTACCACCAAGTAGTCACGATGATAGTAACACGTATAGCCAATCAGTCGCTTCTTACGATCTGCCTGGCAGAAAGGTAGTTGGTCTATTCTTTAAAGGGGGCTCGGACCAACACGGGGTAAATATTATAATATGATAACTAAACCCTAAATCTAAACTAATCTATGTAGCATATAGGTGGCAACTGATTTTAGGGATGGGGTAACTATAATTATAAATTAAATTAATCTGTTTTCTTTTTTTATTCACATAACAAAATAAATAATTACAATAATATATTATTGACATTGGCATTTGTTTGGTATGTGACAGTCGTAGTAAATGACTTGAATACGTTCCATTTTAACGGAAGTAATGCTTTGTCTCCTACTCGAAAGTATCCATTTGTGGCAAAAAAAAGATCTTTCAACTTCTACCGACGTCACTATCAAAAATGTCATAATTAAAATCAATGTCAATAATATATTATTGTAATTATTTATTTTGTTATGTAAATAAAAAAAGAAAACAGAGATTTATTTAATTATTATGACCACATACCTAAAAATCAAAGCATTACAACACTACATTTAAAAAGCTACCTGTATGAATAAAAAATATACGAATGAGATCATTATTTATACATATAATAAAATCGTAGAAATGTCAAAATTGTACATTGAATATTTTTTTAAAAGAATACTTGGGTAGTGTAAGTGGTAAGTAAGTGGTAAACGTGAGAAACCAGTTTACCACTAGGTGGCGCTGTACAAATCACATACAAATTCCTTGTAAACTCGAAACGCGCTCACGATCGAATGCGAAAAGAAAAACTCACACTTAGCACTCAGATCTACATTCGATATCGAAGCCAAAAATATAGTTTTAGAATTTTTGTCTGTTTATCTGTTTGTCTGTATGTATGTCCGGGGTAAACTCAAAAAGTACTGCATGGATTTACTTCAAATTTTGCATGAATATTACTAACAGGTCAGGTCAACATATAGGCTACATATTATCACGCACTACAGGGGAGGTGCAGTGCGGAGTAAACGAAGTCCGCGCGGACGAAGTCGCAGACAACAGCTAGTTCCAATATAAAATTGTAAAATATGTGACGTCACACTCGGTAGGGGGGGGTCTCACAAATGTGACTAGCTGTGACAAGATCGGGGGAGGGGTCAAAAAATCATGAAATTCGTGTGACGTAATTTATGGATGGCCCCTAACGGGGTTTAATGCTAATGTGTCTTTTTTAGTGCACAAGCAGCTTTGCCTTGTACTGAACAAACCCAATATTGTCCCAAGCGAATATATAAAAGTATACGACTATCACCTGCCAGTCTGATCCCGGTGCGCTTATATCCTCAATTATTCATGCGGCGACTGAAGATTGAAGATCTTGAACTTTACACGAATGTTTTCAATAATCTTACATATCAACGTTTTCGCTGTACGTGTGACTTTTTTGTGTCATAAGATATCAAACAAGCAGATAGCTCTCCAGATGGAAAAATATATCCATCCACCAAAGATTTTAATGGTGCGTTCCTATCCTTGTGGTGGGGTCTTGATGCCACATAAATAAGTTTACTGGCCACCTTACCCTCTAAACTGGAACACGACGAAGACAAGCACTGATGCTATTGCGACAGAAATAGGTAAGGCCGTGGTATCAGACCCGGGTCTGACAATGCAGAACTCTACCACCTAGTAGCCACTATGGTAGTGACTCGCATACCCAATCGTTCGCCTCTTACGAACTGCCTGGCAGAACGGCAGATGGTATATTTTTCAAAGGTAGATCGGATCAACATGGGGGAAAGCGAAGTGAAATGCTTATAATTTTCAAGCATTTAACGAGAAGCTACGCAGCTGGTATATAATTCAGAAGATGTTCAGACCAACTAAAAATCGTCCCGACTACATATTATAACATCTCACTCTGAAAGTTTTAAAAGATCTAATTAGGAATATTAAGAGATTATTTCGTGGTCTTGACTTGGCTCAAATCACGAGTCTCGGGTTCGCCTTCCGGTTCAAATAAGATTTTTTCATGTTTTTTTTGAAAAGTCAAATCTCAGTAGTTTAAAGTCTGGCGATGATGTGATAACATCCCTGTACCTTTTTTTTCATATCGTTAGGGAAGCGCTTGACCATGACCTCGCCTGATGGTAAGCTAAGATGCGGCCTAAGATGGAACTCGCTCCCCTAGAAGGTACCTGTTCACTCTTCTCTTGAAGATCCCTAGATTGTCTTTTCCTGTTGTCTTTTAGAACCCGGACCAACACGGGTACAACGCAGTGGTACCAAAACCCGGATGAGACGTTGCAGAACTGTACTACCCAGTTAGTAGTCACGATGTTAGTGACACGCATTAGCTTTCTCTTGACTTTTAAATTGCAGTTCTCAGTACCAACTCCTTATTTTTGATCAATCCTTATTCATGCAAACTTATATAGCAGGCGTGCAAACTTACATTGCTTCATCCACATTCATAACTCTCTTTATATACAAAAATATAATCAGATACACTAAGCTTGCCTTATTTACGTATTACGATACTATACAAAATACAAAGAGTAATTTAAATAAGAGATTCAGCCGCAGGGAGCCCGCGTAGCGTTCCTTCAAAATACAATTTTATTATAATGTAAGGCTCATTAAGGAAATATTGTTTACAACGGAAAGAAATATTTACCAACAACAATATTATTACAATACAATACAATACAATAACTCTTTATTGTGCACCAAAATATATGACAACATTATAAGTTACAACATAAAAATAATACAAGTAAGATACACAAAGGCGGTCTTATCACTAATAAAGTGATCTCTTCCAGACAACCTTTATAATAAGGATAACAATATACTAGAAAAAGTGGTGCTAACCACAAGATAATTTATAGTTTTTATGCTCTTAAAAAAATAATAATAATAAAAGTAACATCCGGTTATAGTTATACAGAAAAGCAAAACAAAATAAAACAAATAAAACATTGGTAATACATAAACCTAAATAAGAAAAATTAAACAAAGTTACTAGGTACATAGAAAGTGACGTTTGACCATACTTTTGAAAGAGTTTAAACTTGGCGCCTTTCTGATATCTACTGGAAGAGAGTTCCAAAGCGTAACAGCTTGTGAGGTAAAGGAACGACTGTAATAAATAGTGTTCTGCGTTGGCACTAACAGGGAACGATTATCAGCCGATCTAAGATATTTGTGCTGGTTGTCACGGAAAATGAATCTTTCTTTCAAATAAGATGGAGATTTCAGATCATAGAGAGTGGAGTATAGCTGTGAGAGAATATGAGTATTCCGACGAAGATGAATAGGCAACCACTTGAGCTTGGCACGAAATTCGGAAACGTGGTCATATTTGCGCAGACCAAATATGAACCTTATACAAAGATTTTGAAGTCGCTCAAGTTTATTGATCTGGTCTAAGGAGAGATTTACATAACTAGCGTCAGCATAATCTAAAATAGAAAGTAGTAAGGAATCTGCCAGCAACATTTTGGTAGGAATGGGAAGCAAATACCTAAGACGTTTTAATGAACTCCAGGCACAGAAAACTTTTTTACTAAGCTCCTGGATCTGCTTAGTCCATGATAAAGTATTATCAATGTAAATGCCAAGATTTTTGACATAATCGCTGTAGGGAATAGTGACGCCATCAAGCTCTACTGCGGGCAAATAACTCCAGTTAACTTTTTTAATTAGCCCGGGACTACCAATTATAATAGCCTGCGTTTTAATTGAATTTAGCTTAAGACCAAATGATTTGCACCATGCATCGATATTCGCCAGGTTACTGTTAATTGCTAGGACAGCATTTGGCAGTTCAGAAAGCGTTGCTTGAGAATAAATTTGCAAATCATCAGCATAAAGTTGGTACGATGTGGACAAAATGGCAGTAATAAAATTAATAAAAATCGTGAATAATAAAGGCGATAAAACGCCACCCTGTGGCACGCCAACTGTTAAATCTGACCAAGCCGATGCGTTTGCTGCAGTTTGAATATACTGTCGACGCCCTCGAAGATAACTGCCAAGCCAGTCCAAAACGGATTGGGATACCTTGAGAGACTTCAATAGGGCAACAACGCTAACACTGTAAGTTTTTTGCTGTCCATACCAGAACGAACGTCATCTGTGATCTTTATTAAGGCAGTGGTGGTGCTATGACCGGCACGGAAACCAGATTGAAAGTCACTTAAAATCTTGTTAGCGTTTAAGAAATTGGAGAGTTGATGTTTGACTAAGCGTTCTAATACTTTAGACAGGAAAGGTAAAATTGAAATTGGACGATAGTCAGAAAGAGAAGCTGGATTTGTCTTTTTGGGTAAGGGAATAATTTTAGCATCCTTCCAGATTTTAGTAAAAACTCTTGATGTGATGGAGTGGTTAAGAATATGAGTGAGGATAGGAGAAACAATATCAAGTATGGGAACGATCATATTACGACGACCTACCTCATCACAACCAACAGCATTCGATGAAAAGGACAAGATGTTCTTTTTAACGTCAGCCTCAGTAAACTCGTTAAAAGTGAAAGGAGTGTAGTCATTTAAAGGAAGAGAAGCAAGATGTTGCAATGTTTGTATTTTGGTATTAATGTCATAGTCAAGAGAAGGTTTGGAAAAATACTGATTTAAAGTATCTACGTCAATACCTGAACCAGGGGTACCTGGGGCTGGCTGGCTTACCTACTCCTAAAGATTTTAAAAATTTCCAAACTTTAGTGGCGTCACCATTCTCTACAGATCTGTGAATATAACGTCGTTTACATTCACATATATATTATCTCATATATATTATCTTAATCTATACTGATATGAATATTATCATTGTCTTAATTCATAGTAAACGCGAAAGTCTGTACATCTGTCTGTCTGTTTGTTACGCTTTCACGGCTATATGTTTGATTTTGATTAAATTTGACGAGGAAATATTTGAAGACCACCGGGGTTATCATGTATCTCGCAATGCGCAACTATCGTAATTGTTTAGTTATTGCAAGACACATAATAGCCTTGTATATTGGTGGCAGTCGTTGCCACTCATTTTTTCCGACTTAATTCCGGAACTTCTTCATATTAAAATAGACTTTATATTTATAATTAAAATTCAAAATTAAAAATGATACGTGGACGCTTAAGCGTCCTGTGGGGATCAAGCGAGCGATCCACTTTGTGGGCTGGACGCTTGAGTCATGGAGAGTGTCGTTGAGTTAAATCATTTGCTATATGTTGCTTTAAAAGGGTGGGCAACCGTCACGTTGTGATTAATTCTGTTGCGGTTTCCGACAGCTTATAGGTAGGCACCTCATCCTATATAAATTGTACATGGCACCCTAAACTCACAACTCACTAGTTAAAAGTTACATTTGGAATGAGAGGTGGACCTATTGCCCTATCGAAAATCAAAAATGAGAAAATCTTTATACAATTAAACTTATTTTGAAGTGACGACAATTTGCTAAGTTACTACTGGGTCGAAAACGCGGAATCTCAGCAGCAATATACATTTTATACATCTATTTTTTGTAATAATATATTAGTTACACAATGTTTAATTTTTATACAATTACCTATAAGTACTATAATAATAATAAAATGGTTTCTGAAGCAATTTATCTCAATCTTTCTTTTTTCAAAAAAAATATTCAATTTTATATTAATTTTAATTAAAAATCCATTTTCCATTCATCCATATTTTCTGAAACTGTGTTATTATACCACATTTCTTAACGTTCTGATTACTACCATTTTTAATATCAGTGTCTTAATTTTCTTTGCATTCAACTATAGGCCTATTTTCTATTTAAAATAAATTTTAATAAATTTAAATTAAGAATAGTGTTAAAAATTTCAATAAATATAAATTAATAATAGTGTGAATAAAGAAAAATTATTTTATTTTAAAAAAAGCGTGGGGTGCTTTTTAAGATATTATCAAAATGATAATCACTCTACTCATATCTGTCAATAAAATATTTATAACTATTAACACCATGCACCCCACGCTTTTTTTTACATAAAATAATTTTTCTTTATTCACACTATTATTAATTTATATTTATTGAAATTTTTAACACTATTCTTAATTTAAATTTATTAAAATTTATTTTCTATTTTTTAGTTTGGTTTTCTATAAAAAGCGTGTTTTTAGTTTTTTTTTAACTATTATTTATTTTCTACTTTTTAGTTTGGTTTATTTATAATAGCTTGTTTTTTTTTTAAATTTTAAACTATTGCACGGCTCATGATGCGAAGCATCAGAGAGTACTTTAGGATCGAAAATTTTTTTCGCCTCATTTTGGCAACTATTTTCAGTATTATAGCCTTGTTAATTAAGGGAATCAAGATATTTTGCATACTATTATCGAGATAATTTAATGGAGATTAATTATATACTTTCTAAAAATTGACTTAGTGCAATAGAAACGGAAAAAAACATCAAAATAGGTCAAAAAATTATCCTGTCCGTCATGTATGAAACTCCGGAAACACTGTAACTTGTGAAAAAATCAATTATTTGAGTTAAATTTTTTTTAAATTCTAATCGACAATTGTAGGTCACCGAATGCGAATGGCTAATAAATTCAGTGCCGTTTAATTACAATTAATAAAAAACGAAAACTACAAGACTGTATATCTATATGTATCCATGTAAAATTAACACGGATGGTGATATATCTATATCTATAAATATTATGTACATTCATTTTACCTAATTCCACACTAAACTCACCTTACTCATTCACACCCAAACTCGCGTACTTTAAGACGGCGAAATTTCAGTTGCCCCTCCGGGGTAATCACAACTGTCCAAGGGGCTGAAACTCGCTTCGGTAACTGATCGAGCGACACATTACATCGGCCACTTTTACGAAGTGCAACTCGACATTCTCGAGGCAACTAACTTACCAGCTTGCACTTACCTTCATTACCCTGCTCACGCAACCTAATTTCGCATTCTTACTCAAATACATCACTACTGCAACGCTACATGAAAACGTAACAGAGTAGAAGGATTATCATTTTGATAATATCTTAAAAAGCCCCCACTCATAAATTAACATCAAGTCCTGTCTTATCGACTGTAGAGAAAAATTATAAAAAAATTTAATTAAGTTTCTTACCTTATCGACAATAGATGAAAATTATATAAATTAACAAAAATCATATTTTGCAAATTGAAAAATGAAATAATTTTATCAAATTAGCGTATTGTCATCGGTCCTCGATAAATTCAAAGTTTGAACGAAATCTGGCCGTTTAAAGTGGGTCAAAATCGCGCCCAAAAAAGTCGGTTACAAACATATAAACATAGAGGTGAAGCTAATAAAAAGCGTGTAAAAAAGCGTGAGGTTCATGTTGTCAATAGTTATTAATATTTTACTGACAGATATGAGTAGAAGGATTATCATTTCGATATCTTAAAAAAACTTTTTATAAAATACATTTTTTTCTTATTTGTACAATTATTGATTTTTATTTATGAAAATTTTTTACACTATTTTTAATTTAAATTTATTTTCTATTTTTTAATTTGGTTTTTTATAAAAAAGTAGTTATAGTAAAAGCGTGATTTTTTTTTTAAAAACTATTATTTGTTTTGTAGAATTAAAATTCTCCTAAGTATTCAAAAATTTGTCAATATTAAAGAAATCGGCTAAAGATAATTATTGGAAATTAAAATTAACATCAAATCTTGTCTTATCGACTGTAGAGAAAAAATATAAAAGAATTTAATTAAGTTTCTTACCTTATCGACTATAGATGAAAATTATATAAGTTATTTTGCAAATTGAAAAATGGAATTATTTTATCAAATTAGTGTATTGTCATCGGTCCTCAATAAATCTACAAAGTTTGAACGAAATCTGGCCGTTTAAAGTGGGTCAAAATCGCGCCCAAAGAAGTTGGTTACAAACAAACATACAAACACACAGGTCAAAAAACGTCAAATTAGTGTATTGTCATCGGTCCTCGATAAATCTACAAAGTTTGAACGAAATCTGGCCGTTTAAAGTGGATCAAAATCGCGCCCAAAGAAGTCGGTTACAAACATACAAACATAAAAACCTACAGGTGAACCTAATAATTTTATTATATTATTATCAAATTAGTGTATTGTCATCGGTCCTCGATAAATCTACAAAGTTTGAACGAAATCTGGCCGTTTAAAGTGGGTCAAAATCGCGCCCAAAGAAGTCGGTTACAAACAAACATACAAACATACAGGTCAAAAAATGTCAAATTAGTGTATTGTCATCGGTCCTCGATAAATCTACAAAGTTTGAACGAAATCTGGCCGTTTAAACTGGGTCAAAATCGCGCCCAAAGAAATCGGTTACAAACAAACATACAAACATACAGGTGAAGCTAATAAAAAAGCGTGTAAAATAAAAAAAATGAGACTAAATTTACCGTTAAGAATACGACCATGTCAAATAACAATTGAATAATTCTTCAATTCTTTGCTGTAATGTTTTGGATATACTTCCCCAATGTCGTCTATCTCACTCCTGTCACACTTTTCAGATTATAAGATTTTTAAGATTTTGCCGTACCATTTTTAAATATTTTCTTTTACACAAACCTTGTTTTAACTCTATAATATCGAAAAAATAATTACCCAATTTGGGGGATTTATTCCGAAGTTATAAAATTTATTTTTATTTATATAGATTACACCGATTCCGTCAAAATATATTCAAATCCATTTATACCCATCTAAAGTTTGAGATATTAAATTAATTTTTATCCACCTCAGTTACCTTGAAAAATGTACCTTTCTGTTGAGTGAATTCGTTAACAACATTAAATTTGAACGAGGCGGCTTCAACTTTGACAGAATAATCAAACTTTAGACGTGTTTGTAGTTCGCAAACCGAAATCCGCCCTGGAAACTCTGAAAAACAAAGACGGCGTAAACTAATGAAAATTTCAGTAAGAAGAATTATATTAACTGATTCGTTGCGGCGTATATTTTCCAAAACTTTTAGTAGTGGCGGCATACAAATATTTCGTGACACGGCTGTTTATATTAATGCAGCTTAGAAAAGGTTGACAACCCCTAAATTTTTCCATTTCACAGAGTATTCAGAAACGAAGCCAACAGGCTTGATTTACGTGGTAAATTAGTAAAGGTTGTGTTTAGGGTAAACCTTTTAAAATGCAATTTGAGAAAATCAATTTCCCGTGTCATACGCCATACGTTAAAAACAGTCAATAAACAGCTGCCGTGTCATCCGCAACGAGTCGGGGATCGCTATCGTCATATCGCGTAAGAATCGCATAATGCCATTGGTATTTTTTGTCACCTGTCAAAAGCCTTTGACTGCGTTAATCATGAAACTTTACTGACTAAGCTAAAATATTACGGGATTAATCATAAAGCCTTACAATTAATAAGATCTTATTTAAGTTCAGGCACACAATAGGTTCAAATAAATGGAACCCAATCTAAAGGTGCAAATATAACAATGGGTGTACCGCAAGGCTCAATTTTGGGACCATTTCTGTTTTTAGTTTATATTAACGATTTATCACTGATAGTAAAAAACATATGTGATATTATCTTATTTGCAGATGACACATCCTTAATTTTTAATATCAGCAGACGTAATCCAGACCTAAAAACGATAAATAATGCTCTTTCACTAATTTTAGACTGGTTCAATGCAAACAATTTAGCTATATTTATAGCTAATTTTTATTTAAAAAAAAACTAAATGTATCCAATTTGTTTTACCGAACGTAAAACCCATTCAAAATGGTATTAAATTTAGAATGAAACTTTAGAATATGTCGACGACACAGTGTTTTTAGGTCTTACAATAGACTCTAAATTGCAATGGGGTTCTCATATCACAAATTTAGCCAAAAGACTTAGTTCAGCCGTCTATGCAGTGAGAAAAATAAGGCAACTGATTGATATTCAAACGGCAAGACTCATTTATTTTAGTAACTTCCATAGTATTCTTTCATACGGAATTTTATTTTGGGGGCACGGAGCTGATGTAGAAACTGTATTTATTTTACAAAAGAGAGCTATACGGGCTACGGGCTATATACGGGCTATTTATAAAATGATTAGTAGAAAATCTCTCAGAGAACATTTTAAGAAAATTAATATCATGACAGTACCTAGCTTGTACATTTATGAAATCATAATGCACGTTCGCAAAAATATTCACTTATTTAAAAAAATAAAGATCGACATAACATTAACACTAGAAATAAGAATAAAATATCCGGACAAAAATTTTGACTAGCCAAATCGACTAAATGTTTTATCGGTTGTAGTGTAAAGATATATAATAGGATTCCTGACGAGATTGTGGAGTTGTCTGAAAAAAAGTTTAAAGTGCACACAAAAAACGTTCTTTGCAAAAAAGCATATTATGACATAAATGAATATTTCAACGATACCAATGTTTGGTTAACATAATTAATTCATTGTTAGCTTAATTATAGTTTTGATATTAAAATTTCGAGTTATTTTACTTCTACGTAAAATTTATGCATTCATATTTTAAATGATAATTATTGACTTATATTACGTTTTAGTAATTTGACATATTTTCTTAATTGACAATATTTACAGTAATTATTTTAATATAAATCTCTTTGTCTCTCTATATCATACAATATAAATCTCTCTCTCTCTCTATAATATAAATCTCTTAATGTACGTACTACTACTACTACTAGTACTACTAGTTAACTAAGCTTATATGTATACTTGTATCACATCTATTTTTAAGATTGACATTCGAAAAATGTATCATAGAAATACTTATTTTGAATAAAAGCTTATTCTATTCTATATCATCGCTATATGAATAGCGATTGCCTTATGGTCGAAATCCGACCGTAATTCGATTAATATTAAAAAACAGCAAACAAACTATGACTCCGTTTACCATACAGTCATAAAAAACAAAATATTTATATTAATCTCTTTCATATTTGACCACAGACTTTAATCATGACTAATGAGACCATACGTCCCGTTTTAAACGGGACTGTCCCAGTGTTTCTAAGTATTATATTATATCAGGGAGGTGAAAATGTTCCATTTACCTAAAAATACAGGATGTTAAAGAAAATGCGTGCCATTGCTTAGGGTAGATTAAAAAAATAAAAACAAAAAATATTCCAAGATCAACCTAATTTAGTACCTACTAAGTTAAAATAACAATCGGGTCGACAAATGGTGCAAGATGTGCGTACCTAACTGTACGACCATAATCCATGAACCACTTGAAAACTATTAAAACACAATCATACTTACAGCGCTAATAATTAAAACCAGGAGAGTTTGTACCTGTGTGCTATGTTTGTGGGTACATTCATTTGAGTTTTGATTATGTTTTTTAATATCTACGGTAAGAGAAGCCTATTATATAGTCCCACTATGATCATGATCAATAAGACTGAAACTATAGTAAAATAAAAAATGGCACGAGAACATGAGTAATAAGGGAACGTTGGGTAACACTACTGGGGTGTCAATCGATCTATAGTTTACGCTTCATTTACTCCGCACAGCTCCTCCCCCGTAGGTGACAGCGTGATAATATGTAGCCTATATATTGACCCGACCTGTTAGTAATATTCATGCAAAATTCGAAGTAAATCCATGCAGTACTTTTTTAGTTTACCCCGGACATACATACAGACAAACAGATAAACAGACAAAAATTTTAAAAACGATTTTTATTATTGGCTTCGATATCGAATGTAGATAACGCCCCAAGTATTCTTTAAAAAATATTCAATGTACAGTTTTGACTTTCCTACGATTTTATTATCTACAATCTGATCTACAATCGATATCAAAGCCAAAAATATAGTTTTTAGAATTTTTGTCTGTTTGTCTGTATGTATGTCCGGGATAAACTCAAACTGCAGTACTTCTGCATGGCTTTACTTCAAATTTTGCATGAATATTACTAATAGGTCGGGTCAACATATAGGCTACATATTATCACACTATCACCTTCGGGGGAGCGGCTGTGCGGAGTAAACGAAGTCCGCGCGGACGAAGTCGCTGGCAACAGCTAGTAAATAATAAGTCTATGGTATAGATATCCCTAAAAGCAAAGTATGTAGAATAAAATATCTAATAAATCAGTGGACAAATTACACGAATTTATCTAACCCCTAAATGAGCAATTTGTTTGCTTGTGACGTGGATGTTAGTCAACGATACTAATAGACAGAAATACATTTACACGCTATCGACTATTGATTTAAACTCAGCCGTCATTTGTCGAGAGAATTATCGTCATCGAGACTTGATGAGACATGTGGGATTTGTGAGGGCAAGTTGGTCGTCGATTAGTTTCTGTAATTGACGGGCAATGATACTCGATCAATACTCGATATAATAGCACAAACAGAAATATCTAGAGAGATTTATCAGAACTAGCGATCATCCTGTGGTTGAAATTCGACTATATACTAATTAATAAAATCTCTTAAGTTAAGAAGAAAAGACCAACTGCCGTTCTGCCAGGCAGGTCGTAAAAGGCGACCGATTGGCTATGCGAATCACTGCCATCGTGACTACTAGTCTCGCCCGGGTCTGGTACCACCGCCTTACCTATTCCTGCCGCAATAGCGTCAGTGCTTGTCACAGTCGTGTTCCGGTTTGGAGGGTAAGGTAGCCGGTAAACTTTTGCATGTGGTATTAGACTTCGCCACAAGATAGCAACGCACCATTAATACTTTTGGTGTCTATAAGCGATGGTTGACACTTTCCTGACTAACATCTTTGATGACTATAGGCGATGGTTACTATAGGCGATGGTTGACTCTTACCATCAGGAGACCCATTGCTTGTTTGCTATCTTATGATGTAAAAAAACTTATTCCTGTTGTAATAGCTTTGGTGCTTGTTGCTGTCGCGTTCCGGTTTAAAGGGTAAGGAAGCCGGTAAACTTATAGGTACATGTGACATTATCATTCTGCTACACACACCATTAATATCTTTGGTTTCCATAGGCGATGGATGGTTTAATATATTATATGTGTTACAGCATCGATTTTAACAAAACCTGTAGATTTTTCATTTTAATTTTCAGTTTAATTTAAAATTTAAAATTAGAGCAATTCAGAAAAACGCTCTGTACGTTAGAAAAGAACAGCAAACGCTCTACAAAGTTCCGCGATTCAAGGCTGACCCACATTTAGCAGGTGCACATTGGCTGGTAAAAAACAAGGGACAAAACTGCAATGAACCATTTGTTCTTCGTATTCGTTGAATTAAAACAATTCTCAAAGCTCGAGCAGTTATAATGGCCAAAACAAAATACTATGCAGCTATATCGCTTGCCTATGGCAACATCCACACATATTATAAGATATTGCCTTAGTATAAACATATACATACATACATACATACATTTATATATATATATATATATATATATATATATATATATATATATATATATATATATATATATATATATATATATATATATATATATATATATATATTTATGTTCCATAATTACAAACTCGGAAACGGTTAGACCGATTTCAATAACATTTTCAGGAAGTTTTTCAGATTGGCTTAATGAGTGGGATCACTTCGCGAAGTATAGTAGCGACCGGATCAACAGGTTTTGTTATGCTTGCTTTATGCTAATTTGAAGTGCCTTTCATTTTCGACACGGAGATAGCAACAAAAACTTTTTATTTATGACGTTATTTCTCTAGAAGGTCGTATTAGATTTAGTGTGATGTCATAAAGATTAGGCCAAGGATGTGGATCACTCCGGGGTAGAGCTGACCGTTTCTATGAGTGTTCCACTTCATTTGGTAGACAGATGATGAAGCTATCGAATTTCAGACTAGTGTAATTTGCCAGAAAAACTGAAAACCTTATTAAGTACGAAATGCCTGTCCGAAGATTCCCACTTATGACATACATTTATTTTAAATGTGTATAAAAAATGTAGAAAAAAACAAGCCATCCGAGTATCTTCCGCCGCGGCCGGATTTCCTTAGTTTGTGGCCGCGCTTCGATGCTTTGTAATTATAAATTAGCCAATCCTGAAAGCCATCCCAGAAAGTTCCCACTAAATTAAGGTGTTTTCAGCTCAAAGAAGCAAAAACTATACTTAAGCATGGAGTTTTAAGCTCGAAGAGTTCAAAAACTTTAAGCCGTTCTCGAGTTTTAGCGAGACTAACGAACAGCAATTGATTTTTATACATGGGGCACACTAACAGTTTTGCACTTATAGCTAATCGGAACTATTTAAATTTGGAATATTATATTTTTAAAATGTTGCAACCTTCTCAGTAACAAAAAAAAAACAATTGGCGAACAAAGTCACTTATCACACATCAAAGTTCTACGTACGCAGCGAAAATGGAATTAAGTCGAAAAGATTTTAGAGCGATGATTTTTATGATTTTAAAAGTTCTCTTTCTCCGCAAGACTGTGCCGCTCGTCTTCAAAATGCTTCAAAATGCTTTTGAGCACCGTGAGTCGATGGTTTGCTGAATTTGAGAGAGGTCGAGTTTCTTTACATGATGAATTTCGTGAAGAGCGGCCTTCAACTATCGTCAACGAAAATAATGTGGCTACTGTTAAGCGGTTAATTGGAGAAAACCCCCGGATTACCTATGAGACAATTTGAGGATTATTGGGGATTAGTATGAGCCATATTCAGAAAATTTTACACGAAGAATTGAAAGTTCGGAAACTTTGTTGTCGTTGGATCCCTCATGAACTGATAGCGGAGCAGTAGCCGGCTCGCGTGGAATAGTGCTCACAGATGCTACTGAAGTAGGTACGACCACGGACAATCTGTCTAATGCTGTTTATGACATTGTCCCAGGAGATGAAACGTGGATTTATTGTTTTGAACCCGAGAAAAAAACAACAATTTTGTGAATGGGTGTTTGAAAATGAGAATAGGCCAACAAAAGTGAGACAGGCGAGAAACATTGGTAAACAAATGATCGCGTATTTTTTCCCCATCTCTACAATTCCACTTGAAAATCAAAAGAGTGTTAATGCTGAGTCGAATTCTACCATTTGTTTTTTTTTTTTTTTTTTATTGTTCCAACTTTTACTTATTTTAGGTTGACCGCTGACCTCTACACTAGTTGATACTGTTATGTAGAAGCCAGTGCCCCCCTTCTAATTACAGTTACAGAAAATGTATACATTTTCAAGTGTGTTCGTACATAAGTGTGTGTCTATGTGTATGCGGGTGTGTGTGTGTGTGTGTGTGTGTGTGTGTGGGTGTGTGTGTGTGTGCGTGTGTGGGTGTGTGTGTGTGGGTGTGTGTGTGTCTGTCTATGTGCGTGTGCACGAGAACGCGTGTGCGAGTGCGTGTGTGTGTAATTTATGTTTATGTTTACCCAGGGTGTTAGAAAAAGTTCGCGAAAGACGACCCAAAAGCCGCATTCTCCTACACCATGATAACGCTTCTTCACACACGGCCAACAAAACAAAGTCATTTTTAGCTTCCGAAAAAGTACATCTCGTCACTCATCCGGCGCATAGCCCCGACCTCGCACCATGTGATTTCTGTATTTTCCCCAAAATCAAAGATTTGATGAGAGGTTTTACTTTTACCAACCCCAAAGAGGCAGTGATAGCGTTCAATCAGCACGTAGAAAACATGCCTTCAGATCTGTGGTCCTCCTGTTTTAAAAAATGGTTCGATCGCATGAAAAAATGTTTAAAATATAAAGGAGATTATTTTGAAAAGCAATAAACATAATATTTTGGTTATAACATGTTGTTATTTTAAGTTACGCAAAACTTATAGTGTGACCTACGTATATAAGAAGATATACATACATACAGTTATGTCCAAAGAAAATTTTTTTCAAAAATTTTCGTCAACGATAATTCCCATACGGATATGAAACGATGTTTAATTTATAATTGTATTCCCACCGATAACGTTAATTTGTCTATAGTTTCGAGTTTGTCTTAATAAATAAACACTACCACGACCACAACCCCCGAAGCGGATAGTCAGAAGTGCGACTTGTCCTTTGATCAATCGGCGACATATGGAATGATAAGTTATATTTTCTAGAAAAACTGGTCTTATAGGGAATGGTTGTCTCTTTCCATCTCCTGAGCCATCTGCTAGTTTACTATCTTATGATATCAAAAAACTTAATAGGAACGAATTGTTTGATCCATGAATGAAACCCAGAAATGTAGTATTATTTAAGACTAGCTGTGCCCGCGACTATGTTCGCGTGGAAAAACTTCTAAAATAAAAACCCGTATAGTTCCCGTTCCCGTGGGATTTCCGGGATAAAAACTATCTTATGTCCTTTCTTGGGTCTCAAACTATATTTGTACCAAATTTTATCCAAATCGGTTCAGTGGTTTGGCCGTGAAAGCGTAACAGACAGACAGACAGAGTTACTTTCGCATTTATAATATTAGTATGGATTTTAACAATCAAGGTTGATATTGCTAGAGCATTAATAAAGCTAATAGGTTATTTAAAACAAACAAGAAACAAATCTGTTCGCTTCGTCATTATAAGATATGCCGTTTATCCCTCACACGTGCAACAAACAATGAAACGTCAGGGACGTATTACGGGTCGATGAGACCAACAGGTCCGTGTTATAACTGTTGTATTGCGGGTTGCCATCATCTCGGCTCGTTCTGTATCCAAAGGTCACCCACATCCGAGGGAATCGGGCACAATGCGGTGGCGGGTCGATGTGCGCGCGCCGCAACAGGTAACGAGAGCCCGGCCGGACCGGATGAGAACAGCTGTTCATTAAAATTGTATTCATGCTATTGCTTCTTTCCAATGAAACAAATATTTTTGATGCGTGTATTATTGTCAATGGTTATTAAAGGGTTAGAATTTTCCATGAACTAAGGCTAAACATCGAATAGTTGATTCTTTTTGTACTAATGGAATAAAGACGTACGGTTTATTCGTAATGAATAAGCTCAAAAACTACTGTACTGATTTTCGAAATTCTTTCATCAGTGTTGGTCCCGGGCTCCTTAGAAGAATAGGCCAACTGCCGTTCTGCCATGCAGGTCGCAATAGCCGACTGAGTGGCTATGCGCGTCACTACCATCGTGACTACTAGATGGTAGAGTTCTGCATCGGCCCGACCGGGTCTGATACCACCGCCTTACCTATTCCTGCCGCAATAGCATCAGTGCAGGTACTGTCGTGTTCCGGTTTGGAGGGTAAGGTAGCCAGTAAACTTATGCATGTGGCATTAAGTCTCGCCACAAGATAGCAACGAACTATTAACATCTTTGGTGTCTATAGGCGATGGTTGCCTCTTTCCTTAAGGAGACCCATCTGTTTGTTTGCTATCTTATGATATAAAAAAAATCAGTATATGACTACATTATGGCCGCTAATTCACCGCCACGCCATGTCGACGTCGCTGGCCATGTATCCAAACAACTTTATTGAATTTTACGAATTGGCTACGACGCCACGTGGCTTAGCCACCAATATATTTCAATATAAACTGTTTGGATACGATGGCCGGCGACGTCGCCATGGTGTCCCGGTAAGTTAGCGGCCTATCACGGAGTAACAGGCTACGTTTTACCCTACTGAATAAAAGGAACTAATGTGTGTGGGTCAGGCGAAGTCGCGGGGAATAGCTAGTCTGAATATTTACAGTTAACAGTTAATAGCGACTTCATACGTGTGAACTTAAATCATTACTTTCCTTTGTTCAGACGGATAATAAAAGCCTATTTCACTCTTGAATAACATAGCTATCTGAAGAATTTTTACAATTGGCCGAGTGGTCTAAATCATAAGAAAGAAATAAACAATCAAATCTTTCCTCCTTATAATATTAGTTTAGATTAATTCGTATACTGTTTAGATTGTGATAAAAACGATTACGACTTAGAAGTTTTTTTTTTAAATTATGATGAAAGACGATGAAAGATTGACGTGTCAAAATAACTTGTAAAAAGTTTTATTAAATAAAGTTCTTCTGATTTCTGATTTCTGAAAGCTTAGAGTTTAAAATTATTTAGACGACGGTAAGGACCGACGGTTGTAGAATTGGTTTTATAATTTTTTGTTATACAATTCGTTAACTAAAATTAATTTTAATTTATCACAGTAAAATCGTAAAATCGACTTCTAATCTCTCATATATCTTGTACCCTGAGTCAGATCTTCATCAATTTTACAAGGGATCAAATCGGAAGTATTTTCTTAAACAAAAAAATAATTTTGCAAATCCGTCTATATATGATGGAGTTATACCCGAACATACATAAAAACATATAAATAAACATGCAAATTGAGAACTTCCTCCTTTTTGGAAAATCGGTTGAAAATTCGAACATCGAATCTTATGACTAACAAGGTTGTAGAGTTCTGTAACGTCTCGCCCGGGTATTACCACCTCACCTATTGTAACCGCAATGGCGTCAATGTTTTTTAAGGTCGCGTCCCATTTTTTTTATATCATAAGATAGCAAACAAGCAGATGGGTCTTCTGATGCCTCAACCATCGCCTATAGACATCAAAGATGTTAATGATGCGTTGCTATCTTGTGGAGAGATCTAATGCCACGTGCATAAGTTTACCGAGTACCTTACCCTCCAAACCGGAACACGACAGTGACAAGTACTGACGCTATGCGGCAGGATTAGGTAAGGCGGTGGTAGCAGACCCGGGCGAGAAAATGCAGAACTCTACCAGCTAATCGGTCGCCTTTTACGACCTACCTGGCAGGAAGGCAGTTGGCCTATTCTTCAAAGGAGCCCGGAACCAACACGGGGAAACGTTTGAAGGGTAAAGTAGCCGCCACACTTAGGCTTGTGGCATTACACTCCGCCACACATATATAGCAATGCACATTTAACATCTTTGTTTCAATTCTTGTATGTGTGTAATTATGTATGTACAAATAAGTTTATTATGTATAATATCTTCCCATGTATTTATTTACAAATTTATGTATTATTTAATGATTTAAAATATTCAGATAATATCCGGAACTTATATCACTTAAACTAATGGCACCATTACCTGAAATATTTTAAGTACTTATAAGATCTCCTCTACTTAAAGGTTGTCTGGCAGTGATCGCTCCTTAGCGACAAGACCGCCTTTGTGTACTCCTATATACTTAATTATTAATAACAGATAGTTTGACGTAATGATGTTTCTTCTTTTACCACTTACAGCAGAATGAACCCGAGTCGACGACGTGTCTTCTCACACTCCCAAAGGGGACGTGGGGAGTCGGTTTCGGGGCAAAGCCCCCTGACCGAAGTGTTCTGCGCGGGTGATGGCTATCACCCGGTCGTTGGGTTAAATATGGGTTATCCTGGGGTACGCTGGGGGGTATCTCCCGATTCTTCACGCCGCTCCGCGCAGGTCAGCCGCTCTGGGTGGAACCCGCTGGTGGGAAGCCCGGCAGGCGACCAGCAGCGAAAGCGGCGGCTTTATCAAGTAATACCCCCCGCTTCAGGAGTGAGGATATCCCGCGGATATGGTTTGCGATCATGAGAGGTGGCTGTCCACGGTGCTAACCCCCGGATGTGCTCGAAGTTGGACACATCGGTTCTCTCGTACATGTTTCTGGTAGATCTGGCGACGAATTCTTCGATCTTCTCCATGCGGAGATCTCTTAGGATGGTCGAATTTTTCACGAAACGTGCGGCGTCGGTAATTGTTCTAAGGCACTTGTTCTGCTGGGCTTCAATCGTGTTTTTGTTCGTTCTGCTCAGCAACTGAAACCAAGCAGGGGCTGCGTAGGTTAAGCGGGGACGGATGTATAATTTGTAAATGGTTAATTTCTGGGTTAGTGGTAATCTGGAAGACAGGATTGGGTGTAGGATTGCACAAGCAGCCTTGGACTGGTTTACTACGTGTTTGGCGTGCTTGTGCATGTAAAGTTTAGGGTCGATGAAGACTCCCAGGTATTTACAGGAGTGCTGCCACTCAACTTCTTCACCCGAGAGCTTCAGTTTTGGCAGATTACGTGCCAGACTTCCCATTTTCGTGGTCATTGCTTGTGTTTTACCCACATTGACAACCAATCTCCATTTATTCAGCCATGGTTGAAGATTGTCGAGCGTCCTCTGCATCTTAATGGCTGCGTGTTTGGCGGATAGAGATGAACTGATGTACGCGGCATCTGCGTACAGTGCTAAAGTGGTATCAGGTGGCACTGGGATATCATTGGTATAGGTGGAGTACAATGTCGGCGAAAGGCAGCTACCCTGTGGGACCCCTGCCCCCATGAGTCGTTCGAAGGAGAGCTTGCCTTCCACCACCACCTGGAATCTGCGTTGGTGCAGGAATGAGGCGATGACGCGTACTATTCTAGGCGGTATCTTCAGATTCAGCAGCTTCTCGATCAGACCAGCGGGCCATACGCGGTCGAACGCTTTCTCCATGTCCAGGAAAATGGCGACTGCGCTCTCCCGCTTATTAAGGGCCGCTGTCATGGTGTGGATGACTCTGGAGAGTTGGAGTGTAGTGCTATGTTCGGATCTGAATCCGAACTGCTCCATTCTGGGTGTGAAATGGTTGTCAATGTGTGCAAGAAGTAGCCGTTCGAATATTTTCGAGATGGTTGGCAGCAGAGTAATAGGCCGATAGCTATTAGGCAGTAGTACGTTCTTGCCGGCCTTGGGGAGCATGATGACTCGTCCTAGTTTCCAGGTGGGCGGGAATCTTCCTGTCCTCATAATACCGTTAAATAGGCGGGTCCATGCAGCGGTATATTTGTACGGCATGTGTCGCAGAGCCATGTTGGTAATCTGGTCTGCGCCTGGTGCCTTTCGAGGTTTAGTTTTAGCTATCAAACGGCAGACTTGATTAGGCGAGAACACGATTGGGTCTTCATCGAGTGGTAGAACCCGAGTAAGGTGGTACAAGGTCATTTATAGTATCACAGTTTTACAATAAAAATTAAAAGTAGGGTAGATTGAAAAATGTCAAAATGTCAAACTTACATTCAAGCACTATTTACAATATTATTCATATTACAAATAAATATTACCAACACTATAGTTATTCGTTTTTGTTAGTTTTCGGGCGCAATAAAGGTATTCATTCATCCATTCATCATTGGTAACTATATGCAATGGTTATCTTTCTCCATCAGGCTTCCTGCTTGTTAGCTATCTTATAAAAAAATAGAGTTGCCTAACTGTAGGTGAACTGAATGCATCTCTGCCTAATTCTTCAGCGGCATAGGTGTGACGGTATGTTTTAACAAATATGAAACAGTTCACAGAATGTTTAAATACGCATTGTCAACTGACAGCTTCCGCGAATCAATCAAAGTCCAAGTATCATTCGTGTATTTACTGACTCTCGTACTCTGTGTCAATATTTGGGGTTGCTACTGTA
Source organism: Apodemia mormo (assembly GCA_036924255.1). Lineage (NCBI taxonomy): Eukaryota > Metazoa > Arthropoda > Insecta > Lepidoptera > Riodinidae > Apodemia > Apodemia mormo. The sequence continues at coordinate 6,497,888 of JAUPFN010000012.1, read as the reverse complement.
TTGGTGATCGCATGTTTCTGTTTATATCATCACCTTGCGGCTGCGTAAGTTTACTTCTGTTTTGTTTGATTAATTGTAACACATGTAGTTGTTTGATTAATTGTAACATTCGTAGTGCTTTTAAAGCACTACGAATGCCAAGTACTCTATAAGTACAATTGAAGACTATACTAATTAGTGTTATATTGCACATACTAGCTGTTGCCCGCAACTTCGTCCGCGCGGACTTCGTTTACTCCGCGCAGCCTCCCCCCCGTATGTGATAGCGTGATAATATGTAGCTTATATGTTGACCCGACCTGTCAGTAATATTCATGCAAAATTTGAAGTAAATCCATGCAGAACTTTTTGAGTTTACCCCGGACATATATACAGACAAACAGACAAAAATTCTAAAAACTATATTTTTGGCTTCGATATCGATTGTAGATCACGCCCAAAGTATTCTTTTAAAAAAATATTCAATGTACAGTTTTGACTTTCCTACGATTTTATTATATGTATAGATTAGTATAATCTTCCATTTCTTTCCATCAGTTTTTGCTTGTTTGCTACCCTATGATATAAAAAAATATATCACAGAGCAAATATCTAGTAAGCGGACATATCCTTCATCCATACATCATTTATAACGGTTGTAAAAGGTCAATTAATAATAAACATAGGTTATAAACGAAGTTCTTTTGACTATTTACAAACGCGAGAAGTACATAATATATGGCCATCATCTACTATGTCTGTGGTGTACATATATATTGAAGGTTTATTCCCATGATGGGAATAACTAAACACATTCTCACATATTTTATACATATATTTTAAGTAAAAGGCGAAAATTCCTGTACCAGTAAAACGTGGCAACGCACCATCGACATCTTTGACGTCTATGAACGATGGTTGTCTCTTTCCATCAGAAGATGTATTTGCTTGTATGCTATTGTTTGATATTAAAACAAAATTCTTTTGATACAACCATCAACGGTGGTAATTAAAAACTTTTTTTATAACATACGATGCTATCCTTGTGGCGGGGTCTTAATGCCACAGGGATAAGTATTCGGACTACCTTACCCTCCAAACTGGAACTCGACAATGACAAGCTCAGACGCTATTGCAGCAAGAACGGGGGTAAGGCGGTGATACCAAATAGGTATCCAGGCGAGATATTACAGAACTCTATTAATCATGAGGTCCCGGGTACGATTCCCGGGTCGGGCACTTTAAAAAAAAAAGGGTTTTTTCAGTTTTATGAGAAACACAAAGTTGCCTGGGATTGGAAATGCCCGGTTGGCAATAGGCTTGCCACCTATCACATTTGTGGGACCAAGAATCTTTGGCTAATCGCGGGTGCACTTGTTGTACCTCTGCCTACACTTTCGGGGATATGGGCGTGAAGTCACTTTTTTCTATTAATCATGATATTGATGATAGTGACACGTATATTCAATCGATCGCATTTTCCTTCCTTCCTAGCAGAATGGCAGTTGGTATATTATTCAAAGGTAGTGGACCAATACGGGAAAACCGATTTGAGCAGGCGAGTAATTTAATGCTCATCCTATCGTATCGACTACGACGTAGCTATACGTGATATAGAAAGAGATAGAAAGAACGCTGACTTAGCACAAAATCAAACTTCTTTATCGGTGCAAATAAATAAAATTAGAGAGTCTGTTTGTAATATTAAAATAACTGTTGTTACTAAAAGCATATAGCTAGTATACACGGTATATATATCAAATTAATATTTTTTACTATTTTATCTGTCTGTTTGTTCTGGCTAATTTCTGAAACGGCTAGACCGATTTTGACGGGACTTCTATTGGCAGACAGCTAATATAATAAGGAGTAACTAACTAGGCTACGTTAGTTTTAGAAAGTTTTTCAAGCTGACGAAGTCGCGGGCACAACTAGTTATTAATAAGACCTTTAGTTATCTGCTCAATGACGTTATTACATACCTCCTCGTGATATTACACACCAGAGCCTTAGGGTGCGAACACCTACGCCACACAGATTATACTGTCTACGGTAAAATATTAAATTCCTTTTGTAATATTGTATAAGATATAATGGTGATCTTTCATTTCATGATCCCAAATATCAAACGCGCCCACTCAAAAGATGTAGAAGCTTTAAAACATTACTTTAGTGTGTAGTAAAAAGCAAACAAAATGACGGCTCTCATGTCATCTCTTTCCAAATATGTATCGTACGGAAAGAGATGAATGTCGTCTATATACACCGAAGATATTAATTATTAATGCGCGTGACATTAGCGGAATAACAACCCAATGAGCACGTTGACAAAACGGCGATATAAACAATGATGCTAATGCAAAAAGAGATGGTGTAACGGTGACACCAATTCAGGCAAGACATTAAACGACATAACGAATATTTTTTTATTTTTTAGCTTTTGTGAATTGGGATGTTATTTGTTCAAAATTATTTGATTGTTTATTCTTAAATTAGCGAATTACCTACAAGTAATTATATTTGATGTTTTCTGTAGCATAATTATTGTTAGAGCTATACATATTATTACACCTTGCTTGATTAAGTTGACATAGTACATTAACGAAATTTTACAAATTTTGAAATGATAATCTGAATGATTTAGTCCAAGTTCCCAAAAACAAATAGTCACTGTGTTTATTATAACATATAACAGGCAGGTCGTAAAAGGCGATCGATTGGCTATGTGAGTCACTACCATCGTGGCTATTAGGTGGTAGAGTTCTGCATTGTCTCGCCCGGGTCTGGTACCACTGCCTTACCTATTCCTGCCGCAATAGCGTCAGTGCTTGTCGCTGTCGTGTTCCGGTTTGGAGGGTAAGGTAGCCGGTAAAGTTATGCATGTGGCATTAGAACTAGCCACAAGATAGCAACGCACCATTAACATCTTTGGTGTCTATAGACGATGGTTGACTCTTTCCATCAGGAGACCCATCTGCTTGTTTGCTATCTTATGATATAAAAAAAAATAACATATATAATACGTCGAACGAAACGGACTTTTCCCCCATATATATATATATATAAATATATATATATATATATATATATATATATATATATATTATATATATATATATATATTATATATATATATATATATATATATATATATATATATATATATATATATACATATACCTTTATCTCCTTGTATACGAATGCGATTTGCAACTGTTACATCCATATCTTACCCGTAGTGATTTTATCTCGACAGCGTTAATCCTAAATAAAGATGTTACTTTAAAAGGAATGAAAAGGCTTGCTACGTCTTTCTTATGTAAAATCCGGACGCAAGAGATTGCTTTGTCGCCAGCGAAAGATTATCACATTGCTAAAAGTTTTTATTTCGATTTAACTTCCGCGTCTATAGCAGTAGCGGAGATTGAACATCCTTTATCTTTTCTACTGCTTTTAAACAAGTTTTATGAGTTTGTATAAAACAGCCTAATTTTAATGCAGTATTTATAGATTTCATGACTTGAGCAATAATTGGTGATGTTAATTAACCTACTTGAAATAAAATGAAATATATTTTTTTTGCAAAAATATGGGTGTCACAAGGTATTAAAATTGATCAAAGATTTATTTCTTTATATTAAATAATTATATTAAAAATTAATTAGTGATAAATTAATTTGCCTTACATTAAACAATGTTCTACCATGACATGGTGTGTAAATATTTAAAAAATATTTATTTATTTACATTAATTATATAAAAATTAAATTGTATTAGATTATTTTTGCTTACATTAAAAAAATATTCTACCATGACATGGTGTGCATATATTAAAAAACTTATATCAAGATTAAATAATATTAATGACGTTTAGTAGAGTTCCGCAACGTCTCGCCCGGGTTTTTTTTTTATTTTTTCCCAGATAGGTAAACCCACCCCCTGGGGTAATATATTGTCAAAATCACAATATGTCTTATGCCTAGTTCCTATGATTCGCTTTGTCTCAGAGACCTTGTTTATAGTTTTCTATTAGTACACTTATCTAATTGATGCCAATGTCTTAATCTACTTAATTTATTTGGACGCCCGGGTATTTGATACCACCGCCTCACCTGTTCCTGACGCAATAGCATCAGTGCCACGTCAACATAGTCATGTTCTGGTTTGGAGGGTTAGGTAGGCGGTAGACTTATGCACATAGGATTGCCATTCCGCCACACGGATAGCAACGTACGATGAACACCTTTGGTGTCTATAGGCGATGGTTTCTCTTTCCATCAGGAGAGCCATCTACTTGTTTGCTATGTAATAATATAAAAGAACATTTGACGGGTGGAATTCAATACAGCTACCTGTCACTGGATTGGAACACGGCCACTCTTGCCGTAGTGCCGTAGTTAGCTTGCGTGTAGATTAGCGCTCATTTACATGCGAAACATAGACTACGACGTAGCAATAATTAATATTGCTACGTCGTAGCCAATGTATCGAATCTATTGTGTAAACACATCTAATCGTGTACTTAAGCGCCGACTTAGGCATACCAGTTCATTAATAAGATCATCAATAAATTAATTAATTAATTATATTGTAAACAAACTGTTGCCTGCGACTTCGTCCGCGCGGACTTCATTTACTCCGCACTGCTCCTCCCCCGTAGGTGATAGCGTGATAATATGTAGCCTATATGTTGACCCGACCTGTTAGTAATATTCATGCAAAATTTGAAGTAAATCCATGCAGTACTTTTTGAGTTTACCCCGGACATTCATACAGACAAACAGACATACAGACAAACAGACAAAAATTCTAAAAACTATATTTTTGGCTTCGATATCGATTATAGATCACGCCCCAAGTACTTTTTTAAAAAAATATTCAATGTACAGTTTTGACTTTCCTACGATTTTATTATATGTATATATATATGTATATAAATTCTAATTGACTGCGTCTCAACCGGGCTTATGGTGATCGCTTTGCCTATACATATCTGCCTAACGCTAAAACTTCAGTGCTTGTCACTGTCGTGTCCTAATTTGATGGTAAGCTGGTGGACTAGGGCATAATATGACATCTGCGCTACATGGAACCACGCCGCGAGGGTTGCCGATCCCTAACATTTTTTTTATTCTTTGGACAAAAATTTTATTTTTTTATAATGTGGCATTAAAAATACACGTAACCCTAAATTTTCACTCTTCTATTACCACCTCTATTTTTTTAATTCAATAATTTATATGGAAAAACAACGTTTGCCGGGTCAGTTTGTAAATCTATATCTCGCGCAAGGCCGTATAGATTGATCTTCAAAAGGGACCCGGATCATTATGTCGAGTTATATACATGGAATTCCAATATCATATGTATATAATATTGAATTTCGTACATCTCATGGAATATTAAGTATGTTCTCAGAATAGTTCCCAAGATAGCCATTTATATTCAATCATCTGCTCCACTGCAAATATTTCCTCGTTCCATTGAATTTGCCTCGTTCGGGTATTTGGATAGACGCCTTTGTTGCACAAAGGCCTTTACACGACGTTTATGTAATTTAAAAACTATTTGTTTGCTACTTCGGGAAGTATTGGGTCTCTATTTCGAAGAATTTTGTCCTGTAGGTTGAAAGCTACTTTTCAATTTTGAAGTTCATCTTCTTAAGTTTAGAAAACGAACTACTTCTTCCAAAGGTTGAGGTTGAGGTTGAGAGGGGTTAACTGAGATTAAAAACTATCCTTTTAAGTTGGACCAAACAATAGATATCTACAAAAGTCATTCGCGGACAAACAACCTGACACGTAATTTATATATACTCGTTTTGAGATATCAAAAAGCTTAATTAGTGGTTTTATACTTTTCAGAGCGTGACTTGTAAGTATTTCTGTTATTTAACTTGTTTATATGATAGAGAACAAACAAGCTAATTGTTTTACAAATAGAATGGGTGAATCATCGTCCATAAACATCAATGATGTAAACGGTACGTTACCTTGACTTATTACCATAGGGATCTACAGTGGGGATGTAATGCTACAGGAATAAGCAAACGAAAAGAAGACATTCAATTTAACGCTAGTGCGGCAGAAATAAGTGAGATAAATGTACAGAACCCTGACAAAACATGGTAGAAATTTATCACCTAGTTATTTAGATAATAGTAACACGTTTATTTATCTATTATTTAATTTAAATGTTGCACACATTCATTTGCACAGGTAGACTTAACGGTCAAGAGCGCTCTCCGCCAGTCAACCTCAAAAGAATACAGAAAAGGCGCAAGGTTGCACATGGAAAGAAAAAAGAACTAGCTTAATTAAGTACATTAAACACACAAATTATGTGAAAACAAATCTTACACGATGAAAAACACTTAATTAAGAACACATATATTATTTTATTCTAGCTGAACCGGCAAACGGCAAGCATTTATATGGCAAAACAATTTTGCCATATAAGTTATTGAATTAAAAGATTGATCGTAGAGGGTTGAAAATTAAGGGTTGTATATATTTTTAATGCTGTTTCATAAAAATAATAAAACAAAAAAATTATCTAAAAAAAAATAAAAAAATATTTAGGGGTGGACTATCCGTAGCATTTAGGGGTATGAAAAATAGATATTGGCCGATTCTCTGATCTACTCAATATGCTCACAAAATTTCATGAGAATCGGTCAAGACGTTTCGGAGGAGTACGATAACGAACATAGTGACATGAGAATTTTATATAGGTATAAGATATAATAATATACTTAATATATGTAAATAAAAAGACATATTGGATTTACATGAATACAAATATTTCATATATGTAAGAATAAAATACATAGAAAAATAAATACTACTATAAGTACATAAATATAATATATTACATAAATATTCTTTTATGTCTTCATACCACAGCAGCAAACTATTTTTTTGATTTTTTTATCGATAGGAAAGTGCTTGACCACGATCTCGCCTGATGGTAAGCTAAGATGCAGCCTAAGATGGAACGCACTTCTCTAAAAGGAACCTGTTCACTCTTCTCTTGAAGATCCCCAGATTGTACTCGTCGGGGAACACAGACTCAGGAAGCATGTTTCAGTCTTTTGTGATTTGAATGAAGAATGTTGAGTCGAACCCCATTGTCCGGGTACGTGGAACGTCCACCATATGGCGATGCCTACAATCTGTGCACCTCTACGATCGATAGAAAAACGGGGGCGGAATTGTCGTGCAATTCTGCAGGCACTCTCCAAAGTGTATCCGTAATAAAATTAAACCAAGGAAGTTACATTCTACCCGGAATGTTCACACGCGCTTCAAAATCGTTCCGAAGAGTACCACGACATGGGTGGAGTGTGTCTCTTTCTTCTACTAAATAAAGCGCCAATCGCCATATATAAGTGAGGCCATGCGTAGTTTGCAAATTACTACTAATTCTACTAATTTGAGAAACAGTTTTTGCATTGTATAAGTAATTACGTAATATTGCATAAGTAAAAAACGTGGTATTATATTATACTTTATTTGTTATGTTCACTAACGACCAAAATATTCTAATTTGACATAAGATTTATCTGATAGCACCTCGTATTAATATTCACCAAGTAAATCATCAACAACCTCGCTATATCACCTATTACGTTTATAGGACAACATTTAATATATTTATTTATGTATTTGTAAGTCTGTGCGCATTTATGTACGTAGGTCACACTATAAGTTTTGCGTAACTTAAAAAAACAACATGTTATAACCAAAATATTATGTTTATTGCTTTTTAAAATAATCTCCTTTACATTTTAAACATTTTTTCATGCGATCAAACCATTTTTTAAAACAGGAGGACCACAGATCTGAAGGCATGTTTTCTACGTGCTGATTGAACGCTATCACTGCCTCTTTGGGGTTGGTAAAAGTAAAACCTCTCATCAAATCTTTGATTTTGGGGAAAATACAGAAATTACAGGGTGCTATGTCGGGGCTATGTGCAGGATGAGTGACGAGATGTACTTTTTCGGAAGCTAAAAGTGACTTTGTTTTGTTGGCCGTGTGTGAAGAAGCGTTATCATGGTGCAGGAGAATGTGGCTTTTGGGTCGTTTTTCGTGAACTTTTTCTAACACCCTGGGTAAACAAATGGTAGAATACCACTCGGCATTAACACTCGTTTGATCTTCAAGTGGAATTGTACAGATGAGACCCGTAGCTGAGAAAAAAACGCGATCATTTTTTACCAACGTTTCTCGCCTGTCTCACTTTTGTTGGCCTGTTCTCATTTTCAAACACCCTTTCACGAGATTGCTGTTTGTTTTCGAGTTTAAAACAATAAATTCACGTTATGTCTTGTGTGACAATGTCATAAACAGCATTAGAATGTCCGTGGTAGTACTTCAGTAGCATCTGTGAGCACCATTCCACGCGAGCCCGCTTCTGCTCCGCTGTCAGTTCATGAGAGATCCAACGACAACAGTTTCCTAACTTTCAATTCTTCGTGTAAAATTTTCTGAATTTGGCTCATACCAATCCCCAAAAGTCCTCGAATAGTCTCATAGGTAATCCGGGGGTTTTCTTCAATTAACCGCTTAACAGTAGCCACATTATTGTCGTTGACGACAGTTGAAGGCCGCCCTTCACGAAATTTGTCATGTAAAGAAACTCGACCTCTCTCAAATTCAGCAAACTATCGCCTCACGGTGCTCAAACAAGGTGCTTCTCTCCCAAAAGCATTTTGAAGACGAGCGGCACAGTCTTGCGGAGAAAGAGAACTTAAATGATAAAAAATCATCGCTCTAAAATCTTTTTGACTTAATTCCATTTTCGTTGCGTACGTAGAACTTTGACGTGTGATAAAAAACAATTGACAAATAATTTCCCGCCAATTGTTTTTTTTATTACTAAGTTTTTTTTTTTTTAGTTATTAAAGTCTTTGTGTATGTTTATTAGTTAAGTTTTACAATAGTATAATGAAAAATGTTAATGTGAAAGCCCTGATGATGCTTTAATAGGCGAAACCGGTTGGCTGTCAGTTTAAAAGTGATTGTGTAATAAATAAAATTTAAATTACATTTGTGAAACAGTACAAGTGCTTCTATTATATAATCAATATGATGCAGTTTCACCAAGTGCCGACGATGGAAAGTACAAATTACTAAGAAGGTTGCAACGTTTTAAAAATATAACATTCGAAATTCAAATAGTTCCGATTAGCTAGAAGTGCAAAACTTTTAGTGTGCCCCATGTATGTAGTGTTACGAATAATCTAGAAACGTGAAGAGTTGGAACGCTGGAGAGATCTAGAAATAAAAGAAAGATATAGCGGTAACGGTCAACTATTTGTTTGTCAATAGGAGTACTATTGACAAACAAATAGTTGACCGTTACCCGAAGCTATGCCATAATGGACTTTGTTGTATGGAGCATAAGGTTGAAAATAGCGTGTTTTAGGACTTGTTTATCATAAGTTGTCTATTGTTATTGTTTACGAGATGATTGCCAAACATTCGCGATTGTTGTCGAACTAATTACATAGCGGAACCCTAGGAAGATAGCTGACGCTGCAACTACAACTTGTGTTCTTTAGCTACTTTCCCATGGGAACACTTATGAGTGTCAATTTGCTGAATTGTATTTACGTCATCCACCACGACATCCATATTGTAAATTTATAATTATAATTCACTTTTACTTCTCACTTCGAGGTAGACAGTCAGATTAGGCTTAGAATAAAATAATATAATTGTAATTCTTTTATTTTAAATAAAGTAGTGAAATAATTTTGGTTTTTTTTCGAACCTCCGATTGCAGCTAACGTAATTGGCGCAGTCGGTAGGATACTCGCGGGCCGGTTCGCGAGGATTAGATTAATCATTAGATTAGCTTAGCGAGTCGCCCGGGCGGCTTTCCAGCCCCAGTGAACGAGTATCCAAAATCCACGGACCTGCTGCAATCTGAAGAGGAGGAGCATCTAGCCATCGACGCCCGAGAGAAACCAGAATGAAATTTATGTAAGTACACTTGAATTGTTCTCGTGTTGCTTCCCTTAGTCTTTAATCCTCATCATTTTCCATCCTAGATCTGGTAGGGCCCGGGAGTCTGAATCTCGTCAGGCTCACCGGAGTGTTGTAGCTGATAGACATAGAAATATAAGTTTAGAAATAATTACTGAAATAGATAGTTTAAATAGCGATACAATGGCCCACGACCCGGACACAATTTTTAAGGCTCTTCGCCTTGTCCCGGATTTCGATGGGAACCCTAATGTACTCACGCGTTTCATTAGTATATGCGATCAATTAGCTGCGAAATATTTAAGCACGGCCGCGGGCAGTGAATTTTCTAACTGTTGCGTTTTAAATGGCATATTAAATAAAATAACAGGAACTGCCGCTTGTACTCTTAACTCAAACGGAATTCCAGATAGCTGGCTAGGTATCCGAGCTGCCTTGATAAACAATTTTTCTGATCAACGCGATGAGACGACTCTTTACAATGACCTCTCTTTATCTACGCAGGGTAACAAATCCCCTCAGGAATTTTACGATCATTGCCAGACCTTGTTTAGTACTTTAATGACTTATGTTACATTACACGAACCCATACCAACTACCGTAGAGGCGAAACGCGAACTTTATAAGAAAGTTACGATGCAGGCTTTTGTTCGCGGATTAAAAGAACCATTAGGGTCCCGCATACGTTGTATGCGCCCCAGTACAATCGAAAAAGCGCTAGAATATGTGCAAGAGGAATTGAATATAATATACTTACAACAACGTAACGAACCTCATAAGGGACATACTACCCCTAAGGTAGCCTCACTGCCATCTAGTTCGTTTGCACCGCCACGACCACCAAACCTTCAAATTCCTACACCTCATTGGCAAGCGCCGATGAGACCTGCGCCACAGCCTTTTAGATTTAATGACATGCAATACCAACGCGTGCCCACGCATACCCAGAGGGTATTCGGTGCACCACCGCCTAACTACAGCCATAACAGTAAGGTATTTAGATTACCACCTCGCAACAATCCGCCCCAGGGTCAGGGTCTGCAGCCTATGAGTGGTGTTCAAAGATTTACACCAAAAGTACTGCCACATACCATGATGGCAGGACACGATTGGAGAAAGTCAGGGAACCCTCCGCCTAATAACTATTTTAAAACTCGTGAAATGAACATTAATGAGTGTGCGACATACGATGACTCATATTACAACTCGCTCGAATGTTATCAGGAGCCAGAGTACAATTACATAGACAACGCTTACTATAGTAATGACTATTCCCCCGACTATCCTTATGATTTTTATAATAATTATTATGCAGTAACGAATGACAGTGTATCTCAACCGGAAATTAATAGTGATGATCAGGATTTTCGGAAGGACAAAACTTTACAAAAACCAAGATAGAGCTTAACCTTCAGACCCAAAGACAACTGCCTTACATCCAAATCGAGAACCCCCCTTTGAAATTTTTAATAGACACTGGTGCCAATCAATCTTTTATTAGCCCGGAAGCTGTTCAGAAATATTTTAATAATTTTCCTCTCAATTATGACCCGTTCGAAGTGACGAATATACACGCGACCAGTAAAAATAACTACTCCATTACTATACCATGTTTTCCGGAATTCAACGATTACGACAGTATTAAATTATTTTTGTACCGTTTTCACGACTATTTCGACGGACTTATAGGTTTAGATTTATTAGGTAAATGGGAGGCCCGCATTGATTTAAAAAATAATCAACTGTTAACTCGTTCCGCGTCTAACCCGATAAAAATGTATAATTCACGAAACGTAAACCTATACGAAGACATTATACCAGCTAAGACTTCGAAAGCTATACGCGTTCCTATTAACACAGCGGACGGAGATGTCTTCATTAGGGAGCAGGTGCTTTGCAATTGCATACTTCACGAATGCATTACCACTGTTACGAACAATCACGGTTTTGTAGAAATTGAGAACCCATCACAAAATGATGTAATATTCTCACTCGATAGACCGGCGGACGCCGTATTATTTAATATCGAGTGCACGCGCACCGAACAACAATCACCGCGCTCTAAAAATATAATTTCACGTTTGCGTTTAGACCATTTAAACAAAGAGGAAAAAGCAAATCTTCAAGCTTTATGCTCGCGTTACTCGGACGTATTTTATATCGAGGGAGAGCAGTTAACTTTTACAAATAAAATAAAACACCGTATCAGAACCACGGATGAAGTGCCCGTGCATAGCAAAAATTACCGATACCCCTTCGTTCACCGGCAAGAGGTTAGGGACCAAATCACCAAAATGTTAGAACAAGGCATAATTAGACCCTCCGACTCCGCTTGGAGTTCACCCATTTGGATGGTACCAAAAAAATTAGACTCATCTGGCAAACAAAAATGGCGCTTAGTAGTTGACTTTCGTAAACTCAACGAAAAGACTCTCGATGACAAATATCCCATCCCCAACATTAGCGACGTCCTTGACAAGTTAGGCAAGTGCCAGTACTTCACGACCTTGGACTTGACAAATGGATTTTACCAGGTAGAAATGGATCCCCAGGACATTCCCAAGACTGCCTTTAACGTAGAGCATGGCCACTTTGAATTTCTTCGAATGCCTATGGGACTTAAGAACTCGCCTAGTACTTTCCAACGTGTAATGGACAATGTCCTTAGAGGCCTTCAAAACGATATATGTCTAGTTTACCTTGATGATATAATAGTATTCAGCACCTCACTCCAGGAGCACATGGTAAATCTAGAAAAGGTATTTCAGAGACTCCGAGAATCTAATTTTAAAATTCAGTTAGATAAGTCAGAATTTCTTAAGCTTGAAACTGCTTATCTCGGTCACATCATAAGTAAAGACGGCGTAAAGCCAAACCCCGATAAAATAGCGGCTATCGAGAAATACCCAATACCTAAAACACCTAAAGAAATTAAACAATTTTTAGGCCTTCTCGGTTACTACCGAAAATTCATTCCTGATTTTGCCCGTATAACTAAACCTTTAACACAATGTCTTAAAAAAGGTAGTAAAATCAACTTAAACCCCGAATATGTAAATTGCTTCGAGAAATGTAAAACACTTTTAACAAACGACCCTATATAACAATACCCAGACTTCACCAAAGAATTTAACCTTACGACAGACGCGTCCAATGTGGCCATTGGAGCCATACTATCTCAAGGGCCAATAGGCTCTGACAAACCTGTGTGTTACGCTTCGCGTACACTAAACGACAGTGAACTCAATTATAGTACTATTGAGAAAGAACTCCTTGCTATAGTATGGGCAACGAAGTATTTTAGGCCCTATCTTTTCGGCAGAAAATTCAAAATTTTTAGCGATCATAAACCCTTGCAGTGGATTATGAACTTAAAAGAGTCAAACTCGCGCCTAACACGGTGGAGGCTACGATTAAGTGAATATGACTTTACCATTGTCTACAAGAAGGGTAAAAGTAATTCAAACGCGGACGCACTTTCACGAATAGAAATACATAACGAAGAGACTAATGACTTAATGCAAGAAATTGACGAATTGAATTCTCTTTTAGGAAATCCGACTGAAAATAGACATTCCCAGACAAGTTCCTCCACAGAGACCATACACACTAGCCAAGAGAACCCCATACTAGAAATACCTCTAACTGACGACCCTCTTAACAAATTTAACCGACAAATATGCTTTAGTGTTGTAAACGACGTCAAACGAAAACCTAAGGTTACGAAGCCATTTGATACCCACACTCGTATCGATATACAGCTCTCCGAAGCCAACTTAGAAAATGACGTCATAAACGCTATTAAAGAATATGTCAAACCAAAAGTTAAAACTGCACTACTAATTAACCCAACTCTTGCGATGTACTCTATCATCCCAATCCTTCAAGACAAATTTAAAAGTTCTTCTATGAATCTTGTTGTAGTTAAACGTGAATTAGAAAACGTTAAGGAGTATCTCCGTCAACAAGAGATCATTCGTCACTATCATGACGGGAAAACCAACCATCGCGGCATAAACGAGTGTTACCTCGCATTATCTAATAGATATTATTGGCCAAAAATGAAAGATCACATAACTAAATTCATTAATGAATGTACAATTTGCGGACAGGGTAAATACGACAGAAATCCAATCAAACCACAGTTTAACGTAGTTCCGCCGGCTACCAAGCCTTTTGAAATTATACATATGGATTTATTTACAGTCCAAACTGAAAAATACATAACATTCATAGACGTATTTACTAAATATGGCCAAGCTTACCAACTAAGGGACGGAACAGCTATTAGTATCCTCCAGGCACTTTTGAAATTTTGTAGCCATTTTGGCGTACCACTAACGATAATAACTGATAACGGTACGGAATTCACTAATCAAATTTTCATGGAATTTACCCGACTACATAAAATAAATCACCACCGAACCTTAGCCCATTCTCCTAATGACAATGGTAACATCGAACGTTTCCACTCTACTTTACTAGAACACCTTAGACTTTTAAAACTACAGCACCCAGATCAACCAACGGTTAATCTTGTACCATATGCTATAATAGCATACAATAGCTCAATACATAGTTTTACGAGATGCAGACCATTTGACCTACTTCTCGGACATTTTGACCCAAGAGATTGCCTCGACTTTGACATGACACAACATCTACTACAACAGTATACTCAAAATCATAGAGAAAGAATGAAAAGGGTTTACGATATTGTTAACGAATCTTCTCTTGTCAACCGTACCAATCTCATTATGAATAGGAATAAAAATCGTGAACCGGAAGTTCAATATACACCACAACAACAGGTTTTTATTAGAAATCCCCTAGCTAACCGACAGAAGACAGCCCCACGTTATACGCAAGACACAGTCCTCGCTGACTTACCTATTCATATATATACTTCCAAAAAACGTGGACCAGTCGCGAAATCTAGACTAAAACGGACCCCTAATGTCGTCAATTTGTTACAGGACACTACTCCTGACAATTCGAATGACTTGGACACTACAAATAACACTTGAAAGCTTAGCGGACGGACCAGGATTATTACCCTATCATCTCGGGATAATGAAACTCACAACTCATCACCATACATTTTTGCAATATGTTAATATAAATGACATCGAAGATAAAGTTAACCAAATACATGGTCAGTTACTCACCTACCGTGACCGATTAATTAACGATACTTTTGTCATATACGAGATCCAAATTGACTACCTTATTAATAAACTTGACAAGGTTTTGTCTCAATTACGTACATTAGAGCCGAACCGCTCTAAAAGAGGTCTTGTAGATGGTCTAGGCTCAATTATAAAAAGCGTTACTGGGAATCTCGACTACAGTGATGCAATAAGATATAATGAAGCCATTAAACTCTTACAAGATAATCAAGACAGAACGGTTTCTGATTTTAATAAACATCTTAGTATAAGTAAAGAGTGGATGCTTAAACATAATAACGCCTTAGAACAGTTAGTAATTAACCAGAGAAAAATTAACTCTACGTTAGAACTAATACTTAATAGCGACGCATATAGAGAAGCTAGTTTAATTAAATATGCAAGATTTGCACAACTTTTAGGAATAGCCAGTGAGAACACCGAAGATTTAATGCAGGAACTAATAAGGATCGAAAATACTTTAGCTTTTATTCATCTTTCTACTACTCATCATAGTATGATAGATATAGAATTATTAGAGATAATGTTAAGTAAAGTAAAGAATCTATACGGTAGTGATCACATCCCAAATTTACAGTTAAGAGAATATTATGACATTATTAAACCAGGGTCATACTATGTTAATAAAATGATAGTAATAATTTTTAATTTTCCAATTATTTCTAGGGATAATTTTGATTTTTATAAGTTATCTATAGCACCTAATAAAAATAACCAAGGCCTCATCCCTTCCTCTCCTTATATAGCAACAAACGGGAAATCATTCGTGTACATAGAGACAGAATGTCCGAAGTTGAACAACTGGTTTCTCTGTGAAGAAAAACTAAACTATCAAGTACGTACTAAATCAGACTGCATCCAAGGATTAATAACAAATCAAGTATTAGAAGAATCCTGCCAACTTACCAAAATTACCCTTAAGAGAGAAGCTATGGAGAAGTTAGACGACCAACATTACGTACTCTCGTTTCCTCAAGAAACTAAGGTACAACTCGTCTGCGATAGAATAGACCATACAGTACTTCATGGAAGTTACCTCGTAACCATCCCAGGAAGCTGCCATTTGAAGACAACGGAATTCACAATAATCAACGACAATGATGAAGTAAGAGGGCAACCCCTTAAGCTGATTAAGATACCCTATAGTGGCGAAATTAAGTCTCCAGAAGCAAGCCATATTCAATTAGGCTCAATTAACTTGCAAGATCTCCACAGTATTCAAGACAAAATTATAGTACAAACCCCGATACAACATAGACAAATAGATCCAAAAATCATGTACCATACGACGATACCATTCTACACAATAATACTAGTAAGTGGATGTATCCTGCTAATTATCTGTATGTCCCGACGACAGAAATTTTGGGCTTGTGACAAGAAAAGGAATAGAAAGGAACAACATCAAAAAGATCAGTCACTAAACGAAGAAAATTCTACGGAGATGCCGGCAACATTTTCACTAAACGTCCTAAAATAGTTGCCGTTCTAAGGGTGGAGGAATTACATAGCGGAACCCTAGGAAGATAGCTGACGCTGCAACTACAACTTGTGTTCTTTAGCTACTTTCCCATGGGAACACTTATGAGTGTCAATTTGCTGAATTGTATTTACGTCATCCACCACGACATCCATATTGTAAATTTATAATTATAATTCACTTTTACTTCTCACTTCGAGGTAGACAGTCAGATTAGGCTTAGAATAAAATAATATAATTGTAATTCTTTTATTTTAAATAAAGTAGTGAAATAATTTTGGTTTTTTTTCGAACCTCCGATTGCAGCTAACGTAATTAACTTTACCTCGAGTGTAAATAGGGAAGTGTTGACAAATAGAAGGCAGTTTTTATAAAGCGATCGAGAGCGATAGTTAAAGTGACCAGTGCGAAGCGAGTGTTCTAATGTGTAGTCGGTTAAGTTTAGAGCTAGTGCAGCAAGTGTAACCAGTGTGTATAGTGTATTTACGTATATCATTTTCTTGTTTGTGTACTTGTGTTGTAAATACACAGTTTTAATATTAGTTGCGTTTTCTTGCAAATACACGTAACAGTATTAATCTATTCAAAGGTTTTAAATTTATTTATATAATTCTGGATTATTATATTGAATGTATTATAAATTTTAAAATTGAATATAATTTCAACATATTTCATGTGAAGTGTATGTAGTGCTTCTATTTTACAATTTGCTTAAAGCTACGTTAATGTGTGAGCGTGACCACTTTTTATCTGCGATTTTAATTTTTTTATTACGACCCCAATTTGTCTTCTTAATTAAAAAATTCTCATGCCACAATGCTAGTTACCATACTCCTCCGAAACGGCTTGACCGATTTTTATGAAATTTTATATCCCTTTTCAGTAGGTCTAAGAATCGGCTACTATCTATTTTTCATACCCCTAAATGCCTCATCATTTTGTTAGTTGTCCACCCCTAATTTTTTTTTTATAATGTGGCATTAAAAATACATGCAACCCTAAATTTTTACCCTTCTATCACCAACCTCTATTTTTTAATTTAATAATTTATATGGCAAAATTACATTAAAATTTGCTTATTTATTAAAACGTTAAAATGTTATAATACCTACTTAATACAACACGATTGCTAATTATACTGATATATATCAGCCGTTATTAACGTTTTTTTACTTGTCATTACTTGCAACAATATAAGTATGTAGGGGATAACAATATGTGTACGCGTAATATAAACTACGCGAAATAAATATAACCAGTTGGCACTCGAACTGTTAGGTTGCGTCTCCGAGCACTTATAAAAAAGCACTTTTTGGGAAACGAGTTATTTATTTCACTTTCTACAATTATTTAAAGGTTTATTAACTAAGTGGACGTTTACTACTAACATAAACTTGGATCACACTTCGCGATGCCCTGATGAAGGGCGGTTTCGACCCGGAGTATATTTAACTAGCTTCCTTGCTTATTTATTTCACTTTCTACAATTATTTAAAGGTTTAGTAACTAAGTGGACTTTTACTACTAACACAAACTTGGATCACACTTCGCGATGCCCTGATGAAGGGCGGTTTCGACCCGGAGTATATTTAACTAGCTTCTTTGCTGAAGGCCAGCCGGCAGGCAGAAGCCAGGTCCGTATCTGGGCAGCAATTAGACTAGCAAATATCTAATCGAACGAAATTAGGGAAACAGCGAGTATTTATACAGTAATAGTGCTGTCTTACAAGCTTACATGCAGATCAGCACTATTGTATGGAAAATAGGGAAAACAGAACCTCGAGCGTTTCGTTTCTCTCCCAAGGTATACACCTACACCTACATTGGTGACCCCGACCGTTCGACTCGAGTTACATAAATTAAAGTGAAATGAATTCGCAATATGTCCAGCTAACTCCAATACCTTATGCACTGAAAACGGAAGAATCGACTGCCATAATTTCCACGCTGTCTGTAGCAAGCAAGATTCCTGAATTTTGTTGAGAAAACTCTCGATTGTGGTTTATATAAGCAAAGGCAATCCTAGCGCCTCAGAAAACATCCGACACCAACAAATACTTCATGACTACATACTGAGCAAGGTGGTAATTCAACAAGTAGCAGATATAGTTGCCAGTCCCCCTGAGAACAACGAATTCGAAGCATTGAAAAACCGTCTTTTGCAAATTTACGAAGAATCAGAGACACGGCAAATCCAAAAATTAATATCGGAGATTGAGCTAGGAGGCCAAAAATCTAGACAACTGCTGTGACGTATGAAAGAGCTGACAAAAGGAAAAGCAGAAAACGACACCTTGAAGATCTTGTGGCAAGGCACTTACCTACACTTGTGAGAGCAGTCCTTATCGTTACCTCTCAAAAAGGGTTCGAGGAATTAGCAGTGATAGATGATAAAGTGATGGAATCCACCACCAGCCCGTGCAAGTCAGCGAGGTAGCCCGTAGCGCCCAGGGCACTTCAACAGCTTTCGACGTAACTACGATTATGGCAGAAATAGTGAAGTTAAACCTCAAGATATCAGAGTTAGACAGAGGTAGGCGAAAATTAAGAAGTGGACGCAGATCCTTCCCTTAACCGCGTTTCCGGTCAAAGCTGCAGAGGACACCGAAAGCTCCTTACTGTTTGTGCCCATACCATTTCAGATATCCCTTATCTGCAGGGCAAGGAAATGCGTCGCGCCTTGCAGTTGGAAAGCCAAGACGGCAGCGACCAGCCCGGAAAACTAGGAGAAATACAATCTTTGACGGGAAGTTGTGCAGTTTCAAGTTGAAATTTGGTACAATTTTCTGTTTCTTAGAAACTTTTTTTGCAGCAGAATAGCTGGTAGGTATGTTTTTATTCTTTAAAATCGGTTCGGGAAATCGCCAATCCATATACAATTTCAGTGCGATCTTATAAATATATTATCAGCTCCTAAATCATCAAAATTACTTAATTCTACTAATGCATTTCGATATACTAGGGGATTACAATTAAGCTCATAATCTATTAGAAAATTAGAAATCTACTAAAAGTGGTAACACTGACATAATATCCTTACATATCTACCGCTGCTGCATACCTCCTTTCTGTTAAGCTATGGCATTAAGTTCGCCTTTAGTACAACCTTATTTTTAAGGTTACAATAAAGTTAAATAAACACACGCATACAAGGATCCATTGGCAATGTCGATTTGCGACGTAAGTGTGTATTAAAATGTACTTTCTGAAAATGTCTCCGTTGAGGAAAATTGTCTGCTCTTAGCCATGGTGAAAACATAAACAAGGAAAATCGTTTTCACAAAAGCTTTTTAAGGAAGGCTTAACGCTATCATGGAATTTTAAGTATAAATACGCCATTATCTATGAATCAGAACCTTTTTTTACATACCACAAATTACAAATTGATATTTCGTTAAAATGTTTTGCTCGCATTATCGCGAGCAAAACAATTTTAACGAAATATCAATTCTAAAAATATTTGTCAGTAAAAGCACCTTTTATCTCTAGTTTCGGCGTATAAAACCGAATCATATATGTGTGCACTGTGTATATCCATACATATAATAAAATCGTAGAAAAGTCAAAACTGTACATTGAATATTTTTTTAAAAGAATACTTGGGGCGTGATCTACAATTGATATCGAAGCCAAAAATATAGTTTTTAGAATTTTTGTCTGTTTGTCTGTTTTTCTGTTTGTCTGTTTGTCTGTTTGTCTGTTTTTCTGTATGTATGTCCGGAGTAAACTCAAAAAGTACTGCATGGATTTACTTCAAATTTTGTGTGAATATTACTAATAGATCGGGTCAACATATAGGCTACATATTATCACGCTATGCCCTAAGAGGGAGGGGCTGTGCGGAGTAAACGAACTCCGCGCGGACGAAGTCGCTGGCAACAGCTAGTAACACATAAAAGAAAAGAACTGCTTCTAAGCCCTAAGACTGAAATATTAATAAATAATACAGGGATAATTTCTACGATCTAGACAAGGAATAAGAAAGGAATTTTCGAAATTTATCCCCTAAGACGGTGTTCGTCACCATCTAAGGGTGAAATATTGCATGAAAATTATTACAGTAACATGTTAATTTACCACTACCTACACTGTCCCCATCCATATGAGAGAGTCAGCTGTACTACAGCTGTACCTGTCCGCTAGTTATTCTAATAGACAGCGATCCCAGGAACAAACTTTTTGGTAAATTACAAGCTGAATTTTGTGAACAGCTCCATTTAACGAAACGCCCATCTTTTCTATTTCGGAAAAATTTCGGATCGATTAGCTAATAAAGATAGATAAAAAAGAAAACTTTAGATGGTCGTACTAAGAAAAGTTTCCACTTCACGTGTAACCCTTTGATTATGAACGTCAGTAACCCTTGAATTATAATCTATATATATATATATATATATATATATATATATATATATATATATATATATATATATATATATAAAAATCAATAGCTGTTCGTTAGTCTCACTAAAACTCGAGAATAGCTGAACCGATTTGGCTAATTTTGGTTTTTGAATTAATTGTTGAGTGAAGTCCAGGGAAGGTTTAAAATGTGAGAAAATATAGAAAAAATAAGAGTAGTTAAAAAAGCAGAAAAACGTTTGCCGGGTCAGCTAGTAATATATAACAAGCTGTTGTGAGAAAATTAGGTTGTTTTTAAATTGATTAATTATTGTGTGATATCAATTATAACATAGATGCATTTAATTTGTACTAAATTTCATTTTAATTACGATAATACGAGAAAACTCATTATGTCTATACGAACTGTTAAATTTTATACAATTACAGCGATTTGCTATGGCTGTCGACGGAACGATATCTGACAATATTTTCTCTATTTCTCTCTTCTTTCGTCTCTTCTTTTGCTAAATCTCTTCTTATGTTAAATATGTGCAACTCGGTAGCAAGTAGAGACAAAATCTTCAATGAAGAGGAAACGATTTGACAAAATTTTACCACGTTGCTTATCTTAAACGGGCAAATCAGGTATAGAAGAGAGTAGACATGCAGACTCTCAATGGTGAGAAAACGAGCATACACTAAGCGAACAGATCTTTCCATTCAATATAATTTGCATTTAACCTGGTTAAACTCTACTAATGTCATTAAAGAAAAGCGCGGATAAGCTTCTTTCAATAGGTATTATATAATTTATTCATGAAGTTGCTCCCGTCTAATGGAAATTCGCTATCCAATGATATGGTCCCCTGAGTATTATTAAAACCTATCGAAGCCCTAGATTTAAAAATTATTCCACTAAAATATAAACTAATATATAAACGATAGAATTTTCGTGTTATGTTATTAAAAATATAATTACGCCCACTTCCTCGGGATATAGACACAGATTGCAGGTGTTACGGATGACACATCTGCCACCTGTGCTATGATGTAATAGGTGACTAACCTATCAGCAAATCAAACACATAATATGAAGTCTAGGTCAAGCTATACTATTTTCTATCAAACTAAAAACTTTTTTTTCGATACCAAGAGGCTTAGCAAAGTAACAAAAGAACTGCCTCTCTGACTGACACATCAATTCCCAGCCAAAAAAACAATAACACGATATCGAAGTTAGAAAAGAATTAAAAAAATATGGGATTAGATTAGATAGGACATAAGCCGCGCTAAATCCGTGGTCAATCGTTATTGACATTCTTGTTGTCAGATACGATGACGAATTTAGGTATCATAAAGAAGAAATTGACGTATTTAATTTGGAAAATTTCCGCGAAACCTTGTTTGCAACTGCTGAAGCTGAAGAATTGATTCTTCACCCTTTAGAGAGTGAAGTGCTACTCGACTGTCCTGAAGATACGTCGGTAGCGAAGTGAAACGTGCGTTGAGTACATAATTCGTGTGTTACTGCATTTGCTACTGGCGTGGAAGAAAGTGTTGTGGAAATGGGTGGACTTTTGTGCCGCTGTGATCTCTAATTTTCAGGCCTTGGATAGTTTGCCCCATTCCTTGCACTACCTTTCTTTTCGGTTATATCACAGCACTTCCATATAAAATTTCGCGGAAATTTTGCAAATTATATACCTCCAATTCTTTTTTAAATTATAGATTTCCGCAAAGTAACGCCTGAATCTCGATGTTACTTTGTCTAAGTTCCCTGAATTTATTTATCATGATTTTACATGAAAACCGGTACCTACGATTTTTGGAAGACGGTGCAACGTGTACGTACCTATTGCTTTTAAGACCACACATTTATTTTTTGGTCATCTTGCGCTAGTACTATGCAGCCTATTCATAGATGTAATTTACAGAACGCAGGTTTGCTAGAAATGGCAAAGCATTGCTATCTATATTATGGTGGCGAAAGTTTTTTAATGACAAAGAATACATCGTACTCCTAATTGGAACTTAGTAATTAGCCCTAGTACATGTGCCCCAATATGTACTTTCGATTATCATAAGATAGCAAACACGCAGATGGTTCCCCTGATGGAAAGAGAAACCATCGCCTAAAGACATTAAAGATGTTAATGGTGGATTGCTATCCGTAGCGCGGGATCGCAATGCCAGATGCATAAGTCTACCGGCTATCTCCGAACAGGAACATGACATTGACAAGCATTGACTATTACAGCAAGAATAGGAAAGGCGATGTTACGAGACGTTGCGGAACTCTACCTCTTAGTAGACACGATAGTATTGACACGTATAGCCAACCGGTCGCATTTTACGACCTGCCTGGTAGACCGGCAGTTGGTCTATTCTTCAAAGGAGCTCGGACGAACACGGGGGAAATGTATATTGCATAATACAGAAAATAACACATATGACTATTACAAAAGTTCGGAGGTTCAGTTTAGATTGTTGTTTTATAGTGGCGTTAAAAAAAGGGGACACGGGTCGTAGACTGAACTCAGTATCGGTGGCCTGGGTATTACAAGCAAATAATTTGTAATTTGTACCTACATCAATATTTATTTATCAAAAAACAGACCTGTAAATTCATAAATATCAGGCACTAACTATGAGATACGCGAAAAGTTAAAATATCAAACTCAAAAAATGTTTTATTCAAATAAACCCTCACAGGCACTTTTGACGAGCCAACATTTTAAAAATTATCACCATATCGGAACGCGGCCACACATTGAGAAAATCCGGCGTGGCGGAAGAAAATCACCGAGCCTGTCTTTTTTGTCTATTATTTTTTTTATAATAAATGCGTTACATTATTACAAACAATATTTCATATTACAAAAAATATAAGATTTTTATAGGAGGAGCAATTAATCTCAGAATTTTTTGTCTGCTAAATAAACTGAGATTTTATAACAACCTTGTTTACACAGTTTTGTTTTAACACATTTTTAAATTTGTTAATTGGTAGATCTCTTGTAGCATCGGGAAGTTTATTGTAAAAGCGAATACGCTGCCCATAAAAGAGTTATTTCTTCTATGGAGACGAGATGCATGCACAACAAGATTGTTTTTGTTCCTTGTATATTTTCGTAACTGTATTGATTGAGAACCAGTAATGAGAATTCACAAGTTGCGTGGGCTCTTTCATAACAACCAATCAGCTACATCCTACGTAAAAGCTCACCTTTAATCTTACCGCATTTATGCACTCAATTGAACAGAATATTAATTAATGTCTCAAATATATAAGGTAGACTCTTAGATTGTAGCACACATTGATTTTGTCCTTCGTCTTATTCACAAATCGCAAACATGAAGATTTTCATACTAAGTGCACTTTTCTGTTTGTTTACATCAGTTGCGTCTCAAAAAAGTCAGGTTTACTGTGGAAGAAGATTAGCCGCTACTTTGGCATATTTATGTGACGGAAACTTGATAAAACGTTCATCAGAAATTCAAGACTTCGATTGGCCTATCATAACACCATATATAGCTCAAAGTATGAGCCGAAGTAAAAGAAACGTGGTATCGGAGTGTTGTGAAAAAGCTTGTACGACCGACGAGTTGCTGGCGTATTGTAGACAATGAGTTTAAATAAAGTAACATTTCTGTGATTTAAAACGAGTACGTAATCTTTCACATATGAGCTAATAAAGTTTTCTTTATCATTGTGCAATTTTACTTAATTATTTATTGCAGTGTTCTATGGTGTCGCAATATTTTATACTAAAAAACACTTGTACTATTTCTTGTATTGTTTGTACTGTTGTATAAGTAAGAAGACTTGTTTGTACAAGTGTTTTTTATCTATACATATAATAAAATCGTAGGAAAGTCAAAACTGTACATTGAATATTTTTTTAAAAGAATACTTGGGGCGTGATCTACAATCGATATCGAAACCAAAAATATAGTTTTTATAATTGTTGTCTGTTTGTCTGTATGTATGTCCGGGGTAAACTCAAAAAGTACTGCATGGATTTACTTCAAATTTTGTATGAATATTACTAATAGGTCGGGTCAATATATAGGCTACATATTATCATGCTATCACCTACGGGGGAGGGGCTGTGCGGAGTAAACGAACTCCGCGCGGATGAAGTCGCTGGCAACAGCTAGTATAAAATATTGCAATGAAAAAAGTGTTTCACCAAGTGCCAACGACAAAGAGCCGAATATATTCTATCGTGTCGGTGTAGACGCGTAAGGTCCTAGATTCGATATTATATCAGCACCTTTACCGTAGAAAATAATGCTGTATTATTTAAATACTAGCTGTTGCCAGCGACTTCGTCCGCGCGGACTTCGTTTACTCCACACTGCTCCTCCCCCGTAGGTGATAGCGTGATAATATGTAGCCTATATGTTGACCCGACCTGTTAGTAATATTCATGCAAAATTTGAAGTAAATCCATGCAGTACTTTTTGAGTTTACCCCGGACATACATACAGACAAACAGATAAACAGACAAACAGACAAAAATTCTAAAAACTATATTTTTGGCTTCAATATCGATTGTAGATCACGCCCCAAGTATTATTTAAAAAAAATATTCAATGTACAGTTTTGACTTTCCTACGATTTTATTATATGTATAGATTTGCGTGTTTTTACAGTTCCGTACCTAGTAAAGAAAAACGGACATCTTATAGTCACACGTGTGTCCGACTGTTTGTCTGTTCATTCGTCTGTCACACCCAACTTTTTCCGAAACTACTACTAGGTTTAGATTTTATACACATACGTAAGTCAGTAACCAACATACGGACGTGTAACGTATATGTGTAAAGAACGTATCGTAAGATATATATAGAAAAATAGGTTAAATTTGACTACAATTTTTTACTAAACCCTTTTTTACGAAATTACTGAACCTGAAATTATGAAAAAATAGAAAATTAGTTCGTTAACTTTAGGTAAATAGTGAGAAATTTATAATAAGGTGGTATATTTCTGTATTATCTCACCCGAGTCTGGTACTACCGCCTTACCTATTCCTGCCGCAATAGGGTCCGTGCTAGCCATTGTCGTGTTTCGGTTTTGAGGGTAAGGTAACCGGTAAAAGTCTAATGTGGCATTAGACCTCGCCACAAGATAGCAACGCACCATTAATATCTTTGGTGTCTATAGGGGATGGTTAACTCTTTTTATCAGGATACCCATCTGTTGTTTACTATCTTATGATAATAATAAAATCTTTAAGTCTATGGTCAAACAAAGCCGAGGTCGTATTATAGTCGAACTTCGTCCAGAGGGCGATCGCTAGTGTCATTAAAATCATTATCTATTTGAAGCCTTCCAATATCGCGGACTGGTTGTTTAATCAGGATAACAAAGGTAAACCCAAATCCATTATCGTTATATTTGGTCACCTAAATTGCTACGTGGAAGATAGACAAAAATTGTTTTACTGTTTGTTCAGGTAAGTAAAATGTTTCTATATAATTAGCTCTCAATACAGAGCGTGAATTATTGTTCGATAATGATATATTTTTTTGTGTCAATGATATATTTTTTTGTATCACTAGATAGTAAACAAACAGATGCCTCTTCTGCCCCCTAATACACGTAAAAAACCGTGTCGAAACGTTTAGGACTT
This sequence comes from Apodemia mormo, assembly GCA_036924255.1. NCBI lineage: Eukaryota > Metazoa > Arthropoda > Insecta > Lepidoptera > Riodinidae > Apodemia > Apodemia mormo. The sequence continues at coordinate 6,471,259 of JAUPFN010000012.1, read as the reverse complement.
TCGCACACATACACATAATACAACGTCGCGTCGTGCTACGACGCGGTATAATATGTTAGAATATGCGTAAGAGCCTTTATCGACTTGATAAAACGTTTTGTTACGTGATTCGCGCTCCAGGGACTCGATGATTGAAACCTGTTGCCATTCGTAACGATACTTGTAATTCCTTTACAGAAACTGTTAGCAAAGAGATTGGTTTAGTGTTTTTTTATTATTTTATTATATAGCAAACAAGCAGACGGTTCTCCTGATGGAAAGAGAAATTATCAACCCATAAACACCAAAGCTGTTAATGGTGCATTGCTATATGTGTGGCGGAATGGCAATGCCACATGCAATCTACCGGCTACCTTACCCTCCAAACCTGAACACAACAACGATAAGCATTGACGCTATTGCGGCAGAAACAGGTAGGTGGTACCATATACCCGGGCGAGACGTTGCGGAAGCCTACCCCCTAATGAGATAAGTATGTAAGAACCGTAGACAACTATTGAAGCATGAACTTTGTCCATGACCATGAAATGATTAGGAAGTATAGAAATTTACAAACGTGCAATTCTTAGGCCATTTTTCAACCAACTTCCTAAAAAGAAGTTCTTACTTCGGCTGTTTTTTAGGGTTCCGTAGTCAAATGGCGAGAAATTGAACCTTTATGATTTCGTCATTTGCGTCTATCTGTCCGTCCGTCCAACAGAACGTCAACGAACAAATTTGCCACTGAACCACAACCCGTACGTGCATATATAAAATAGGATACAAAATTATAAAACTCAAACATTTCGATATACTTTAGCTGTGGATTGACTTAAAAGTTAGCAAAGCTAGATCATCATTATTAGTATAATTCTGTTTAGTAGATATACTACGCGAAGCCTTTTATTACCGCGGCTACATATATCAGCCTACGGCGAAGGTTCGCGCTAGCACGATGTAGTCTCGAACTACATCGCGACAACTGCTTACGACATAATGACGTCGTATTGTCACTGGTCACCAAACCGCGGCCGGCAAATTATATTTGTGCGGCCTGCTGATGATATTTGCGCGGCCCACGACAAAGCAAACAAGAATATTGTAACATTCCTTAAAATTTTTTCTTCTCAAATTCTTAATTCATGAACGTTCGTGCCTTAAATTCTTTAATGTTATGCTACTGTGTACTGTATTTCATTCGCCTAAAGATTACGAACTTATGATACAGCTTCATAAACATAAAGATCATGTAGCGGCTCAAAACAATCACAAACGCTACAAGAAAAAATAATAAAAAATGGACAAAAATCAATAACAAGTGGAAAAAATGAAATTCAAAATAAAATCCTGAATCGCGATATCACAATTATTTATCTTGTAACACTATATACAAATTTCAACGCTTCTCAAATGGACTTCGGTCCCCAGGCACTACACCTTGCCTGGCTGGGAAGATCTTCCTTTTCCCTTCCTTGTCTTTGTGTGACGTCATCAACCTCCACAGTAATGACGTCACCTGACAAGCAGCTGGCCCGCTGGTTCTCCATCACTATGACTTTCAGCGGTACGGACCAGCGGCGCCACAGTGGTTACACCGACGTGATCATCACCACTATCAGCTATCAACATGCCACAGTGGTGACCCTCGGCAAAACAACACGCATCAGCCTTCTGACCATCAGCGACTCCTGATACCCCCCTCTGCTTCCAACAGCATCAGCCAGCTTCACAAGCTACGCCTCATCTACGCTTTCCGGAATCCATTTCGAACTGCCTACGTTCACTGGATCTCCATGCAGCAACTCTGTCCCGCTCGTTCCGACTCATTGCGAACCACAGCGGAGGCGCACTCGTCCCGACTCACCGAGCACCGCGCATATTTGGCTCGTCTCGATGCACCGTAGACTCGAGCACTCAAGGCACATACGCTTCACTGGCTCAACTAGATCGACCTTCGGTCTTGGGGGAGAGTATTGTAGCGGCTCAAAACAATCACAAACGCTACAAGAAAAAATAATAAAAAATGGACAAAAATCAATAACAAGTGGAAAAAATGAAATTCAAAATAAAATCCTGAATCGCGATATCACAATTATTTATCTTGTAACACTATATACAAATTTCAACGCTTCTCAAATGGACTTTGGTCCCCAGGCACTACACCTTGCCTGGCTGGGAAGATCTTCCTTTTCCCTTCCTTGTCTTTGTGTGACGTCATCAACCTCCACAGTAATGACGTCACCTGACAAGCAGCTGGCCCGCTGGTTCTCCATCACTATGACTTTCAGCGGTACGGACCAGCGGCGCCACAATCATATCGTCGTAACATAAAATAGCATACGTCGATACACTGTGAATATTAAAATACGGCGTATACATAAAATTACCTAAACATATGTTTGCGGATAAATTATAATTTGTTATTATTATTATTATTGTTTATCGTAATTACATTATAGTTTCTTTGTCGTGAGTCGCACAAATATCACCTGCGGACCGCAGTTTGACGCCCACTGCAGTGACGCGTCAAGCCCCTTCGCGAAGCAGTTTGGGATAGCCCGTACACATCGCGATAGCACGTATCTTCGCTGAAGCCCGATATATGTAGCCGCGCCATAAGTCAACTTCGTTATATCTACTACATACAAAATGTAGACGCACTACGAAATTATTGAAGTACTTCGTAGCAACTACCTTACAATAATTAGATTTTAATGGCCGTAGAAATAAACAATTTTAATCGTGTGCGTAGATCAGCGTCCATTTTATCTTTTTCATTAACACGCTACGTAGTAGTCGATACGATAGAATAAGCGCTAAAATACAGGCGTAATAAATTCATTATCAGCAATAAGAAATCTACTTAACTTCGGTAGCTGTTCGCGGTGTAGACGTGCTACGAAACGGTCAAGCCCAAAAAACGAGACTATATTTTGCTACGCAGATTATAAAAATATAATGTCAATACATTTTTCAAATTTACTTTTGCAGTTAAAACACGCTTCGATACTAGTACTACCTAAGCTAATATACCCTTGATAAAACAATCAAAGCGGAAACTTATACTATGATAACAAAAAGGAATACGAATTAACAAATCTCAAAACTGTAACTCTCCACTATATAGATTGAAAGACAAGTCAATCTCGAAATTTCGTTATATAGATTTGGCGTGAAACTATTAATAAGTTATGAAAACCAGTAGTTCGAAATCTTATTGTGGGTTAACTTACTACGAAACTCTGGTAATTTTACCGTCTTTTTATGATTCTCGCTCTCGCTAAAAATCGGTTAATTAAGAAACTTATTTTTTGACGTAGAATTACTAAGCAAGAATTAAAATATGTACGTGCTATGACATTGTATATATATATATATATATATATATATATATATATATATATATATATATATATATATATATATATATATATATTTATTTATTTATTTATTTATATATATATATATATAGTATATTTATTTATTTATATATATATATATATTTAGTAGTTAGCGGACCTAAGAGGAGGTTAACTACGTATCTTGTCTGAATTGAACAATCAGACAGAATTAAAAGTTTGAGGCGTTATTAAATTTATCTTTGCACCAGGTATGTAATATACAGACATACCGGTGAGCTACTTTCAATATTTAAGGACGTGATAGTTGGCGATCATAAATGATGAGAAAAAATAACATTAAAGCAAATATTAAAATACTTCTTAGTAAACAGTAGTACACTTAACACCGACACCAGACCACTAGAACACAGAGGCGATTAAAATGTAAATAAAACCTCTTTATTTATACTTTTCGATGTATTCATGTTGTTTCGGGCCCCCCGTTGTTGATCCGATAGCTTTTTTGAAGTAGACAATCTGCCATTTTTTCAGGCAGTTTGTAAAAGGCGGAAGTCGTCACTACCATCGTGCAATATCTCGCACGGGTACTTCATTGTGTAGTCATCGCCGTATCATATATATATATATATATATATATATATATATATATATATATATATATATATATATATATAGAAAAATTTCGAAAAAAGCAGCCTAAGTTACTCCCTATCGCATCAACTATCTGCCAGTGAAAGTCCCGTCAAAATCGGTTCAGGCGTTCCAGAGATTAGCCGAAACAAACAGACAGTCAGATAAATAGACAAATAGACAAACATACAGACAGACAAAAATTGTAAAAAATATTATTTTACTATATATCGTGTATACTATATACTATATATATATATATATATATATATATATATTAGGCTGTATCAAAAAAATCGACAATTTTTTTTTTGAAAAATATAATGAAAATCTTGTTCAGAATACCGAAAAAATACGCCAGTATAACGGACAGCTCTTAATTTTAATATTAAGATGTCCCGCTTCACGATTTTCCATTTCCCGTTTAAATAACATGGGAAAATCTGATTCTTCAAGTTTGGAATTTTGTAGCTCTGCAACGAATTATCAAATTGATTAAACCATGACATATTCTTATAGGAAATTTAATGCTCTACAAAAAAGGTCTCTAACAAAATTTTGATTTATGTACTCCTTCAAAAGTTATTCAAGGTCAAAGTTGAAACCATTGTAAATTGTAAGAAATTTTCACTTTTTTGGAGCATTTATCATACTTATTACAATATTTTGTCATAAATAAGCTTTTTTAAAACTTTTTGGAGTTCCACAATTTTTTTCTGACTATTGATTTATATTAATTATCAAAATTGCCATCAAAATCAGGATTCTAAAGAATTTTTTTTGTTATTTTGTTATTTTATTATTATACCCAATAATTTTAATATCAAGGATAATTAATATAAATCAATAGTCAGAAAAAAATTGTGGAACTCCAAAAAGTTTTAAAAAAGCTTATTTATGACAAAATATTGTAATAAGTATGATAAATGCTCCAAAAAAGTGAAAATTTCTTACAATTTACAATGGTTTCAACTTTGACCTTGAATAACTTTTGAAGGAGTACATTAATCAAAATTTTGTAAAAGACCTTTTTTGTAGAGCATTAAATTTCCTATAAGAATATGTCATGGTTTAACCAATTTGATAATTCGTTGATGAGCTACAAAGTTCCAAACTTGAAGAATCAGATTTTCCCATGTTATTTAAACGGGAAATGGAAAATCGTGAAGCGGGACATCTTAATATTAAAATTAAGAGCTGTCCGTTATACTGGCGTATTTTTTCGGCATTCTGAACAAGATTTTCATTATATTTTTCAAAAAAAAAAATAGTCGATTTTTTGATACAGCCTAATATATATATATATGGCGTATGAAATTCGCTAAACTGAAAGTTTATATTGCAGAGGACTGCAGAAACCTAATATTTTTAAAATATTGCATTAGTAATACATTAAATTAATAAAAATAAACATTACACATAGTACATTCATGACATTACATTACACGTGACATACATGACATTATTCACACATGTTTACGAAACTATGTTTTTTATATATTTAGTCTTTTTAATTTTAGTCTATGGTCGAAATTCAGCCATGGACGATCGCTGGTTGAATTAAGTATGTAAATAAAAATACGACAAAACAAAAACTACACATAAAGTACTTATTTATATTTCTTTATAAACATTACATATCACAAAAGCTCGTTGACAATGTAGTTTTCATAAAAAGACATCTGAAACCCACCCCATTATCCACAATACGTAAGCAGCTCATCTATGGTACAAGGTTTCTCACAGCATTCGGAGACTACACTTCTTTTCATCCTGCCCAAATTCAGAGCAGCGAGAGGTGTTACCATAGGCCACATTTCATCATGCTGAGGTGATCTTTTAATTAAATTACCATCACATAAATAGGCTAGTGTTGAGGCCAGTCGTCTACCACAGTATACTTGTCCATTTTGAGAAGAAACTAAAGAAGACGCAATGAAAATTGTACATAGAAAAACTGCTAACATTTTCATGGTTTATATGGTATACTATATTCTTTGAGTAGAGTTCTCCCTTCGAATTCTTATCGATTAGAATTTGCTTATCTTTGCAAATTAATAAAAACTTAAAAACACTGAAGTTACTTTAGTTGATATATTTGTTTAATGATTAGAAGCTTTCTGTAGGTAAATCTAAGATGTAGCCTTTTATACTCAGAGTTCTCATTAGTATTCAGCTCAAGGTACGTACTTACGTACGTAATATGAACGAACTTCACGTAGGAGGCTTATTGGATATGAATGAGCCCCCGCAATAAGTGAGAGCAAACGAAATACTTATTTTTGAACTCGAGCCAAATGTCAAAAAGCATCACGCTCATATGACTTGCAAATTGATGACAAATTGACAGTGCTCAAATTTTACCAGAATAGATTTGTTTGAATCAGAAACTTTGGAATATATAAAAGCTTAAACGTATACTGGACGTGGCTTCCAATTTGAACATTTCTGTTTTCACTAAAATGTTTTATTTGTACTTACCGTACAAAAGTCAGAGCACGCAATTTTGTTCAGAAAAATTCTAACTGAATTTTTTTGTCTATTTTCTTACTCAACAATTTACAGCCCTTTTGACTACATTAGTTTTGATATTTTAGAATTCATGCATTACAGTCCAACCAGTTATTCAGTAAACCTTTCCTTTTAATTAAATTTTCGAAAAATTTTCCTATGTGGATGCCTACATTATAACGACTAACTTCATGTCAAATTTAAATCCAAATCGTCTGTTGGAGCTGTGCGTTAAAAATCAGGAATAAATTGGCTTAAATTAGCTCACATAAATAAAACTGCATAAACAATCAAAAAACAATGAACACCTATGATTAAATAACATTTGGAAATGTAATTTAATCATAGGTGGTCATTGATATTAAACAACATTGATTATATAACATTTAGAAAACACGCACACACACACAAGCACGCACGCATGCACGCACTCACGCAAACACGCACGCACGTACGCACACACACACACACGCACACAGGGAGATATATATATATATATATATATATATATATATATATATATATATATATATATATATATATATATATATATATATATATATATATATATATATATATATATATTATGTAAAGATATGCTTTCATCAGCCTCATAATATAATTTACATTAATTTACATTACTTAAGCTTACTGCGAATTATACAGCCATAATTCGCAGTAAGCTTATGGTTGTGGCAGGATGGCGAAGAAAGGATGTTCATTGCTTGCATAACCCAAAAGCATTACTTATATTTGCTCATTCGGGTAAATGGTAAGAATGCGACCGTTTCATGAAATTCTCTAGCATTTCATAATATTGGCCATAATGTTGGTCTACTATAAGTCCACGACATATACACATCGTCGAACATCGACCACAGGGCGATCAATAGTTAAATTAATGAAATTAAAATTTTGTTTATTTTCTCTGGAAAAGGTATCTTAATCTATATCTATATTATCTATATTAATATTATAAATGCGAAAGTTTTGATATTTGTATGGATGTTTGTTACTTAATCAAGCGAAAACTACTGAACAGATTTGTATGTAATTCGGTACACAAGCAGATAATGATCTAGCACAGCACATAGGCTACTTTTTATCCCGGAAAATTTAAGCGATAAGCGGGATTCACCACAAACTTTTATAACGCAGCGGGCTGCACGCTGCAGCTAGTATCTATACATATAATAAAATCGTAGGAAAGTCAATGTATGTCCGGGGTAAACTCAAAAAGTACCGCATGGATTTACTTCAAATTTTGCATGAATATTACCAACAGGTCGGGTCAACATATAGGCTACATATTATCACGCTATCACCTACGGGGGAGGAGCTGTGCGGAGTAAACGAAGTTCGCGCGGACTAGGTCTCTGGCAACAGCTAGTAATAATATAAACATACAAAGTTTTAGTGATAAGTGGTGTACCTGTTTTGTGAGAAACTGGTGCCCGTTATAGGTTCGAGACCTGTGTTACTAGTCACCAGTGCCCCACTCCACGGTCAGTTCACCAATTGATAAATTTTCAAATCGTGTATAGCAAAGTTATAATTATACTGCTAACCTAACCTAATCTAATTATAAATTCCTTAGTTACATTACAATTTAACGGTATTTACAATTTTACGTTGAAATATACAGATCAAAACTCCCATTTCACACAATTTTGTTTCACCTCTTTTTTTATTTTATATTCCCCTAAAACCCATTAATACTGCGGAAAGCATTAATGTTAATCAACCAGTAATTTAGGAACCACAATGGGACTATTACGTATTAAAACGTTAAATTTATACGCCTCTCAATGTAAAATATTTAAGCATTAATAAAATTCCGTGTTGTGCCAGTTGCAGCCTAGCTGTTTTAAATATTACTTTAAAATCCTACAGAATAATGATAGAAACACAAATACAACTATATATATAAAAATCAATTGCTGTTCGTTAGTTTCGCTAAAACTCGAGAACGGCTGAACCGATTTGGCTGATTTTGGTTTTGAATTAATTGCTGAAGTCCAGGGAAGGTTTAAAATGTGACAAAGTATAAAAAAATAAGAGTAGTTAAAAAGACAGAAGCACGTTTGCCGGGTCAGCTAGTACGCAATAAATATCTATACATCTTCAAGTTGAAAGATGTTATTGGTGCGTATCTTTGTGGCGAGATCTTAATGTCACATGTGTAAATTTATCTGCTACCTTACCTTCCAAACCGGAATAGGACTGTGACAAGCGCTGACGCTATTGCGGCAGAAATAGGCAAGGCGGTGGTAGGCAAGGTGGTGGTGGTGGCGAAACAATGCAGAAATCTACCACCAAGTAACCACAGTGGTAGTGACTCACATAGCCTTATACACATTGCCTGAAAGAACGGTAGACGATGTATTCTTGAAAGGGAGCCCGAGCCAACACGGGCTCCTCTTGTGAAAAATCGGTTGAATATAGGTAATTTTACACCTGAGAGAACACACGTACAAAAGACGTCATCTACCATGAACACATTAAAGCTACCCACGATAATGTACCGTATATTAATTATGCTCTTCTTGATTCTTAATATAAAAGATTCACTAGACATCCAAAACCATTACAATTTTAGCCCTTGTAAAGGAATCATTGGAATTTGCTACCTATCAAGACAATTTAATAAGGGTGCTTTTGCAGCCCCAAATTTCGATTCGATTTGAATGTAATAAATCAAGCGTGAATCGGATACTTCTAGTTTCAGAATTCTTCTTCTCAAACCTTCGGCCAACTATATTCATTTTATATATTTTATTAATCTAAAGCCAAAATGAAGGTTCTAGTTATATTATGCATTATAGCAGCTGTTTCTACGCAAAACCAAAATCAAATTTATTGTGGTCGACGTTTAGCAACAGCTCTAGCATATTTCTGTGATGGCAATTTAATTAAAAGATCGGAACTTCCACATCACGAACTCGAAGACGAAATAAACCCGAGGTTTGAAATCTACGAACCTGAAGATCAACAGCTAATCAACAGGCCCGAGGACTTTCAACTGTCTGAAAATTTACCTTTCGTAACACTTCACAACGCTCAGATTATCGGCAGAAGTAAAAGGCAAATTGTTTCGGAGTGTTGTGAGAAGCCATGTGCGGTTGAAGAGCTTTTATCGTATTGCGGTAACTGACAGCAAATCAAATTGTTAATATTATGTTCTATTTAGTTTAGAGTTCAGACATACCAGGGTGCATTTTTGTTTTAAGTTACGACTTGAGCAATTTACGGGAACTAAGACAAGTTGTGTCTAAACTCCAGGAAATACAATTGATTAAGAAAAGATCCTTTTGTGTTTATCTCAATTTTCTATTGGATTTTGAACGAGCCTTCTAGTAGCACCTAATTAGTACTTAAATTGGTCTTATTTAATCATAAAGAAATATTTAAATTACATTGGTTTTAAACCTGTTTGTCAATAAAGTTACTTTTTATTAAATCAATGTTCATTAGTAAGGTTGTAAATTATTTAAAACATTACAGCATCAGGTACGCGATCGTAATCAAGACGTAGCATTAATTAGATTTAATTTTGATTGAAATTCAACGTCTTTCAATTTACTTTCCAGTTCTTTAGCTTAACGCTCACAGAATAAAGCACAAATATAATTTATTTAAAGAAAGTGTATACAGTGTCACCACGGCATCGTATCACTATTAATTATAATGCCGAAAATAAGGATAAGGTAGCCGGTAAACTTATACATGTGGCATTAGACCTCGCCACAAGATAGCAACGCACCATTAACATCTTTGGTGTCTATAGGCGATGGTTGGCTCTTCCCATCAGGAGACCCATCTGCTTGTTTGCTAACTTATGATATAAAAAAAATATTAATGCTACAAGTGGGGATACCACTTCCTGCACGTTATACAAAATTTATAGAAACGTTTTAGGATGGATAGACTATATTGTCACTGAATGACTTATTTATTATTATACTGAATATTAAATCTCAACTTTATTGCTTATTTACAATAAAATAGTCAAACATAAACTTTGTACTTAAGTTCATTCCAACAAAATATTAGGTAGGTAATTATTATTTACTAGCTGTGCCCGTAACTTCGACTGAGTGGAGATTTTTCTAAAATAAAATTGGCCTAAGTTACTTCTTTTTATATCAGCTATATGCCAGTGATAGTCCCGTCAAAATTGGTCCAGACGTTTCAGATATTAGCCAGAACAAACAGACAGACGGACAGACAGAGAGACGAAAATTGTGAAAAATTGTATTTTGATACATATAACGTGTATACATTCATATACATTTAATAAAAAGCGGTTATTTTAATATTATAATCAGACACTCCAATTTTATTTATTGGTATAGATACAGAAATATGAATTATTTTTAATAAAATATACATTCATGACTACTAAAACTTAAGAAATGCTTTACATTATATACTGTGAGTAAACTATTTATAAGTAAAAAAACAATTAACAAAATATACAAAATACGGAAAACATGGCCAAAATGCTGGAATATAAAATGTTATATATGGTATGTAAAGATAAATATCTTTACATACCATATATAACAAAGTCACTCCGCTGTATGTTCGCTTACATCTTTTGAATTACCTAATCAATTTTGATGTGGAATTTCATCAATAGGCATAGTAATTCAAGAGGAAGGTTCATTTATATAAAACATGCATATTACAGTAGAAAAAGCTGAAAAGTTCAAAGATTTGTCTTCTTCTGTTCTTGTGCCCTTACATGGTACCTGTGTGAAAAATACCTTTTTATATGCTTTATAGATTCCATCTATTCTTTAAAATTTCTATATTCCCCGTATTGGACCCCGGCTCCTTTGAAGAATGGGCCAACTGCCGTTCTGCCAGGCAGGTCGTAAAAGGCAACCGATTGGCTGTACGAGTCACTAACATCGTGGCTACTACTAAGTGACAGAGTTCGGCATTGTCTCTCCCGGTTCTGGTACCACCGCCTTACTTATTCCTGCTGCAATAGCGTCAGTGCTTGTCACTGTCGTATTCCGGTTTGGAGGGTAAGGTAGCTGGTAAATTTATGCATGTGACATTAGATATTACCACAAAATAGCAACGTACCATTAACACCTTTGGTGTCTATCGGCGATGGTTGACTCATTCCATCAGGAGATCCATCTGCTTGTTTGTTATCTTGTGGTATAAAAAATACACCTTTCCACAATATTTCTTGCTGAATGGTGAAGCTTAGTATAATTTTCTTTGGCTACACCTCTGGGAGTATTTAAAATGTTTTCAGTCCTTTATTTTTTGTATATATCCTATTAAATATAAACATGACATAACACATGTATACCTTGCAAATGGCTTCTAAAAACTAAATAGTCATAATAAATTAATGTTTATTTGTGTACTTTGTATTTATTTAATTACACCAATCCGTTTTGCATGTTAGCATTGAAAGTAATAACAAATTAATATCTCCCTAATATTTTACCCATTAAAATGAAATCCTTTATGAACATTTTTAAAAGGTTAAAAAAATAATAGTACCTAGGTTGCTCCTCTAAAAAATATATCTACTTTGTGTGGACATCATATACTTTTTCAGGTATAAAATGCTGACAAAAATTTCATGTCAAAATTATGTTCCATAAGAACTACATGTATTTTTACATGAACGTACCTAGTTAAACAAGTATCAAATTATTACCACTGCCTCAATAATATCAACGGCCAGTACAATGCTTTCTGTTTTAAAAAGTAAGCAATTTCTAACTAATGCAATAAACAAGCAGAATCATAAAACGCACTGCACTGGTAGCACTTATGATGATGCATATTTATATGTGGCAGTTTTGTATTACCAATAAGAGAGCCTTTATTTATTTGTTACTTTTTGTATGAAAATATGTGATTGGAAAAAAAAAACTATGTTTCTAATTGAAATATATTTGAGAAATTTACCATATAGGTAGATGTTGTCATTACAACAAGTAGCATAGATATATTTTATAATTAAATATAGTGAATATTGTATTTCCTATTTGCACATTTTGTGGATGGACTCATATTAGTCTGTAAGCAGAAATGCTTTCTGTTCAAGAATTCCTCCCGGTCATTAGCCGTACGATAGCCACACGGGTACCGTCAATGTGATCCAGCTCAAGCTCTTATAAAAAATGTATTCATCATCAGACACGAAAATGTCTTTGTCTGCATATCTCATGGTCCAATAGGTACTCATTTCTTCTTAGGTATGAGATCTTGTGTATATCTATATACACTGTTACCTATCAATGGAGTATATATAAATTTTGGTATTTCATTTAGTGTTGTATAATACACACTAAATGAACAGGCTGTGAAAACTATAACTTGCACAAAAAACTGAAATTTTTAAGTAAAAAGTATGTTTTAAAAAGCAGTCTTTAAACAATAATGAAACAGGTTTCAAATCCTACATTGGATGTCAAAAGTGCGTCAAGAGTACCGTTTTAAACAAAATAACGAATAAAAGAAATAACAAGTAGTTCCAAAAAAATTCGAATGGGTATGTGGCGCTGTCGCCGAATCCAATAATTAAATATGGTTGTCCAGAGTACGAAATACGTCGAAATTCATTATCTATTCGTTTAAGATTGAAATCGGTTTTCAAGAGTAGCCCTGCGGATGGGAATCTAAATAAAAAATAATAAAAAATATACTATAAATATATAATATAAATATATAATAAATATAGTTTTAAAGTCTTTGTTAGAATATTTTTGCACACCTTAATCATAATGTCAGCAAAAAAACATAGTTCGACAAATATTGCAAACTCATTAAAGAAACATAATATAAGGTTTTAATATTTTCATCAATAAAAAAAATTGTGAAAAACATCAATATATATAAAAAAGTCGTGTTAGTTATACCACTTATAAGTCAAGAAGAATATTTCATATTATTCTATATCAAAATCGTTGTCCGAGGAGCTGTCTAACAAAGCAAGAAGTAAGGCCGTATCGCTCATGGTAAATCAACCTGTATATAGAACTCCAACGACGAAGACTAATATTATCGTATCTTAGCCGTGTGTGATACGTTTAGATATGTAATGTAATATTTTATATTAGGGTACCTTAAGATCAAATATTATAGTATCTTAACCGTGTGTGACGAGCTTAATACGTTAACTAAACTCCACAGTCAATTAAAATTAGCAACTTGGATCATTATAAACCAAACTTTTACCTTATCACATCATTCGTCTTGGATACATATGAGCTTAAGTACCCTTTAACGAGGTTTTGAAACTTCTTAATGGATTTCCAATGAAACGAGAGATTTTCAAACACACGACTAGTATTGTATCTACTGTATACACTTATATATTTATTTCAAAAATATTAAGTAAGTTGGCTAAGAACAACATATTTTTACCCGACTGGAGGAAGGTAATGTTTTTCGAGCGTATGTATGTAATATGTAAGTTCATATCTTTGGCACGCCCTAAATCGGCTGGACGGTTTTTGACTTATGAGGTGTCGCTGGATTTGTCTAAATTGTAATAGTGACATAGGCTATACAAATTTTCAAAATGGCGCCCGCAAATAGCGGAATGGGGGGAGGGGGAGGTGTTTTTTTCTTACCGTAGCAATATGGGTACCAAATGAAAGCTAGTAAAAAGACCAGTTCAGAAATATATGTATCACATTATGTTTATATTGCTGTTTTAACACAAATATTCATAATCGTATTGCAGAACGATTAACAGTCGGGGCCCATTTAATATTAAGTTATCAAATATTCACAAAGGGCCCCGACTGTTAATCGTTTTGTAATGAATTAAAATTCATGAATTGTTTTATATGAACATCGATTATAGAACTATTTCAATGGTGTAGTTGTTCATTATTACTTAACATGATTATAAACTACTGGGCTTGTTTCTTTCTTTTAAGTATTATTTAAGTCAATGAATCTTTCTCAAGATCAGATGCAGTCGCGTTTTTTTTTTGTCAATAATTTACGAATGTTTTAAAATAATATGTAGCCGAATCGGTTCGTCCGTTTTAAATTGGTTCACATACAAATAATAATTTATTTTGATGCTCCTACCGAGCATACTTACTTCATAAATGTATTTTAATCAATAACAATTTTAATTAAAATAAGCGAATATTTAGTACACAGCGAATCACAATATAAAAACTTTCTGGGACTGCGTTTTACCTGAACGAAAGTGCGAGCATAAAGTTTATTACATAGCATAAATCTTTTATTATTCAGAGTCTAATAACATTGAGATATCTTACTCTTATTACCATAAAATAATTTTACAAAGCAGTAATATATATATATATATATATATATATATATATATATATATATATATATATATATATATATATTACTGCTTTGTAAAATTATTTTATATATATATATATATTATTTTATATATTATTATTTTATATATATAATATATATATATATATATATATATATAATATATATATATATATATATATATATATATATATATATATATATATATATATATATATATATATAGCGAACGTTGGAGTATAAAACACAGCTAACGTTTAAATTGCGGAGGAGTGCATTAGAACTACATTAAATTACTTAAAATAAACATTACAAACACTACATTCACCAAACATACAAGATAATAATATATATACACATGTATACTATTTTCTTTACGGCTTAATAGGTTTAAAAAATTAGGCTTTTCAAAATAAGCCTATAAGCGCGCTTACGAATTTAAGCTGTTTTCGTTTAAATGTTGATGTTTAAGATACAAAAATTTAAATACTATATTAGCATGATTGAAGAAAAGTAACCTTATTTCAATAAAGTTAAAAATCAAAATAAAAAACCTTATTTCTATACTCTAAGACTCAATATAATTTTTCATTTTATTGGATTAACAACCTTATTACTACTATTCGTATAAGAAACGATAATAATTTGGATTGGTTATCGTATTAAGCGGCTAATGCCCGGTCCCTATATCTGCAAAACGACTCGTTTTAGTGACAAATAGTAGGATTTTCTACAAGGCGTAAGCTAAAACTGTTCCTAAAAAGCACGACTCTTATGTCAAATTACCAAAGGTTCGTTGCTAACGGGTGGGAGGGCTGCCAGTTAAGGTTTTACTGTGTATTGTATGGAAATGACAGATTGGTATGTCCCTATAAAAAATATAATGTCATTAATCTGTCAAAATTTCATCATCCGTCATTCGTATAGCTACCCCCGGATTTCGGCCGGTTGAACAATAATTTAAAAAATATTTAGCGTGAATTTACCACTTCAAGCTCAGAAAGTGACACGGAAATGCTTTACATATTATCAGACTGGTATGTGACGTCTAGTTCCGACGAAAAATCAACAATCAGAGTATAAAGGAAAGAGTGGAAACTACATATAATTCCAGCTGCGGTTTCAGCTTGATATAACGGCAGAAGAGCAATTATTGTCTGAAATATATCCCCATTTACGAATAACAGGAGCCAGGTAGATATTTTTCTTATTTCCTAGCTGACAAACTTTAATTATTATTCGTAGACTCTTGCAAGATAAATAAACTTTCATAGTTCTTCGTATTTGTTCAAAAAATCTTGGAATAATCTCCATTGCACCAGCTGCTATTGACCCTCCGATTGCATGCGATAGGCACAGTGTTGTTGACAGAAGACTGTATTGGTGTGACAGTCCTGCGCCAGGCGGACAGTACGTGATATCAGCTTTGCAATAGCACATTTGCAATCGGACTACATAAAAATCAAAAATGATACATAACAAGGACGTTGCCAAATAGCCCGCTTTCCTCGAGTACTAGTTGCAATTGATGGAAAACACGTTAGAATATAATCTCCTATAATTTGTGCAAATTTGAATAAATATAAGTCATGTTGGTCACCTACTTCGCCTACGAATTACTTTAATTCACAAGCCAGCCAATCTTTGTCATTGTAAAGCAAACAAGCAGATATCTCACCCGAGGAAAAGATAAACTATTGCCTATAGTCACCAAAGTTCTTACTGATGCTGATGCACTGCTATCCGTTTGGAGGAATGGCAATGCCACATGTATAAATTTACCAGCTACCTTACCCTCCGAACCGAGAAACGAAAATGAGAAGCATTGGCGCTATTGCGGTAGAAATAGGTAAAACGGTGGTGCCATATACCCTGGTGAGGAGTTGCGGAACTCTACCACCATAGTCATGACCTGAAAATCAATCTTTTTCGAGTCTTTTACAAACTGCACGACAGATGGTCTATTGTTCAAAGGTGGTATTGAACAATATGGGAAATATAAATAATAATAATTTCAGGCTAACTATAATCACTAACATGGTAGAGTTCTACAACATCCGCACTTACCTAATCCTGTCGTAATAGTGTCGATGCTTGTCACTGTCTTGTTTCAGTTTGGAAGGTAAGGTAGCTAGTAATCTTACGGAAATGAACCATAAATTTGACTTCAACCCTTGCCATATGGATAGCAAAGCACCATTAAAATACCTATCTGGGTAACAATAATATAGGTACCTGGTATCTATAGGCAATGGTTATCTCAAAGATATGGATCATAGCAATTTAAAAATTAAACTGACTTCAAATATGTGTCAACTGTACCCATATCACAAAAACCTTACCTATTCCTGCCGCAATAGCGTCAGTGCTTGTCGCTGTCGTGTTCCGGTTTGAAGGGTAAGGTAGTCGGTAAACTTATGCATGTGGCATTAGACCTCACCACAAGATAGCAACGTACCATTAACATCTTTGGTGTCTATAGGTGATGGTTGACTCTTTCCATCAGGAGACCCATCTGCTTGTTTGCGAAATTTATTATACGTGATTGGACAAATCGTTGAAAATGTTTAATATTAATAACATTGTATTTTTTATCATTAATTCTTTATTTTTCAGCTTGCAACAATGAAGCTGGATACGCATACGGTCCGTACAAGAATGCAGGAAGGCAGACGAAGAAAACAGATTTTTAATGTTTCTTGTATAGGAACCCCTTTGGATTCTAACTTTTTTACCTTATTGTTTGTCGTGTTAGCGACCACAACGGCAGACGTTCTGTGAATATTTCAGGGGCTCATTTATTTCTATTTCATATACAGCCTTGAGACAAAAAGTGGGGATATTTATAGGATTTTGTTTATCACCTCATTATGAATAAAACCAAAGTGCTTAAATTTGAAGTTTTATTTTATAACTTATACTAAGTTTAACATGCGAAGAAACTATAATTAGGCCTTAAGAACTAGCAAGGAAACAAAAAATTGGAAAAAAGAAGCACAACTAAAAAGCAGCTTAGATCTCCAACACAAACTCTTCCACGGCATAAGCATTATTTTTCAACTATTATAATTTCTTCGCTTTAAGCTTAGTCATGGCGATTTCGCTATTTCAGTTTTAAGTAATTCTATTCCAAAATTGCCGTATTTGCTCGGTGGCCATATTTAGCTATTGCAAAGTTTTGTTCCTGGCGTCCATCATTCATTTTGTAGTTCTCTCCTGTGTTATTAAAGGAGACATAGTTTTTTTAAAATTAATTTAAACTAGATAGAAATTTTAAATGTAGATAGCATCTTTTCTAGTTTGTAAGTTTTGGCTCATACTGCCACACAGTCATGCATTTGACGTTTCCCCGTGTTGGTCCGAGCTCCCTAGAAAAATAGGCCAACTGCCGTTCTGCCAGGCAGGTCGTAAAAAGCGGACCGATTGGCTGTTCCTACCGACGAGTCACTACCATAGTGGCTACTAGGCCTTACATATTGCGCATACAATAGTGTGAGTGCTTGTCAATGACCTGTTCCAATTTGAAAGGTAAGGTAGCCCGTAAGCTTGTGCGTGTGGCTTAGACCTCGCCACAAGATAGCAAGGCACCACTAACATATGTGGTATCTATAGGCGATGGTTGACTCTTTTAATCTAGAGACTCGTTTACTTGTTTGCTATCGTATAATTAAAAAAAAGTGAATTAGTTAACATAAATATTGACTACAAGAATTTAAAAATATACACACAATAAAATAAAGTATACCTTCAGCCGAAGCCACGTACTGTATAGACTATAGAACATACCCAATATTCATAATGTATAAGAACTGATAAAATCAGATCTAAATAGTTGAGTAATGAATAAATAAAAAATGATTTGAATAATTTTTCCGAGATTAGAGTTCTACAACGTCTCACCTAGGTTTTGTGCCGTCGTTTCACCGATTCCTGCTGCATTAACGTTGTGCTTGTAACGTATGTTCCAGTTTGAAAGGTAAGGTAGCTAATAGCTAATAAGTATGCATTCGGCACATCTACCTGCCACATGGATTGTAATGCAATTGTTACTTTCTTGGTGGTGGCTGTCTCTGAGCTATCTGAGATTAGCCAAAGAGATATCTGCCATTCTACAATGTAAACAAAGTAATTCTTGTAATATATATTATACCTTTAAGTTATAGTGAATTTTGCTGGGACATTTTCTGGTTTTGTTTTTCTTATATTGTTCCATTTTGGTTTTAAAAATTGTGCTTCTTGTAAAAATGTGTCTATAACATTAGTAGGTCGCATCAATTTTATAATTAATAAATTATTTTGAAAAAAACAGTTTGAACTTTGATGACGGCTAACGTCAGTATTGTGAACCATTTCACGCCTATGACACTTTCTTTGATATTGAATGATAAAATTTTTCCATTGATTATTTGTATACATCATTTATATTTCGCATTAAATGCATACACGGCTATCCATTGTATCTAGCTCTATACTATACATCAATTAGTTTATAAATAGGGCTTAATTTTTTCGAGACTATTTTAAAACTTTCTGAATAATGGAACGCAGTGAGGGCCATCCACAGATAACACACTATATTCGAGAGGGCCATCGGTAAGCAGTCAAGCTACGGATGCTTGTCGTAAATACATAGTCCAAAAAACTTGTGGGACAGCATGACAGACCGTTTTATTACTAAGCTAGTTACGAATTGTTACTGTTACGAATGACAGTTTGTAGATTATAGGGACCCGGCATAAATTATTTATTATCTTGTTTACGCAATATTTGTGTCGGACTGACAAAGCTCGGTTTTTGGTTGGTTAGTACTTTTTACAACGAATTGACAACTTACGTAATAATACGTTTTTTCAAGTTCCAGTACGCTTTTACGCGCGCGTACGAATATGACACGAATCTCTTTATAAATTTTCAAAGTAATTTTGTTTATATTAATTATTGAAATTAGGTTCATTAAATTTTCGCTAAGAAAAATATGTGGTGTGACACTCGCGTACCGGATTCGTAATGTCGAAGTGAGAGAGAGGTTAGGTTTGAAAGAAAGTGTCGGTGTAAAGATGAGAACGGGCATGCTCCGTTTGTTCGGACATGTAGAAAGAATGGTAGATGAAAGGTTAACAAAACAGATATACAATGCGAATGTGGGAGGATGTAGGTACCGGGGAAGACCAAGACTGACATACCACGATCAGATTGATCGAGTACTGTCCGAAGGTGGTGTCAAGAGTCTTCGCAACCGGCGTGTGTGTATGAAGAGAGCGATGAATGTGGAGGAAGCGAGACAAGCCAGCAAGGAACGTGATGTATGGAACTCGGTTCTCTCTGCCTACCCCGTAAGGGATCTGGCGTGAAAATATGTATATGAAATTAGGTTCATTTCAGACAGTCCTAAGCTTGAAAAGTACGAAGGGAAGTTGATTGATTGATAAAGTATCTTTTATATATAAAATCCTCGTGTTACAACTTACAATGTTATTTACCATCCTCCTCCGAAACGGCTGGACCGATTTTTATGAAATTTTATATGCATTTTTAATTAAAAAATTTAAATATACTCGTCTTTATAGCTCTAGGGCTTAGTTTGTATTATTTATCTCGTTTCTACGTTTTATTTCCCGTCATATTAATCCAAGTCTTCTTTTCTAATAATATTATATATTAATCCAAGGTTTTATTGCGGCGGGAATAGGTAAGGCGATGGTACCAAAACGAATGAGACTTTGCGTAAGTATAACATCCTATAAAATTTCGGTTCGTTATTATTATCTGGGTGCCGCCGCCAAGTCAAGCAAAAAGGCAGGGCCGTCCTATTTTCGAGCCGTCTCTAACTTAGTTGTGAAAAAAAAATGGAAGCCTAAATTCTCAGTGACGATGACACAAGGGCATTACATACCGTATCTTTACGCCCGTATCCCCGAAAGGGTAGGCAGAGGTACAACAAGTGCACCCACGGTTAGCCGAAGATACTTAGTCCCAGAAATGTGATAGCTGGCAAGCCTATCGCTAATCGGGCACTTTCCAATCCCGGGCAACTTTGTGTTTATCAGAAAACTGAAAAAACACTTTTCTTATGTGCCCGACCCAGGAATCGAACCCGGGACCTCATGTGGTCAACGCCAACGCTGGACCACTACACCACAGAGGCGATAATAGGGGCATTACATAGATAGATATATTTCCAATTTAAAACAAATTTTAACCAGTAGTTAAAGAATCACTGTCTTTGCTTAATTTGAGACTGATACACTGACTAACCAATCATCAAAATGTATCAAATCAAAGAAAGGTATTTCTAGCAGACCCACAAGCACCCACCCACTCAAAAACTTTGAACACCGTTGTTATTTAGCTTACAAGGCACGAAAAAACTCTTGTCTTTCGTAATATTAGTCCTGAAGCGGCGTAGTAAATCACGTGAATCATCATAGCAAACGTGTGGCAGCCGAGACAGCCCGAAGATGTCCGATCGTGCCCGAACGCGCCGCGCGGAAGCATATAAAAGCCGACGGAGCAGCCATCATTTCATTCCGTAGCTAGCGGTCTAGCTTGAGAGACGGCCTATGCTATCCTCAAGTGAATACCGAAGTGGGTACGAGACGAGAAAGCCTATGCTGTCCGTCTTTAAGCTCACGTTAGTGAAAGATATTGTATGCACATACGTAGCTAGGTATTTGTATAGACTAAGACCTATACTGTTTGTAAGTTTAATTAATAAATAACTGCAACCCATCAGTTGTCTTAGTCACCTCGTTACCTTCCATGGTACATTGTGGCGCCCAACGTAAATTCAAAATATTGAAATGAAACAAAAGAGAAACAATGCGAAGAATTTGTTGCATCCGTGAAACAAGAAGTGGAATGCGGAACAAGAACAAGAGGAAGCTTTTAACAATTTTAGAAAAGCATTAACGTTTTAAAAAAACTGAACAGCAACCTACCATACATAATTAAAACTGATGCCAGTCAATACGCTATCGGATTAGCTTTAGTGCAGGGGGAGGGCGAGAAAAAGCATTTTATTGAGTACGCCAGTCGGTTACATTCATATCAGCAGTGTTGCAGCAACTGACCTTTTGCCTAGATATTCAACAAATACTCAGACCTGTGTATCACCCTGAACCCAATGTGGTGGAAAGGAAAAACAGAGACTTATAATTTCAAATTGGAATCATGGTCAAAGACAAACACGACAGATGGCCAGAAACCTTGCCTGCAATTCGCTTCGCAATGAACACTGTCTTCAACGAAAGGACAGGCTTTACAGCAGCTTATCTTACTTACGGAAGAGAAATGAGAACTACATTTGAAGTAACTCATAACTTAAGTGAAATAGTCCAATTCGAAAATTTTGTGCCCGAAATTACTCCACAGTTAAGGAAATTGGCATATCATTTAGAAATAGCAAAAGAAAATATTGAAATTATGCATGACAATAACAGAGCCAAATCCAATCATAAGCGGTACCCTGATTCTGGCTATAATAAAGGAGACCTAGTTTTGGTTGAAACTCATCCGATCAGTCGACAAGAAGGTGGTTTTTCTGCAAAGCTTGCACCTCGTAGAGATGGCAGATACTGTATCACTAAAAAGATTGGAAGCTCAATTTATGAAATTGCCACTTTAAACGAGCCTAACAAACCAATAGGAAAATATCACACATCGGCTATAACTCGTTTTGAAAACAGAGGTGATGTCTGTCCAGATCCAGTTCTACCAATAAGACGAAGAGGACGACCAAAGAAAAAGCCTTTGATTTCGGATACTGGTACTCTCCCGGGACGTCATCGAGTACCAGAGGGGGAGAATGAAGCGGCGTAGTAAATCACGTGAATCATCATAGCAAACGTGTGGCAGCCGAGACAGCCCGAAGATGTCCGATCGTGCCCGAACGCGCCGCGCGGAAGCATATAAAAGCCGACGGAGCAGCCATCATTTCATTCCGTAGCTAGCGGTCTAGCTTGAGAGACGGCCTATGCTATCCTCAAGTGAATACCGAAGTGGGTACGAGACGAGAAAGCCTATGCTGTCCGTCTTTAAGCTCACGTTAGTGAAAGATATTGTATGCACATACGTAGCTAGGTATTTGTATAGACTAAGACCTATACTGTTTGTAAGTTTAATTAATAAATAACTGCAACCCATCAGTTGTCTTAGTCACCTCGTTACCTTCCATGGTACAGTCCCATTTTCTAGACATAAGAACTATCTGAATCATGCAGACAAGCGAATGGTGGTGGTATGGGGAGGCATTTTCGAAAGTCGTGTAGGCGATTTACATCAAATCAACTTTAGTTGTATTATAATTCAATTTCTGAATATAGTAGACAAAACGTAATATATCAAAGCCTCTGAGAAAAGCCCACATAAAAGGGTTGGTGGGCTAACCCTACAATCGAGGTACAAGACATACCTGAAATTAAAAGGATGGATGGATAAAAATAAATGAGATCCCATCAAAAACATAACATGTACAAAAGTGTACAAGTCTCGCAACGCAGTTCTTTCTTTGTAAAAGGTTGTGAAATCGAATGTAAGCCGGTTTAGTATCTACCTATCTTTGGGAGCAGCCAAGCCAAGCACTTTGTCATAAATTGATACCTTGTTAGTTAGCTAGCAACATTTTATAATAATCATATCCCGAAACCCCCGTGACTTCCTCAAAAGACCAACGTTAAAATCTCCCGATATTATGCGCATATATACCGAACAAAATTAAGAAAATAGCGTCTCCGGGTCACGAAGAAAGTTGATATTAGGAGGACAGTAAAAACACTCCGACAATGAGGCAGAAGAGCTTTTCAGATAATAATTTCTAATAGGATATGTTCCGTCGCCTCAGAATATTGAGAAGAAGTAGCAAGAATTTTATACGCAAGATCACTACGCAGGTAAATGTCAACACTTCCGCCTCTCTTGCCTACTCTGTCATTACGAATAAGAATATATCCATGCAGGTTGCAGAGGTGAAAGGTTTTAACCAGCTTTCTGAAACAAGTATGGTGTGAAACTGTCAGGAAAAATGTATCAGAAGCTCTGAGTAATGCAACAGTATACTTTGTGCGTATGAGAAATATTAAAGAAATTTTGGTTTTTTTTATTTGAAGTATTTTCATGTCCGTATCCCCGAAGAGTAGGCAGAGTAAAACAAGTGCACCCACGATTAGCCGAAGAAACTTAGTCCCACAATGTGGTATATAGCCTAACGCGAACCGGGAAAACAGGGATTGGAAAAAGTTCCAAACCTGGGCAACGATGTTATTGTCAGAAAACAGAAAAAACAAATTTTATAAATTGCTCGACCGAGGAATCGAATCCGGGACCTCATGCGGTCAACTCCGACACCGAACCACTAGACCACAAAGGCGATTATTAGTTTCTCTATTATGTTAATAGCGTGGCTACATATATCGGCCTACGCCACGGCCTAGTGCGATACTTCGATGTTACGAACTACATCACGACAACTGCCTACGTCATAATTACATCATAATATCACTGGTCATTAAATCGCGGCCCGCAGGTTATATTTGTGCGGCCCAGGACAAAGCAAGCAAGAATATTTTAACATAATTTATACTTTCCATCGTCGGCACTTGGTGAAACTGCATCATATTGATTATATAATATAAGCACTTGTACTGTTTCACAAATGTAATTTAAATTTTATTTATTACACAATCACTTTTAAACTGACAGCCAACCGGTTTCGCCTATTAAAGCATCATCAGGGCTTTCACATTAACATTTTTCATTATACTATTGTAAAACTTAACTAATAAACATACAAACATTTTAGTTTAGTCTTTGTGTATGTTTATTAGTTAAGTTTTACAATAGTATAATGAAAAATGTTAATGTGAAAGCCCTGATGATGCTTTAATAGGCGAAACCGGTTGGCTGTCAGTTTAAAAGTGATTGTGTAATAAATAAAATTTAAATTACATTTGTGAAACAGTACAAGTGCTTATATTATATAATCAATATTTTAACATTCCTTAAAATCTTTTCTTTTTAAATTCTTGATTCATTAATATTCGTTTTATAAGATCTTTAATTTTATGCTACTGTTTACTGTATTTCATACGCCCAAAGATTACGAACCTATGATGTACTCCTTCATAAACATGAAAGGTCATATCGTCGTGTTTTTTTTTTGCTATCATGGAACGAAATAAAAAAGCATACGTCTATAGACTAGGTCAATATCAAAATATGGCTTACAATATATGTATGAAGCTACCCAAACATGTGTATGCGGTTAAAGTTTCCTATTATATTATTATTGTTTATCGGAATTATATTATTGTTTCTTAGTTGTGAGCATCACAAATATCACCTGCGGACTGCAGTTTGACGCCCACTGCATTAAAGTGTTAAATCCCTTCGCGATGCAGTTCCACGATAGCCCGATACATCGTGCCAGCGCGATACTTCGCCGTAGTCCGATATATGTAGCCTTGGGTTAGTAAATATAATGGTTTGGCAAACGAGTACAGTAACATAATCTATATTATATTACATATAATAAAATCGTAGGAAAGTCAAAACTGTACATTGAATATTTTTATAAAAGAATACTTGGGGTGTGAACTACAATCGATACCGAAGCCAAAAATATAGTTTTTAGAATTTTTGTCTGTTTGTCTGTATGTATGTCCGGGGTAAACTCAAAAGTACAGCATAGATTTACTTCAAATTTTGCATGAATATTACTTACAGGTCGTATAGGCTACATATTATCAGGCTATCACCTACAGGGGAGGAGCAGTGCGGAGTAAACGAAGTCCGCGCGGACAAAGTCGCTGGCAACAGCTAGTCTACTAATAATTTGAATAGTCCTCCATATAGATACTTTAAGTAAATAAAGCACAGTGCGCAAATATCAGATAAATTTTATTTAATGTAAGATTATGTAGGTGGGTATTTTTGCTAAGTTAACTACTCTATTTTTTAAAGAAATATTATATTGGTTGTTTGATATTTAACAAGGGCTTATGTTTAACTTAACACCATATATAGTAACATATAACAGACAAAAATAGTAAATAATCATTAAAATTAAACCCGCATTTTAATGTAAAATGATAACCAAAGTTTTAACATTCGCTATCCTAGTTAAGCAAAATGACTCCAAATAAATCATTGTTAACCCAAAAGTAGTAAATGATCACCTAAATTAAACCAGCATTTTAATGTAAAATGATAACCAAAGTTTTAACATTTCGCTATCCTAGTTAAGCAAAATGACTCCAAATAAATCATTGTTAACCCAAAAGTAGTAAATGATCACCTAAATTAAACCAGCATTTTAATGTAAAATGATAACCAAAGTTTTAACATTTCGCTATCCTAGTTAAGCAAAATGACTCCAAATAAATCATTGTTAACCCAAAAGTAGTAAATGATCACCTAAATTAAACCAGCATTTTAATATAAAATGATAACCAAAGTTTTAACATTTCCCTATCGTAGTTAAGCAAAATGACTCCAAATAAATCATTGTTTACCCCAAAAGTAGTAAATGATCACCTAAATTAAACCAGCATTTTAACATAAAATGATAACCAAAGTTTTTACATCTTGCTATACTGTTTAAGCAAACTATTGTTAACCCAAACATTGTTAATGAACACCAAATTATTAACCACATTTCAATTTAAAATGACATGCAAAAAACAACATCTCGTTATCCGATTTATGTAAATCCCTCGGCAAAAAATAGTAGTATATTGATTGACATTTTTCAGCACAAAATAATAATATGCCAGCACATGATGTGTCAAATAAAAGGTAAATCGCAGCAGAACACTGAATTTCGCTTGCAGTGCGGTGGGAGGGTATTGCAGGCCGCAGACATAATATGGCATCATAATACTTTATTTAGTAATAAGCCTACATTTATGGCAATTACAGAGGTTTATTTAGGCAGAAATAACACATTAATTTGCTTGTTAAGATTTGGTGATCATTTACTACATTTGGTGTTCGAGTATAATTTGAAGTGCAGTCGTGACTAGCTAGTACTATTGTAATTTTAGACTTTATTTTTCTGGTTTTAAATATATATTTTTGGTTAAAGAATGAAGGGTATCAAAACATTTTATGGTGGTCATTATATTTAACCCCTTTAACAAGATATCAAATTGGATAGGTAAGCACTGAATTAACCGACTTGGCTTACATTTCATTTTACTTTTTATCGCGGATGTACCATTGCGAGACATGCATTTTTGTACATGTTATATTTTTGATAGGATATTTCGTACTAATAGCATAATAACGAGTCTTATTAGTTCACGGGATTTTTTAATAGCATAGCAAGAGCAAGCAATAAAAGTCAACTAAGTCAAAAATAACGTGTGAAATCATATTTTATTCATAAACATATTTACAAAAAAATCTCGTAATCAATGCTGCTTTCATAATATCACTCCCAACCAATGTCATTAGCCACAATAAGTAAGAAGCTCGTCTATCGTACAGGGCTTCTCACAGCATTCGGATACCACGTTTCTCTTCAACCTGCCCAAGTTCAGAGCAGCGAGAGGTGTTACCATAGGCCCCATTTCATCATGCAGGGATGATCTTTTAATTAAATTGCCATCACATAAATAGGCTAGTGTTGAGGCCAGTCGTCTACCACAGTATACTTGTTCATTTTGAGAGAAAACTACAGAAGACATTACGAAAATAACATTTAGAATAACTGCTAAAATCTTCATAGTTGAATATTTGTGTAGTTAGGTACTTTAAAAGTTAAAGGTCCTCAAGTATACTGAATATTTAGTTAATAATTTTAATTTTACTTTTGAATGCTTACGTTTAAAAGAAAATCAAAGAAACTCTTAGATTTAATGTAAGTTAATATGTTCTTTTATGTTTAAAAGCTTTCTGCTGGTAAGTCTTGAGACGAAGGCTTTTATATTGAAGTTTGTCATTAATATTCAACAGGGTAATACGCAATATGATTAACCCTACGTAGGTGGCGTGGGATATGAATGAACCCACGCAAGTAGTGATAGGTCAGGAAAACATTGATTTTTGAACTCGAGCCAAATGTCAAAAACATCACGCACCCACTCGACTTGCAAATTGTTGGCCATTTTCTACAACAGGCTTATAGCAGTATTCCTTCTATAAACTTATTGTAAAAAACCAGAACGGATGTAAGAGTTGTAGCTGATGATGTAGTGTTGGAACAAGTGGATGAGATTGTATATCATGGTTGCGCTTTCGCAGGGATGGAATGTACATCGCTAATAGGTGTAGAAAGAAGAGTGAAAGGAGCGTAAGAGAAATTATTTCAAAGCATAGTTTTCACGCTCCCAGTCTTGCTCGCAGATGTTTGCACGCAAAGCTATTGTGTGAAAGGTAGATTTGGGTTTGTCAAAAAGATTAAGAATAAGGTAATTAAAAAAGAATAAGGTAATTAAAATTCCCTCGTGTTTTTCTAGCCCCTTTGAAAAATAGACCATCTGCCATTCTGCAAGTCAGTTCGTAAAATTTGGGCGATCAGCCGAACGTACCAACGTCTCGTAAAAGGAAGCTTCATTGATTTAGTCTAAATCAATGACGCTTCCTTTTACGAGAACGAGCAGAAGAAAAGAGAAACAAAACAAATATACAATGCGATTATGAAAGGATGTAGGTATCTGAAAATACCAAGACTGGCAAACCATGATCTAATTAATTGGGTGCTGTCTGAAGATGGTGTCAAGATTCTTCGAAACCGGCGAGTTTATACGAAGAGAAATAATGTGAAAGAAACAAGTCAAATGTACTAGAATCGTGTTGTACGACAGTGGGTTCTCTCTTGACTCGGGTAGTCAAGTAGTAAGGGATTTGGCGTGAAGACATGTATGAGCGTAACTTTCTAGTTTCTATAACATGTGAAAATATTGATAGAAATCAGCAACATTTAAATTTAATTAATAGTGAAGCGGCGTAGTAAATCACGTGAATCATCATAGTCTCGGTCTCGTCTATTAGCTCGGCCCACCGACTGGGTGTCAGTTCACACGATAAAATCCGTCCAATTCTGATCCGCTTTACCACGATATCGCAGCGTAATGAAGTGTGGAAAATGAAAACCCAGCTTAAAGGGACTTCTCTTGTGCTATCGGAGTTTTTAACTAAGCAAAGGAAGACGCTGTTTCTGGAAGGACGTCGACATTTTGGGATGAGAAATGTCTGGACGAACAGCGGGGTCATCTTTGTTAAACTGCCTAACGGAAGCCGCCAAAAAGTTTCATGCCAAGCTAATCTCGATGAATTGGTTTCGAAGTTCCCTGCTCCAAAAGAAGATTCAACAGGTGCATCCAATAAACAGACAATCGTAACACACAATCTAGACCGAAACGTGCTGTCAGATGTAAATAATGCTCTCGTCGGTCCTTATACATTGTTGGCGTTGTTATATTTCATATGTACTTTGTACATTCAATATGTACTGACGCAGCTGTATTTACTTGCAAATACCCCCTATTATTTGTAAATTTTATTATATTTATTATCAATTTTTTGTTTTCATAACAGGTTCACTTTACAATTTTATGACAAATGACAATTGACTTGACATAAAGACTCAATTGTGGATTGTAATGTCAAACTGTCACTTGTTAATTGGTTATGTTTCCGCAACTTGGTTATGTTGCATTGCATTATGCCTTGGGGTTACCATAATTAACTTTTTCTTTTAGGAATTCTTTTTAAACTATTATTTAGGTACTCAAGGAACATATTGTTAGTTTTCTTGTCTGTGGGCAAGGTGGGTTAATGATTCTTTTTCTTGTTCCTTTTTACTTAATCAATTTTTGTTGTTTTTTTTATAAATGTAAAATTTTATTATTTCACTGTTTTAATGTTGAGCCTGCTTACGTAAATATACTGTGTGTAGTTCACCACTAGTTTAAAGGATTACATTTTTTGTTCTACGTTTTACGTAGTTGCTTACGTAAATATACTGTGTGTAGTTTACCACTAGGTTTAAGGATTGTATTTTTTGATCTACGTTTTGGTTTTATATGTATATATGTATATATATATGTATATGTGTATGTGTGTATGTGTATGTGTATGTATATATATGTATATATATATATATATATATATATATATATATATATATATATATATATATATATGTGTGTATATATATATATATATATATATATATATATATATATGTATATATGTATGTGTATATATATATGTATGTGTATGTGTATGTGTATGTATATATATATATATATGTATATATATATATATATATATATATATGTATGTGTGTATATATATATATATATATATATATATATATATGTATATATATATATATATATATATATGTGTTATTAGTGTTATTTTCCAATAGTTTTTTTTTAAATTTTTTTTTAGATAGATTTCTAAATGTACCGGATGCATAGTGTGTTTTGTTGTCCGGCGGATAAGATAAGCGTAGATTTAAATTTTTGTCATTGATTTGTTATTATTATTATTATTTTATTTTTTATTTATTTTAATATATAACATTTATTATTATTATTATTTTTATGTCTTCGGAAGATGATTCGTTTCACTCAGCAGCCAGTCCATTTTCAAGTACTTCCTCTTTCTCAGAATACTTTTCTGACAATGAAATTACTTTAGCCAAGCAGATTGACCAACATCTAGAGACTCACAGAAAGTACCTTAATATTTGTCATATCAATGTACAAAGTATACCTCGACATTACTCAGAGCTTCTTGATACCTTCTCTACCTTACAGTTCCACGCCATACTTATTTCAGAAAGTTGGTTAAAGCCTTCTTATGCATCTTTACTCTGTAGTCTTCAAGGATATATTCTTATTCGTAATGACAGAGTAGGCAAAGGAGGTGGAGGAGTCGCCATCTATCTGCGTAGTGATCTTGCGTATAATATTCTTGCTACTTCTCCCTCTCAATATTCTGAGTCGATGGAATATATCCTGTTAGAAGTCACTGTTTGCAATATTAAAGTCGTTATCGGAGTATTTTACTGTCCTCCTAATATCAACTTTCTTCATGATTTAGAATCGTTATTTTCATCGTTCTGTTCAGTGTATGCGCATCATATCATCATGGGAGATTTTAATATTGATCTTTTGAAGAGCTCCGGGAGGTCAAGAGAGTTTCGGTCGGTCCTGGATTCGGTAAATTTCACTGTATTACCACTTAACCCCACCCACACTAATTTTAATGGACCTGATTCTTGGATTGACCATATTCTTGTGTCTTCCCCGGATTATGTCGTTAATCATGGACAACTTTCTGCTCCCGAGTTTTCACGGCATGATTTAATTCACGTATCCTATAGGGTCAAGCCACCCAAACCAGTACCTCAGCTAATTCAATTGCGCAATTTCGCTAAAATTGATTATGACCAACTAAGGCAAGACGCCTCGGCAATCGAGTGGAATATGACTGACACAGCTGTTTCTTTAGACGTTAACGATATGGTAGAAAGTCTGAATAGGAACATTCTCTCTCTTTACAACAGGCATGCTCCTATTCACACTGTTAAAATAAAGCGTGCTCCCGCACCTTGGATCACATCTGAGATTCGTTTAGCTATGCAGCGGAGGGACCGCTGCTTTCGGGCATTTAAGAGAAACAGATGTGAGGATTCATGGGCATCCTACAAAATAGCTAGAAATCTCTGCAATCGACTGGTAAGAGCTGCTAAACGTCATCATATTCATGAAAATTTAAATAATACATCGTCGGCAAATATGTGGAAGTTTATTAAGTCATTAAATGTCTATAACAATAAAAGTGGTTGCAGTTTGCCGCCTCAGGTTTCATTGAGCGATTTAAATGTATATTTCTCTACTGCTCCTATCTTGGATCCTGTTGTCAAAACCTCTACAATTTCATATCTCCAGTCAATGATGAACACTAAACCTGAACAGTTTAATTTTTCTGCGGTAACCTGTGATGATGTTAAAAAGGTAGTAGCGTCTATCAGTTCCAGGGCAAGTGGCTTTGATCAAATCCACAGAGGTATGGTTATCCCCATTATTGAATTTGTTTTGCCACCGTTAACTCATATTATTAACCATTCTCTTGCCTCGGGCGTTTTTCCTTCTCTTTGGCGGAAAGCATTTATCCTTCCTCTTCCTAAAAATTGTAATCCCAGTTCTCTTACGCATTATAGGCCCATTTCTATATTGCCATTTCTTTCCAAAATTTTAGAGGCTGTAGTCCATAAACAAGTAGCTCATTTTGTATTAAACTCTAATTATTTAAGTCCTTTTCAATCTGGCTTCAGACCTGGTCACAGTACAACCACTGCACTGTTAAAAGTTACGGAAGACTGTAGATCTGCAATGGAAATGTCTCAGGTTACTATTTTAGTTCTGATTGATTTTTCAAATGCTTTTACAGCTGTCGATCATGACCTGTTATTGCTGATTTTAAAATATGCTGGGTTTTCGTCAGTAGTACAAAATTGGTTTGAGTCGTACTTACGCAACCGACAACAGGCAGTTCGCGTCGATAGTAGCACTTCTGACTGGTGCAGCATATCTGCAGGTGTTCCTCAAGGTGGTATACTCTCCCCACTTTCATTTTCCATTTTTATTAATTCCATCGTGTCCCTATTAAATTGCTCTTACCATTTGTATGCGGATGATCTTCAGATATATACCCATGCTTGCATAGAGGATATTGAGGATGCCATAGCGAGACTAAATGCCGATCTGCAAAGGATATATGACTGGTCTAATAGATTCGGAATTGATGTGAACCATTCTAAATGCCAAGCCATAATTATTGGCAGCAAACGTCGACTTGAAAGCATACGCGTGGATTCCTTGCCATCGATTTTATATAATAAAATGCCGATTGCCTTCAGTTCGCATGTTAAGGATCTTGGTTTGGTAATTGATAGTACTTTGTCGTGGACACCTCATGTAAATGAAATTTGTCGTAAGGTAAATTATACGTTACGTTGTCTTTACAGACATAAAAACTTTTTACCGAAAAACACTAAAATCCTGTTGGTACAATCTTTGATCTTTCCCATGATTGACTATGCTGATGTATGCTACGCTGATCTCAACCAATCACTTCTCAATAAATTGGATCGTCTCCAAAATAATTGTATTCGTTTTATCTTTGGTTTGAGGAAATATGATCACATCTCTATTTACCGTTCTAAGCTTAAGTGGCTGACTATCCATCAAAGACGTCATATGAGATTATTATGTATGCTGTTTTCTATTTTATACGATCCATCCGCTCCTACGTATCTTAAATCATATTTTCAATATCAATACACTTCACATAATCGTAATCTTCGATCTAATAATGATCTCACCCTCCATGTCCCCTTTTGTCGTACTGATTTTCTATCATGTTCGTTTGTCCGTCAGGCTATAAGGCTCTGGAATGCACTCCCTGCTGATGTTAGGAGGGCAGATTCAAGGTATTCTTTTAAACGGCAAGTCAAAAATCTTTACTTGGGAATTGTTCCTGACTGATTGCTTAAATACTTATATAATTTTATTAATGTATTTGCTGCTGTGGTATGAAGACATAAAAGAGTATTTATATAATATATATTGGTTACTATGTATTTTAGTATATATTTGACTATAGTTATAAGTATATGTATTTTATTCTTATATATTGAATTATTTGTATTCATGTAAATTCAATATGTGTATTTAACTATATAATTATATTATATATAAATTTATGTTTTAATTATGTGTTTTAATTGTGTGAGTTTTGTTTTCACATAACTAGTATCAAATAGTACTAAATTAAGTTTCAATTTTATTTTCGTCTTTCTATGTGCACCCCTTGCGCCTTCTCTGTACTCTTTGGAGGTTGACTGGCAGAGAATGCTCTTGGGCGTTAAGTCTACCTGTGCAAAAGAATGTGTGCAAAATTTAAATAAATAAATAAATAAATAAAAAACGTGTGGCAGCCGAGAAAGCCCGAAGATGTCCGATCGTGCCCGAACGCGCCGCGCGGAAGCATATAAAAGCCGACGGAGCAGCCATCAATTCATTTCCGTAGCTAGCGGTCTAGCTTGACAGACGGCCTATGCTATCCTCAAGTGAATACCGAAGTGGGTACGAGACGAGAAAGCCTATGCTGTCCGTCTTTAAGCTCACGTTAGTGAAAGATATTGTATGCACATACGTAGCTAGGTATTTGTATAGACTAAGACCTATACTGTTTTGTAAGTTTAATCAATAAATAACTGCAACCCATCAGTTGTCTTAGTCACCTCGTTACCTTCCATGGTACATTGTGGCGCCCAACGTAAATTCAAAATATTGAAATGGCTGAAACAAAAGAGAAACAACCCGTAGCAATTGTTGCATCCATAAAACAAGAAGTGGAATGCGGAACAAGAGCAAGAGGAAGCTTTTAACAACTTTAGAAAAGCATTAACCACTGCCCCCGTTTTAAAACAACTAGACAGTAACCTACCATACATAATTAGAATTGATCCCAGTCATTATGCTATCGGATTAGCTTTAGTGCAGGGGGAGGACGAGAAAAAGCATTTTATTGAGTACACCAGTCGAGTACATTCTAATCAGCAGTCATGCAGCAACTGACCTTTTGCCTAGATA
The DNA here is from genome assembly GCA_036924255.1 of Apodemia mormo. Classification (NCBI taxonomy): domain Eukaryota; kingdom Metazoa; phylum Arthropoda; class Insecta; order Lepidoptera; family Riodinidae; genus Apodemia; species Apodemia mormo. Next base: position 6,436,854 of record JAUPFN010000012.1, on the reverse strand, counting down.
TTCAACAAATACTTAGTCCTGTATATCACCCTGAACCCAATGCGGTGGAAAGGAATAACAGAGATTTAAGATTTCAAATTGGAAGCATGGTCAAAGACAAGCACAACAGATGGCCAGAAACCTTGCCTGCAATTCGTTTCGCAATGAACATTGCCTTCAACGAAAGCACAGGCTTTACAGCAGCTTATCTTACTTACGGAGCAGAAATAAGAACTCCATTTGAAGTAGCTCATAACTTAAGTGAAATAGTCCAATCCGAAAATTTTGTGCCCGAAATTACTCCACAGTTAAGGAAATTGGCAAATGATTTAGAAATAGCAAAATAAAATATTGAAATTATGCAAGACAATAACAGAGCCAAATCCAATGGTAAGCGGCGCCCTGATCCTGGCTATAATAAAGGAGACCTAGTTTTGGTTGAAACTCATCCGATCAGTCGACAAGAAGGTGGTTTTTCTGCAAAGCTTGCACCTCGTAGAGATGGCCCGTACTGTATCACTAAAAAGATTGGAAGCTCAATTTATGAAATTGCCACTTTAAACGAGCCTAACAAACCAATAGGAAAATATCACACATCGGCTATAACTCGTTTTGAAAACAGAGGTGATGTCTGTCCAGATCCAGTTCTACCAATAAGACGAAGAGGACGACCAAAGAAAAAGCCTTTGATTTCGGATACTGGTACTCTCCCGGGACGTCATCGAGTACCAGAGGGGGAGAATGAAGCGGCGTAGTAAATCACGTGAATCATCATAGCAAACGTGTGGCAGCCGAGAAAGCCCGAAGATGTCCGATCGTGCCCGAACGCGCCGCGCGGAAGCATATAAAAGCCGACGGAGCAGCCATCAATTCATTTCCGTAGCTAGCGGTCTAGCTTGAGAGACGGCCTATGCTATCCTCAAGTGAATACCGAAGTGGGTACGAGACGAGAAAGCCTATGCTGTCCGTCTTTAAGCTCACGTTAGTGAAAGATATTGTATGCACATACGTAGCTAGGTATTTGTATAGACTAAGACCTATACTGTTTTGTAAGTTTAATTAATAAATAACTGCAACCCATCAGTTGTCTTAGTCACCTCGTTACCTTCCATGGTACAATAGGAATAATATTGGATCATGGAATTAAACCTTTATTTATTTAAAGTTTTGTACTGTGTATGTATGACTCAAGTGCCCATTTGCCAATCCTATATAAATAAACATCTTTGAACATTTCTAACGTCAAACCCTTATAAATAAAGATCTTTAAACATTTCGTCCTACGTCTAACCCTTATAAAACATCTCAAATATTTTTGTCTGACGGCAAGCCCTATCACTTTCAGTCTTATGACACATGACGTTTGAAAAACAATGACATGAAATCGCAGATCAATTACGGTTTTTAGGGTTCCGAAGTAAACTAGGAACCCTTATAGTTTCGCTACGTCCATCCGTCCTTCCGTCCACACGATAGCTCAGAGACCCTTATTACTAGACTACCCTATACATATTAGTCACATTAACAAAGTGGTAACATAAACACTTGAAAATTATTTTTTTCAGGTCAGCTTCCCCACATGTAAATTGGGGATGTTAATTTATTTTCTCGCGTACTCCATAGTGTGGGGTATCATTGGATAGGTTTTTAAAAAAATATTGTAGATTTATGACAACAAGTTTTCGATTAAAGAACTCGCTTGGAAAATATCAAGCTTTTAAGTGCAAATTTTTGTTAAAGTCAAGTGACCCCTGCTCTACAGGCTACACGGTTGGTCTTGTGGGTGGGAACAAAATCATGGTAATCTATACATATAATAAAATCGTAGGAAAGTCAAAACTGTACATTGAATATTTTTTTAAAAGAATACTTGGGGCGTGATCTACAATCGATAGCGAAGCCAAAAATATAGTTTTTAGAACTTTTGTCTGTTTGTCTGTATGTATGTCCGGGGTAAACTCAAAAAGCACTGCATGGATTTACTTCAAAATTGGCATGCATATTACTAACAGGTCGGGTCAACATATAGGCTACATATTATCACGCTATCACCTACAGGGGAGGGGCTGTGCGGTGTAAACGAAGTCCGCGTGGACGAAGTTGCAGGCAACAGCTAGTAGTAAATTTAATGAAGTTAAAAAGAAAACCATTACGGCTTTGACGGCTATACAAGTTTTTGAGTAATAGTCGACCAACTTATAAAACGTACTTAGAGAAGTTTTTATAGGCGGTGAACCTGTGGTGGGGATATATATTTGTCAGTGACGTTGAATAACTTAAATATTCATATTAAATATAAATTGTATAAAACTATAAAAACCCTATTCTTAGTCCACATAATTGTTTGAGATGAGCACCTTCGGAGCCCTACATTGCGATGGCCCGACACGCACTTACTAATTTTTGCTAGTTATGGTTATACAAAGGCATAGACTCTTATTACTAAAATATAGTACTAGAATTGCTTATGGGTTATCCCAGTTTCTTTTTACAATTTGTTTATATAAGTAAAACAAAAAAACCCTGACTTACTGACATATCAACATTCAGCCTAAACTTTAGAGTCAAGAAGGCTGAAATTGTTCACAGGGGATTTTCTTACAATGTAGACGAGAATTAAGCAATATTTTTTTTTGAAATTTAATCCCCTAAGATGGTGAAAAAAGAGGTCAAATATTGTAAGAATTTTTATTACGACGACATGTTAATTTAGTCGCGGGCGAAGTGTCATATTTTGTCTTACCAAATTTAAAGATTGCTAGCACCGAAAAATAGCACTGACTTATTTTATTTAATAACAAAATAGTACCGCAGAGTATTCCTAATTTACCCCGTGTTGGTCAGGGTCTTATGTGAAGTACAAGTGGGGTAATCTGTGTGTATAGACCATCTGCCATTCAGCTAGACAGTTCGTAATAAGCGAACAATAAGCTGTACGAGTCACTACCATCGTGACTACTAGGTGGAAGAGTTCTGCAACATTTCGCGCGGATTCGGTACCACCGCCTTACCTATTTCCGCCGCGGTAGCGTCGGTGGTTTTTATTGTCGCGTTCCGGTTTGAAGGGTAAGGTAGTCTGTAATTTCTTTTTTATAGAAAAAAGGAGCAAACGAGCAGGAGGCTCATCTGATGGTAAGTAATTACCATCACCCATAGACAGCCACAGCACCACAGGCCTTGCAGCTGCGTTACCGGCCTTTTAAGAATGAGTATGCTCTTTTCTTGAAGGTTTCTAAGTTGAATCCGTTCGGAAACACCCTCTCTGGTAATTGGTTCCACAGAGTATTGCGTGGTAAAAAGTGCCTAGAGAATCGCACGGTTGTGGATTTCCAGACATTCAGGTGATGAGGGTGGAACTTTGAATTGAAGTGGCATTTTAACCCTGTTATACGCATAAAGTAAATACCAAAATATACGTATTTGACCTCAAGTATTGCGGATGTCCATGGGCGGCGGTGCTCTCCTACCATCAGGTGCACCCCCTGCTCGTTTGCCTCCTCTTCTATTAAAAAAATAATAAGTGTTTCCCGTTACAAAACCGAAGCTATTCTAAAAGACCCAGACCAACGTCAGGACCCATTGGAGAATAGCTTTGCTCGGGTTTGATTCCATTGGAAGGTAAGGTAGCGAGTAAACTTATGCATGTGGCATTTCATACCCACCATACTCATGCAACGCAGAACTAACAGTTTTGATATCTATAAGAGAGGCGGCTTTTTCCATCAGGAGGCTCGTTTACTATTTTATGATATGAAAGAACAAATATTATGTCATAAGACTATCTTGTGGTCTAATGTTTAGCCTATGTAGTTATTGAGTCCAGGAATCAATCCTTGATTCGGACAAAAGTGTCATTGAGTATTCTACGGGTTAGAATTGAAATCTGAATAGCAGCTTTGGTGGATATGTAGTAACACCACCGCGCCTTGGATAAGGATGGAAAGCTGGCAGCTCCGGTTGTCATAACAATCTGAATTTGTTATCAGAAAAATGATATAATGCGACGACGGAGACAACAGCTCATCTCCCGAACCGATAAGCTGAACAATCGTGATAAAATTAATTTTTAATAGAGGACCTTGAGTGCCAGTAACTTTTATTTTACTCCACGAAAGGTGACTGAAGTTAAGGAAAATTACTACTAAAATCTAATTTACATCAAAACAGTTCTTCAATTACGAAAACGGGGTTAGAAGTCGGACATTTCATTTACCTGTAATGATGTCATAAAATTCAGTTTCCATTTGAAAAGTAGGTCAGTAAAAGGTTACACATGAGAAGACACATTCACGACAGACGTCTACAATCGCGTAGGCATCAAAGCTAACTAACTACCTACGATGATAAACCGAATATTAATTAAAACAGGTTCTTATAAAAGATGTACTTTACTTCCAAAATCATTACATCCTTAGTCTTGGGAAAGGAAGCATGAGAATGTTTCTATAATATAAATCCGTTTACATTTAGGGATTTTCTATAAGGCAAAATCTACCCAGCTAATAAAAAGTGTACTAGATAATATCGTCTTCTCCGCCAGCACTAACCTTGATTTCAACAGCGCTTCTTTAAAATAATCACAAAACAAAATGAAGGTTCTTGTAATATTCTGCTTCATCGCAGCAGTTTCTTCCCAAAACCAAAATCAAGTTTATTGTGGACGACGTTTGGCAACGGCTCTAGCATATTTCTGTGATGGCAATTTAATCAAGAGACCTAACCTCCCACATCATGAACTCAAAGACGAAACAAACCCGAGGTTTGAAATCTACGAACCTATAAATCAACAGCTAAACAAGAGGCCCGAGGACTTTCAAGAGTCTAAAAATGTTCCTTTCGTACCTTATCACAAAGCTCAGAGTATAGGTAGAAGTAAAAGGCAGATTGTTTCAGAGTGTTGCGAGAAGCCATGTGCGGTTGAAGAGTTGTTATCATATTGCAGCAACTGATACCACATCAAAACATTATTAATATTATGTTTTATTTAATTTAGAGTGCTGACATAAACGGCTATTTCTTAGGTTGTGACTCACGCTCTTTCAGTCGTGCAATACCTTTTAAACTCATTCTAAGTGCAGTTCATATACCATCTTCTGAATATAGATACAGCTGGTATATATGAAAGGTTAAACGGGCTGACTAGTAAAAGATTGTACATATTAAAGGGTGTAGTTTGATGTACACACTGTGCTCGATTCTGATACCGTATATATAAAAAAGGTAGGAACTTTAATTTTGACCTAATTATCCAATAAAAATATACAGACACCCGTGAATAGATAAGGGAGTATATTGTTAACAAACTGTGATTTATTGCCACGGCACGTGTAAATCAAGGCGCGCGCCTATTGCTTGCGCGGTGACCAAGTTTTTTGAATATTGTAATAAAGACTAATTTCCTTGAGGTTTACTACGTAGCAAAAAATATTCTTATTTTACTGGTTACGTATAGACAGGAACTATCGTGTCCATCAAATATGTACTGTCTTTTAGCAGTCTAACTATATCTTAATCTTGTTAATATATAAAAGTACGTGTCACGTTGTTTGTCTGCGATAGACTCCAAAATTACTGAACCGATTTCAATGATGTTCTGTGTGCTAAGTGTGAGTTTTTCTTTTCGCATTCGATCGTGAGCGCGTTTCGAGTTTACTAGGAATTTGTATGTGATTTGTACAGCGCCAACTAGTGGTAAACTGGTTTCTCACGTTTACCACTAGGTAGCGCTGTACAAATCACATACAAATTCCTAGTAAACTCCAAACGCGCTCACGATCGAATGCGAAAAGAAAAACTCACACTTAGCACTCGGTAGATATCTACTTTTTGGTCCAACTTAGGTACCTATACAAGTTAGGACAGTTTGATCTCAATTAACCACTCCCCCCCCCCCCTCTCAAGGACCCCACTAAAATATTCAACACAAGTAACATTCTACTGTCAATCTGTATCGGATATTTAACAGAACTTATAATCAGTACAGATTAACGTTAATAAAACGAAATTAATAAAGAAAGTATTGGCAAAATGTTGTTTTTGTTAAAATATACAATTTATTTTAAATAGTAATTTAAGGAATAAATCAATATAATCACGTCCGTCAGTTCCCTTGGGGGTCATCCATAAATCACGACACACGAATTTCATGATTTTTTGACCCCTCCCGTCCTTGTCACGGCTGGTCACATTTGTGAGATCCCCTTCTGCCTAGTGTGATGTCACATATTTTACAATTTTACATTAGAAAAATAATTTCTTTCGATTATTTTTTATCTATACAGGTACTACATTTTGAAAAAATGTGATGTCACAAAATTTGGGATCCCTCCTTGCCCCTTGTCACAAAATGTCACACTTCGACCCCCTCCCTCCCCCTTACATGTGACGTAATTTATGGATGGCCCCTAATGTGGGATCAGCAGAGTGAACCGAAAGTCAATAAACGTTCCGGTTGGCAAAATAAATAACTGCAATTGCCCATTTTAGCGACCTAATTATGTCCATAGCTTAGTATTTCCGATAACCAGGACCGATAGCTTTACGTGCTGTTGGACGGGCGTTTACAAACCACCACCATACTCTGAACTAGCAGCTGATTTCTATTTTCGAGGATAAATCCGAAAAAACTTCAATTGCATTTGCCTGACACGGGGCAAGACCCATGATCTCAGTCAAATAGCCTAACCACTAGAACACGTAGCAATCAGGTTATCATTTTCTTAGCAATAAGTAAAACTTTTTGTAATAGTGACTTTACGTAACATTGTTTGTACACTACTTGACTTCGTTTGTGTATACGACTAAGAACAATTGCTAAAATACTAGCTTTCAAATAAAAAATCTGCATCTTAATCGGATTACTCGTTTAAGAGCTACGGAGAAAGTTACATACACACAAAGGTGCACACACGTAGTGTTCAAACTTATAACACCCCTTCTTTTCGTCAGGGGTTAAAAACAAGCGATATCATTCTTTTCGTAATATCCGAGAAACATTCGTCCATTTATTTCACAAATAAAAAATGTCTCGCATTCATTACTAGGTGGTAGAGTTCTGCATTGTCTCGCCCGGGTCTGGTACCACCGCCTTACCTATTCCTGCCGCAATAGCGTCAGTGCTTGTCGCTGTCGTGTTCCGGTTTGGAGGGTAAGGTATCCGGTAAACTTATGCATGTGGCATTAGACCTCGCCACAAGATAGCAACGCACCATTCACATCTTTGGTGTCTATAGGCGATGGTTGACTCTTTCCATCAGGAGACTCATCTGCTTGTTTGCTATCTTTTGATATAAAAAAAAATTCGTAGTAAATCATACATTGTAAAAAAAAAGTATCTTCACGCCCATATCCCCGAAGGGGTAGGCAGAGGTACAACAAGTGCACCCACGATTAGCCGAAGATACTTGGTCCCACAAATGTGATAGGTGGCAAGCCTATCGCCAACCGGGCACTTTCCAATCCCGCACAACTTTGTGTTTCTCAGAAAACTGAAAAAACACTTTTTTTTAAAGTGCCCGACCCGGGAATCGAACCCGGGACCTCATGTGGTCAACGCCAACACTGGACCACTAGACCACAGAGCGATAATATACATTGTACATACACAAATATCTATATTAATATTATAAATGCGAAAGTTTGGATGTTTGGATGTTTGTTACTCAATCACGTAAAAACTATTAAACGGATTTGAATAACATTTGGCACACAGGTAGAAGATGATCTGGAATAGCACATAGGCTACTTTTTATCTTGGAAAAATAAGGTGATCCCGCGGGATTTGCCAAAAACTTTTATAATGCAGCGAACTGCACGCTGCAGCTAGCAAATATATAAAGGTGAGTTCCGAATGAACAAACTTCTATTTCTATTAATTTATTAAGATTTTTTTTGCTATTTTAATCCTCTCCCCATATAATAAAAAATAAGAACAAGGTGATCCTCATCTCCCTCGTTAAATATTTATTAAGTGAGAACATAAAAGAAAAATTAATGAATACACGTTTGATTTATTTTAATGTTTATTTTTCAAAGTTAACATTACTTTTAAAAATAAAGAAAAATTTTAGGAATGTTTATATTTTGTACTACTACTACTACTGTAGTGAGTGGTAATTGTTATTTTTAGTGGTATAACCAAGGTTTTAATCTTTTATCACCCGCGCTTTTTTGAAGAAAATTTTAATTTTGCCATGTTGGTCCCGGCCTCCTTTGAAGAATAGGCCAACTGCCGTTCTGCCAGGCAGGTAGTAAAAGGCGACCGATTGGCTATCGAGTCACTACCATCGTGGCTACTAGGTGGTAGAGTCCTGCACTGTCTCGACCGGGTCTGGTACACACCGCCTTACCTATTCCTGCCGCAATAGCGTCAGTGCTTGTCGTTGTCGTGTTCCGGTTTGGATGCATGTGGCATTAGACCTCGCCACAAGATAGCAACGCACCATTAACATCTTTGGTGTCTATAGGCGATGCTTGACTGTTTCCATCAGGAGACGCATCAGGAGACGTTTGCTATCTCATAATATAAAATAAAAATTGTCCTTTTTTGTGAAGTTACGTAAGAATTATCAAGACTCCTATCACCTTCTCGTAAGAAAAAATAAGACATACTCAACCTCCCGCCACTCTTAAATCGTGTTACGTAATTTAGGAATGATCCCTTAGTCAGATATTGCCTGCAATTCCATAGAGCTTTATAACGTAATCTTACTAGGTACAAAACGAGCGATAATCATTCTTGTCATGACTTCTCATAAGCATTTGTCCATTCTTACATTCAAAGTAAATTCATAAAGACCCCGGTGAAATAACAAAGACCATTTTAGATTAAGTTTAATTATTCCGTCGATCTTAAGTTAGAGGAATTTCGAGCTTTTAAATAAATAAACACTCACATAAAACCGTATACTTCTTCGATAACTGCTACTGATAGGTAATAAAATTGGCGAATTAGTTCATTGTGAACCAAACCTAAACTCTGTAATTACTTCATTCGTCTTGGATTTATGCAAGTTTTAAATCTATTTCATTATAATTTAAAATTGTTTGAAAATTTCCTAAATGGATTTACAATAATAAGAATAAATTTGTTTCACAAAAAATGTGAATCTTGTTAATGTGAAATAAATAAATACAGGTTGATTGGTAAAAGAACACGATCAGGTCAACATACAGGCTACATATTATCACGCTATCACCTAAGGGGGAGGAGCTGTGCGGAGTGAACGAACTCCGCGCCGACGAAGTCGCTGGCAACAGCTAGTGTGAAATAAATAATTACAGGTATTTAAGATTTAAAATTAAAGTTAAGAAAAAATAAATAAAATAAAAAAAAGTGTTATTTGTACAATATTTTGTACATTATATTTTAGTGTCGTTTTCAAAATCAAATCAAGTTTTCAAAAGCTACAGTTTTAATATATGAAAATTATGTTGTTTAAAACCAACTTACTTCATATTTTTAAAATAACTTGATTTAAATAATAAATATCCATTGCCTTACTAAAAAGTATCTAATCAGCTCTTGTGCGTAAAAAAACAGCGCCAAATATCGTAAATCAAATCAAAATCGGTTGATCCGTTCAATGTTCGTGGCATTAATCAATAACGAAAATTTTAGAAAAAAGTGTTAGTAGCTAAGACATTAGATTTTGTAGCTAGGACTTTTTAGAGCTCAAAAATTTCGTTGAAAAAAAAAATTTCTCATTCGAAAAATCAAAATCGGTCATCATTTTTAAATGGATTTTTGAACTCTAAAATATCTATAGGTATAGTTTTGCTCCTTTGTGCTTAAAATATCTTAATGTAGCGGAAGAGTCAAGCATGGCTTGAAGGGCTAACCGATTTACAGATTTTTTATCGGCAAGTAATTAAAGCCTAACGAAACAAGCGAGTGTTTACTAGCTACTACCACAAATATGTTGTGTCAATCGGTACATTCAATTTTTTTTGTTAACTTTTTTGATAAATATTCATAATGTTATTCACCGACATAAATTTCGCATTTTTAAAATATATGTCTGTCTATCTATCTTTTTGTATGTCTGTATGTTCAGTTATATATCAAAAATGGCTTGACCGCCTATTCCGCCTATTAGCTTATTCCGCTAAGAATGGTTCTGCTCTTGAACTAATATAGTTCTTTATATATGTGTAACTGTAACAAGTCGGGTAGTATCCTTTTTTATCCCCGTTTGGTCCCTTTTGGAAAATAGACCATCTTCTGTTCTGCCAGGCAGTTCGTAAGAGTCGAACAATTGGTTATATAAATCACTACCATCGTAGTTACCAAGTAATAGAGTTCTGCATTGTCTCGCCCAGGTCTGGTAACACCGCTTACCTATTCCTGCCGCAATAGCGTTTTGGAGGGTAAGGTAAGGAGGTAAACTTATGCATCTCGCATTAAAATGCCACAAGGATAGCAATCCATCTTACCATCAGAAGAGCAATCTGCTTGTTTGCTACCTTATGAAATAAAAAAAGACCTGCCTTATGGCTATTTCTAACCATGTACTAACATGCCTTATGGCTATTTCTAACCATGTACTAACATAAATCATTTTAAGGGACTATAACTAATAGAAATAAACCGCCGCTATCGGCACTCTAAACACTTCAAAAAACATATATTTATTCCATCACAATTTTTTATGTTTCTCATTCAAATTATTCATTTAAAACATTTACCACTACAAATAAGAACAGACAACTTGTGTAATGTTAAACGTAAATTACATTCTAATTTGAGTTTTGTTGTTTTTCCATTAACAGAATTAATGACAAGAATAAAACAAATTCTAACTCATGTCGTGTTGTTTTTCCATTTTCAAGGTTTTATGTTTAATACATTTGAGACTCTAAAATCCATTTCTTTATTTCAATGTAAGAAGACTATATCTTCTTGCTTAACCAGTACTGAGGTTGTAGATTTATAGCAAACAAGCAGATGGATCTCCTGATGGAAAGAGTCAACCATCGCCTATAGACCCCAAAGATGAAGTTTACCGGCTACCTTACCCTCCAAACCGGAACACGACAAGCACTGACGCTATTACGGCAGGAATAGGTAAAGCGGTGGTACCAGACCCGGGCGAGACAATGCAGAACTCTAGCACCTAGTAGCCACGTTGGTAGTGACTCGCATAGCCAATCGGTCGCCTTTTACGACCTGCCGGCAGTTGATCTATTCTTCAAAGGAGCCCGGAACCAACACGGGGAGTTTGCAGTTTTAGGTAATTTTTTTACAAATTGTTCCATTTCTACTGGGGTATTTAATTTTTCATTTTCTTTTTTATAGTTAGCTCTACTTTTTCCTATTTTTGACATCACAACGACATAAGCCGATGAACACTCGGAAAAGATAATAATCTATTAAATATTTCGACATTTGTAATATACCCTTATGGTTGGTTAATATGACGTAGTCAACATTACTAAATATGTATATACTGCTGACCCGGCAAACGTTTTTTTGCCATTCACAACGTGACACGTAATTTATATAAGTCTACGGGATTGTCCTTCCACGCAGCCAAAATGACATTAAACTTTATATGGTGGTTAAGTATTCTTAAATTTTCTATTTTTCCGCGCAAAATTCTTAATATTTTCTTTTATAACAACCTTCTCTTTACAATTACAAACACAAGAAAAAAAATTACCGAAATTGGTCCAGCCATTCAGGCGTGATGTCGTAACCAAGGAAAATAGGGATTGATTTTTATATGTATAGATGGGACCAAATAGGAAATATATCATCTCAAACAAAAGACGAATTTTCCAAAAAAGTCCAGGCGTCTTTAAATAATCATAATACAAACATAAAAAATATTCCGACGAATTCCATCCAAATAAATAAATATATAAATAATATAAATAAATATTCACGGCACAAATTACACTTACTGATCTAACTCCAAAGTAAGCAAATTATTTGCTTGTGTTATGGGTGTTAGTCAACGATACTAATACATAGAAATACATTTATAAATACCAGAATATATTTAATAAACACCCCAACCCGGAAATACAAACATTTATTCTCATCACACAAATGCTTGTCCCCGTCGGGGATCGAACCCAAGCCCCGTTGATTGCTTAGTCAGGTTCGCTCACCACTCGACCTACGGGGCGGTTCCAAAATAACACAAAAAGATGAAATATGAAGCAAAACCTCCTCCTGTTCTTTAAACTAGGTTAAAAACGTTTTTCCTTCTCCATTTTTTTTCATAGAAGAGGGGACAGACAGGAGGCTCACCTGGTGGTAAGTGATGATGATGTGATACCGCTGCACATAGACAACTAAACTACCACTGCCGGCCTTTTAAGAATGAGTAGGCTTTTTTTTAAAGGTCCCTACGTCGTATCCGTTCAGAAAAATTCTGCCGATAGCTGGTTCCACATAGAAGTAGTGCAGCGTAAAGAGTGCCTCGAGAATCGCACAGTTGTGGATTTCCAGACATCGAAAAGGTGAGGATAAAACATTGAATTTTGTCGCGATGTCCGATGGTATATTTCGGCGGCAGGAATTAATCCAAACAAATATATTATTCAAAATATATTATTATTCAATACTAGCTGTTGCCAGCGACTTCGTCCACGCGGAGTTCGTTTACTCCGCACTGTCCCTGCCCCGTAGGTGATAGCGTGATAATATGTAGCCTATATGTTGACCCGACCTGTTAGTAATATTCATGCAAAATTTGAAGTAAAAAATCCATACAGTACTTTTCGAGTTTACCCCGGACATACATACAGACAAACAGATAAACAGATAAACAGATAAACAGATAAACAGATAAACAGATAAACAGATAAACAGATAAACAGATAAACAGATAAACAGATAAACAGATAAACAGATAAACAGATAAACAGATAAACAGATAAACAGATAAACAGATAAACAGATAAACAGATAAACAGATAAACAGATAAACAGATAAACAGATAAACAGATAAACAGATAAACAGATAAACAGATAAACAGATAAACAGATAAACAGATAAACAGATAAACAGATAAACAGATAAACAGATAAACAGATAAACAGATAAACAGATAAACAGATAAACAGATAAACAGATAAACAGATAAACAGATAAACAGATAAAAAGATAAACAGATAAACAGATAAACAGATAAACAGATAAACAGATAAACAGATAAACAGATAAACAGATAAACAGATAAACAGATAAACAGATAAACAAACAGATAAACAGATAAACAGATAAACAGATAAACAGATAAACAGATAAACAGATAAACAGATAAACAGATAAACAGATAAACAGATAAACAGATAAACAGATAAACAGATAAACAGATAAACAGATAAACAGATAAACAGATAAACAGATAAACAGATAAACAGATAAACAGATAAACAGATAAACAGATAAACAGATAAACAGATAAACAGATAAACAGATAAACAGATAAACAGATAAACAGATAAACAGATAAACAGATAAACAGATAAACAGATAAACAGATAAACAGATAAACAGATAAACAGATAAACAAATAAATAGATAAACAGACAAAAATTCTAAAAACTATATTATTGGCTTCATTGATATAAAAAACCCAAGATACACAATCAGTGTGTCAAAAACGTCCTCCAAAAATGAGTGCACAATTTTAAATTGTGCACTCATTTCAAATAGAATCGCGTCGGTCGCGAACCTGTCAATTTTATTTCTTTTCGTACACTGTTTTGTAAAAACAACTATAAGTCGTGCACTTAAGGTTGGATATGCAAAGACATATGTTTTTGCCATATCTATAACTATTACTTAAATGAAATTAGGGACATTTTTGAGTGTCAGTTTTGTTCGGGACTGTGTATCTAGGGTTTTTTATATCAATGATTGGCTTCGATATTGATTGTAGATCACGCCCCAAGTATTCTTGTAAAAAAATATTCAATTTAGAGTTTTGACTTTCCTACGATTTTATTATATGTATAGATAATATTTATATCTTTTTGACTTTTCTTTTAAAACATATTCATGTTATTTCAAGCTGAAAATAAGACATGAAACATAATTATCCGCTTCGTTATGCTTACGCTGGATTTAAGACGGTAATAAAATATAGCAGTATGTCGGCGCTTCATGATGAGTATCGAGGCTTAGAGGGATTAATTATAAAATACGTCATGTTTCAAAGGTGAGCCTAAGACGTATTCACAAAGAAAAGAACTCAAGAGCTCTTAATAAACCTGTTAAAACTCACGCACATCAGATATATTCATTCATTTAAATATTGGTATTTTTTACCTAATAAGGAAAAGTATTTTTTTAAAATAAGGAAAAATTATATTTTTAAACTTCTCGTTAAAGGAAGTTATTGATTTTACACCGATTTTCGTAACTCAAAAAAATGTCGGCGAAGCAATGTTTTTCACCCCACAAAAAAAACGAAGGTTATCAATTTGACATATATGTATGAGTGTGTGATAAGTGTTAAAATTGGATGATATTTGAGTATGATGATCTATTTAGGCATCCAAACACGTGTACTAAATTTCATAACTGTATGTTTGTACAGTTTAATTTTAATTAAGTATATTCCAACTTAGGGAACAATCCAAGTTTCATCAAAGTCGGTTAAGTCGTTTTTGAGATATGGGTATAGTAGACAGATATTTGAAGTCAGTTTAATTATTAAATTACTTTTATTTGAAACAAGTCAAATCGATTGCGTAGTCAGGGTTCCTTACTACGCGATTAATCAATGGAGCGATAAAAATGAGAATCTAACCTATTCACTCCCTCATCTCTCAGAGGTATAAATTACAAAATGCGACAGACCTACAAAGGTAAGATGGACGATTACTCGCAAAGCGAAGACTTCAAGAGCCCTTGTTATACCTGCCACATCAACTCTACTACAGATCGAAAGTGCTGACATAAAGCGACTTGATGTTTTAAGGTTTATGAAGTTTGTTTATATCCTTTAGCTTTTGCCTAAGGCTTCGATCGCCGTAAAAGTTATCCGAGTTACTAGTAGTACTCCTTTCGTATTAAAGAACACGTATACGACGCGCGCCTGTATATGCTATCAAAAAAGAATCACTGAAAGAAGTTATGATCCCGCATAACTTCTTTCAGAGCGATTCTTTTTTATAAAAAAATATATAAATATATCAATAAGTGTAAGTATAATAATAATAAGTATACAAATACAATAAAATCAATAAGTGAAGAGTCAATTATCCCTCGCTTACATTACAAGCAAGGTTGGATTTAAAAAAATAAATAAATGGGATCACCCTCGGGGTATACCTATTCCAGTAAAAAAAAGACATCAAAATCGGACTATGTAAAAAACTATGCGTCGTCTAACATAAAAACATAGGAGAACCTCCTTCGTTTTTTGATAATATTTTTTCATCTGCATCATTGCAGATGAAATTAACATTTATAATATTGATCGAAACTTTCGTAATTATATAGTTTAAAATATTAAAAATGTGAATTTCACCACCAATTAGGAACTCGTTTAACTGTAGCTGAATTGTATATACGTCTACCATGTATATCTAGCGATCAGTACAATCGAAGAAATCGATCACAAGGCAAAGAAAAATCACTTCATGTTAAATCACTGTCACGTAAGTTGATCAGAGCGTTCCCCGGCTCTATGCAAGGTTACTGCTACAAATCTTGTTAAAAAATCCTTGTTAAGTTTAGTAACTTAAAAAGGATTACTAATAACAACTAGTCTAGTAACTCCTTGTTAAAAGAAGAAAAAATATTTTTATAGTTTCAGGCGTTACTTTGCGGAAATCCATTGTTCAGACGAAGAAAACTAGTTATTTTGCAATTTTTCGCGAACTTTAAGTGTATCTTTGCGATGTTACTGAAAAGGAAATTACATAAAAGCGGTGTAAGAAATGGAACAAACTTACCGTAGGTCTGAAAATCCGCTGGGGTCTTCATTATTTCCAGACCAACGGTAAGTTTCTTCCATTTATTACACCGCTTTTATATATTTTCCTTTTCAGTAACATCGCAAAGGTACACTTAAAGTTCGCGGAAAATTGCTAAATAACTAGTTTCCTTCGTCTGAAGAAAAAATAATGTACATCGGCCCCTGACCAGATATGTCAGGGGCCGATGTACATTTATTTCATATTATCGGCTATCGACACTCAATATATTAAAATTTATGATATTAAACACTAATATGCTAATATTAATAATAATAAACATTATTTCCATTAATTTGAATTAATTAAATCAATTGACTAATACTACGTTATAACATTACAAGGGTGTAGAACAAAGAACAATTTATTTATTTATACAGCGAAAAATTCGAGAACGTTTATTGGAAATAGGATTTGTTTGTGATTAAATTTGAACTTAATGCTGTTGCTAATTGTTTTATTTTGTTTTATAATATTTCCCCCGTGTTGGTACCGAGCTCCTTTGTAGAATAGGCCAACTGCCGTTCTGCCAGGCAGGTCGTTAAAGGCGACTGATTGGCTACGCGAGTCACTAACATCGTGGCTACTAGGTGGTAGAGTTCTGCATTGTCTCGCCCGGGTCTGGTACCACCGCCTTACCTATTCCTGCCGCAATAGCGTCAGTGCTTGTCGCTGTCGTGTTCCGGTTTGGAGGGTAAGGTAGCCGGTAAACTTATGCATGTGGCATTAGACCTCGCCACAAGATAGCAACGCACCATTAACATCCTTGGTGTCTATAGGCGATGGTTGACTCTTTCCATCAGGACACCCATCTGCTTGTTGGCTATCTTATGATAAAAAAAAAAAAAACTAAAAATAGGCAGAAAATAAACCGAATCTAAACAAATATTTTACGCATAGCTGCTGCAAATTTTATAAATAAAAAAGAATGTTTTATTTTTTTGGTTGTTATTTAATCTAAATGTAATAAAAATTCTTTAGTTTTAGAATTTATAATTTAGGTACGAATAATTTTACCGTATTTGAACGATTATTAGACGAATTAAATCATTAATCACGTAAATAATTCAAACATTAATTTATTAAAAAGGAGTAGGTTTTTTTTGATATCGGTATAGAAGCGCTTGACCACGATCTCGTCTGATGGTAAGCTAAGATGCGGCTAAAGATGGAACGCGATAAAAAGAATTTAAGAGGCAGTTTACACTTTAGACCAACTTTAACGAGAAATCAAAATTTTCCAACTCCTAATTTTTCATATTATAAGGTACTTTTATTTAATTAAATGGTACCATTAGATAGTTTAATCTTTTCAATATTGCCTCAATGAAACAGATTTTTTAATCATCAATTGTATTTCTTGTAATAAATGTTCTCCGAAATCAAGTTTCGACAATTACGCAAGGAAACTATTTTCCAAAAGATGCTTTTGGAAAATAGTTTAGATTTGCTACTGCTAGAATCAACAAACTTAATTAGAAAAACAAATAAAATATAAAATAAATACTAAATTACCAGAAACAGCCAATAATTGTGCATTCAGGCACAATTATTGGCTGTTTCTGGATTACTTTTTTCCTAAAACATCTATAAGTATATCTAATTAATTAAACAAATATGCCTATTTCAACGAAAATTAACGAAACATTAACTGGGTTTTTTGTTATCAAATAATGACATTTTTCTATAGAAATTGGCATAAAATAAAACTATATTGTATTCTTATGCAAAAATAAGTTACTTAAATATTATTCATTTATTTTTATTTCAAAAATAAATAAAAGAGAATAGTATAAAATCCGCTACGTCTGTGTGCCAAAATTAAAACCACGTAGTTAATAATTAAAATATTAAAAGTATCAATACTATTTTCATTTTACCAGCACTAGGTGCACTATATGGACGACGACGTCCAGCTCTCGCATCGATTAGAAAATACCTAATTTTCAGTTGGATGATTTTGTGAAATGGCTCCTTAAGTCAAAAGGCGTTCAGGTTTATCGCATTACTTTTTCTGAGGGACAAATGCAATTTTTGTGATCTTATTACAACTTAGCAGCATGTAGACCCTGGATCCTTTTAAAGAATAGATCAACTAGATTACTAAAACGTAAGCAAGATCCCGTTCATTTCTAATAATTCATTTGAAAAAGCCGCGAAAGCTTAAAAGTATATACGAGTACTAAAACGTATCTCGCTAAAGATGAAATAAGGCTAAGTGAGTCACACTGCTATCCCTAGGTAGAGTTCTATAGAGTTTGATATCACCGCCTTGCCTTTTTCTGCTGTAATACCGTGACTGTCGTGTACCGTTTTGGAAAGTAGGGAAGCCGGTGCACTATACATGTAGCTTTACAGATGGCGACACATAATTAAAATCTTTAGTATCTACATGGATATATTTTTTAATCAGCTTGTTTGCTACCACATTATAAAAATCTTCCCAAGCGCTGGTAAAGAAATACCATCACGTTTAATACTATAAGGTGTGTCAAGAATTGAATCTAGTGCATCCATGATAAGCCAAAGGCAGTATGTCCTAGACATAGTGATGGTAAGTGGAGTAGATCCCAAACAGAATATTGGCCGAGATTGGGGAAGAGAAGTGTGGGGAGACCGATAGTAAGATGAATCGATGATATCGTCAAGCTGGAGCGAAAGACCAGGATAAGAGCGGCTCAAAATAGGGAACAATGGCGTGAGAAGGTGGAGGCTTACGCCCTGCAGCGGGTGGATAATAGCTGAGGATGATAATGGATATGTCCCTTTTTGTGAGAAGTCTGCCTTTAGGTGATCTATCGAGAAATTTGGCACACATGCATTCTCGAGTGGGCTACATTTTTCAGATAATTTGAAATAATGCTCAAGTTTGGATTCAAACTAAAAATCTCATGTGTCTAGATATCCGGTATACTTATCACAAATAAGTCTAGGAAATAAATAAATCTATATACATATAATAAAATCGTAGGAAAGTCAAAACTGTACATTAAATATTCTTTTAAAAGAATACTTGGGGCGTGATCTACAATCGATATCGAAGCCAAAAATATAGTTTTTAGAATTTTTGTCTGTTTGTCTGTATGTATGTCCGGGGTAAACTCAAAAAGTACTGCATGAATTTACTTCAAATTTTGCATGAATATTACTAACAAGTCGGGTCAACATATAGGCTACATATTATCACGCTATCACCTACAGGGGAGGAGCTGTGCGGAGTAAACGAAGTCCACGCGGACGAAGTCGTGGGCAACAGCTAGTTAACAATAAAACCAAGTAAAAAGAACAAACAGGTTTATTTCAAATAATACACAACAATAGTTTAGCAACCGTTAGTTTGGTTTAACAAAAACCGTTACATTTATAACGTTATTAGTTACCACAATACGAT
This sequence comes from Apodemia mormo, assembly GCA_036924255.1. Lineage (NCBI taxonomy): Eukaryota > Metazoa > Arthropoda > Insecta > Lepidoptera > Riodinidae > Apodemia > Apodemia mormo. The sequence continues at coordinate 6,417,543 of JAUPFN010000012.1, read as the reverse complement.
AATAGTTCCTCAACGGAGCACGGTTTCTCGCAGCATTCGGACACCACTTGCCTTTTCCTTCTACTGATAGTTTGCGCTCTGTGATGAGCGATGAATGGCCACTGAAGTTCAGGTTGGTATAAATATGGGGATCTCTTAATTAAATTACCATCACAAAGCAGACTCAACGCTGTGGAAAGTCTTCGTCCACAATATACCTGTTCATGGCTTTGAGTAGACGCCATCGCGAAAATACAGAAAACAACAAGAAGAACCTTCATTTTTACTGCGGCCAAGACTTTTAAATGGTAAATGGTAAGTTTAATATTACGATCCACTAATCGAAAACAAACTTGTTCTCTTAAATATATGTTTACGCTGGAAGCTGAGAATCCAATGGATCACAAACTTATGATGTAGCCTTTTATAAGAGCAGACTTAATTAATATGCGAATGAGTTGATATGACGTAGGAATATTTCACAGTCTACCGACGTAAAAGATGTCGTCTGCTGTGAATGTCTTTTGTCTGATGAAGCGTGATGTTACAGTGGCCTACATTTAGAACGAGTAATCGAATGCTATCAGTTTAACGAGAAATTATAAAAAAACTACTTACACAACCGGCTTCACATGTATATTCATAAATATTTAGTTCATTCATAAATAAACTTATGCATGTGAGCTACACGATAGCGACGCACCATTAACATCTTTGGTGTTTATATTGGTGGCGATTGTTGTCTCTTTCCATCAAGAAAGCCATCTGCTTGTTTACTATCTTATGATATAAAAAATAAAAAAGTATCTTCACACCCGTATCCCCGACGGGGTAGGCAGAGGTACAACAAGCGCACCCACGATTAGCCGAAGATACTTGGTCCCACAAATGACGTGATATGTGGCAAGCGTATCGCCAGCTGAACACTTTCCAATTCCGGGCAACTTTGTGTTTCTCAGAAAACTTAAAAACATTTTTTTATGTGCCCAACTCGGGAATCGAATCCGGGACCTCATGTGGTCAACGCCAACGCTGGACCACTAGACCACAGAGGCGATTATAAAAAATATATAATATTAAAACTTATTAATATTAAAAACTTATTTTTTTTCTTTTTTTTCGCCTTTTACGAACTGCCTGGCAGAATGGCAGATAGATTATTCTTCAAAGGAGGCCCGACCAACAGGAGAAACAAAAAATCCTGACCATTACACATACAAGAAAAAAGAAGAAGTCAAGTGCAATCGCTTTGAAGTAATGCGTGGAGATTCATTCTGGAATTCGATTGAATTTTTTTATGTTTGTCACCTCAGAACTCGTTCACTTATTAACTAGTTTGAAAAATACTTTAGCTTTAAATTTAAATGGGACCAAACGGAAAGTATTCCGACTTCCCGTTTGGTTCCATTAAAAATCTGATGAAGATCTAATTTAAGGTTCTAGGATACAAGACGGTAAAAGTCGATTGTTGCAGTTTGGCTACGTTTATTATTAAAACCAATCTGGCAATATAAAAACAAACTTTAATAATAAACATAGTCTTTTTTACCAACTTTAATAATAAAAGTAACAGATGTTGAAATGATAAAATCGATGTAATCGGGTTCGATTCCCGACAGAAAAAACCATTTGTACGATGACCATGGATATCTGTATTTTTAAGTTTAGGAGTTTAAACTTATTTCAGTATATATTAAGTTTTTTTATGCATTATTAGCGTTGACTAAAACCACAAAATAAATAAGTTACGATGACAATATTCTCATGTAAGTACTTCACTTTCCATAACTTCGCTCGGCGGTCGCGCTAGGGTTATCAACTTTAGCTTATGCACAAAAAACTGGTAGTGACACTCGAATGAAAGAGGAAGAACGGAAACACACAACAATTATAATTAAAACATTTTAAAATTTTAGTTATTATTGTTATTTTAAATTTTTTAAGATTTTCTGCACAAATAAATTCAATGACGCGTGTCTCAAGCGGTTGGCACTCACGCTTGCTAGACCGTGGTCGTACAAACTTTTTCTTGATTAATAACAAGCTGAATTTTTGTGAACAGCTTCGTTTTGACGAGAAAATTATCTTTTCTTTCTTCGAAAAATCTCAAATCGTGACACTAATAGTTGTGGGGCTTTGAAAGTGCTTTCGGTGAAGGAAAAATATTTATTAATAACAATAATTAGATTTCAACTTTAATTGCTCGATTATATTGTGAAAAATATGATGAAACTTTTGCCCTACTCATTCGATGGTTTTTCTGACCAGGGGGCCAAGTCTGCTATTTAAGTAAAATTACGATTCAACTGCCAGGCTATTACAACGCGATTATGATTGTGACAAATTTGGTATTCTGCTAAATGTTAACCATAATCCTAATAGTGTCACTATTGGATTGTAATAGCATCTCAATGACACTATTTTAAGTGTTGCTTACTAAAATCTACCATTACATTGAATTAATACATGAATGATTATTTTATTTTAAAACGACGACTTTTTTATTTTCTATGATCAAATTCGAAGTAATTATTATTATATTGAATGTCTAGTCAATAGAACATAACTATGGATTATTTAAAAACACTTTATTTATAATACGTTGGCTGTATATAGTGATTATCTATGCCAAATCGAAAAATTGAAAAGTAAATCGATCATCTGTTTTGGAAAGGTCAACCTAAGTAAATATTTAAAAACAATAAACTTAAAACATAGATTAAAATGTGTATTGCCTTAAAAGAAATATATTACAGCGTAATAATATATACTGCGTATATTTATAATAAATCATGTAATGTACTTATACAAAATAGGCCTGCCAAGAATGAAACTGCACCGAAGAAAGATTACTAGAAATCGAATATAAAGTAATCTGTCTATCATGATCTTCAAAAAGAAAAGCTCATAAGAATGGACGTGAGAATCTTCGAATGACGATACCAACCAAAAACTACAACGATTTCAAACGAACTTACTTAAACTTGAATATGTATTATAGTATTATGCATACGATTCAAGTCAAATCACAGATACAGGGCTGCCTTCATCTTGAAAACAGAAAAAAATTATTTAAAAAACCCATTCAAGTTACTCCACAAACAGACGAAGAAATTTCAAGATATCTAGAAATATCGTATGATACAATCGCCAAAATAAGGTTATCCACCAGTACGATCAAGTTTCAGTCCAAATTTATTATAATTATGTAGTTTTGTTCTATCGAAAATAGCTTAAAGTATAGCTGTAATACATAGGTAGGTACTATAAAGGCAGCAAAGGAAATGCTACACTATTTCATAATGTGTGAAAAAATAACACGAATAAGAGACAAATGATGAAGTCCAATCTAGAGTAATGAAGAATGAATTTATTTTGTTGTACACATGAATTTGCATTTTAGTGAATAAAGTCTTGCTGAACGATGATTTGTGTATTTAATATATATGTAGACATAAATGATTTGAAATTTATTAAATAATGTTTGAGTGAAAAATATTATATTTTTTAAGTGGAAGTGCTTTCTTACTTTAAAATAAAAAAAGCTTTATTTATTTGTTTTTATCACTACTTCTTTAGGCATATTATAGTGAATCATTTTCTGCAATAGAAATAAGTTTACTCTGAGTTTTAAGTTTTTTTGACTATTTGGGAGGACAGTTGAAGCTATTTATTAGTTTGTGCGTGCACACTTAACTAGAAACTTGAACTCCCTTGAAACTTGGTTTGAAATACATTATGAAATGCACTCTTGCCAACGGACATTCAGCAAGTGCCAGTTACTTAAAATGTTAACATAATCGCTTAGCATAATAGTAATCGGCTTATGTTTAAACAATCACTAGATATAATTAAATAAAATGCCAAAAAAATCACTATAAACTGCTAAAAATAGTAATTACCAGAATTTAATCCTCCTTTTAGTATGAAATTGTAACCAATAAATTTATAGCCTGCTAACTTATATCCAAAATAATTCTGTATCTCCAAAGTAATTGCTGAACAACCCAGATATAGTAAACAATCACCAAAATATTACCGCATTATAATTTGAAAGTTTATCCAAGTATGTGACATATCTTTTATCCTACAAAAGAAAACAAAATCTACATTTAATGTAGATAAATAATTGTTTTCTCAAAAATTATAAATGATTTTCTAAAGTTTAACTTATGGTACCGAAAATGTCTACTAAAGTCTGACCTTAGAGCTTTAAATAAAATAATGGCTACTAAAACAATATTATTATTCAAGTATTTATTAAATCTTTTTCAAATCTATATTAATATTATAAATGCGAAAGTTTGGATGTTTGGATGGATGTTTGTTACTCAATCATGCAAAAACTACTAAACGGATTTGAATGAAATTTGGCACACGGGTAGATGATAACCTGGAATAGCACATAGGCTACTTTTTAACCCGGAAAAATTAGGTGATCCCGCGGGATTTGCCAAAAGCCTTATAATGCAGCGGGCTGCACGCTGCAGCTAGTTATTAATAAATACAACAGTCAACATGTTATTTAAAAATGAACCTAAAACTTAATAAGTAAGTCTTTTCTTGTAATTTTAAAATCTTAATGAAGGATCAATCTTCAAAAACTTTAATACTCAGTCCTCTTTGTTTAATTATAATTATTTTAAAATCATAATGAAGGATCAGTTTTCAAAAATCATGAAATCACATTTTAAACAGACAGGTAGTAATATCTTAAAGCAAAAATAGTGATATATTTGGGTACCGGGTAGTAATAACACAAAAATTTGCTTATTATTTGGTGATTGTTTACTAATTTTGGGTATTGAATACATTTTGAAGCGCAGGCATGACTTAAATAGCTAGATAGATGTTATTTGAGGTATCTTATTTTTGGTACAGATTTAATTTTTTTGGGGAGGCATTTTATGGTTACAATTTTTTTTGGTGATCATTATATTTCATCTTAAGTAATAAGTATAATATTAGGTATCTGAAACGGAAAATCAACACAACAAAATCTGTTCAGAGTATCTTCTGAATGGCAAAGATTATCAGAATAGATAGGGTATGATTTTGTCTTTTGATCCGAGTATAAATACTAACCTGCTGATATCCCATATTCACACCATTGTGCAAGATTTTAATTGAATTTTGGAATTGTTTGCTCTGGAAGTTCTTTTCCAAGTAGGAAACTTTCCCAAAATCCTACTACAAGATTGTGAAAAGCATTTACATAAATTCACAATTTAACAACTACACCGTGGTTTTGGGATTAACCTATTTAGCTTATATCTTGGGTCCTTTTCTCGGGTCGGGCAAAATTAGTGTAAATGAGATATTTTTGGTAGCTCGGAGTCTGTTGGTGATGTGGTAGCACCACTGTGTTTCGGATGAGGCTATACTCCGTTATTAGGTTTATAAAAAAAACAGCAATGAGGATCACAATTTATCTTGCTAGTTGCTAACAGGCGAACTGGTGAATTGTGGTGAACCGAAAATTTTATCGATCTCTTTGCTTTCCACATTAGGGATCTTGCATGAATATGTGTGTGTGTGAATTATTCTGCAGTCTGCAAAGGAACTAGTGTGATAATACTTATTCCGACAGAAGATTTACCTATCATGCTATTGAGCTAAAATCTGCACCAAGACCAAAATAAACCAACATGGGCTTGGTATTAATGGACTCCTATAAGAATAATAACAATAATAATATTAAGCCATTTTTAATTTCTTAACACTAATAGAGTACATTTTTTTATAGTAAGATATGTACATTGTTGTTTATTTATTTTACTGCATTTTAAAGAATTTATTTTTCACTAGTTTTTAAAATTCTTCTAATTATTAAGGACCTCTCAACGAATATAGATTTTCTCTATCTCTCTCCACTTTACTCTGTCTTGAACAGGGGGAGGGGGGCAGCCCATGTAATGATTTTTCTAGCCCATCTCTATTTTGACATGTTACGTGGCCAGCCCATTTCCATTTTAATTTCTTACAGTGGGTCAAAGCATCCATAATATTTGTCTTTTTTCTTATTTCACTATGTCGTTTTTTGTCTCTTAGTTTCAAATACTTCTCTCCACGGCTCTCTGACATGTTACAATTTTTCTTACCGTGTAATTATTAAACATTCACATTTGGCTTGCATGTGAGAGGCAAGGTAATATACACGAGTTAGACTTTCTTTTTTATTGTTAAGGGTAAATCATATTTCAATACCTCTTTGTTATGCCAAAACAAGAACTTATCTTCTCTTCAATTCGTCTCAGTGTCTGGATTTTGAAAAAGATGTTTGTTTACCTAAGTTGCTAAGGTAGCTTCCTTTAATATTTATGCCTTTATTTGACCACTTAAGTTGTTTCATGGTGATTTGCAGCACAGTTATAAATAATGTGGGCGATAACGGGTCTCCTTGTCTTATACCTCTAGAAATGTTTATTTCGGGGCCGGTTTTGTCTAATTTCACTTGGCTGACGTTTTTTTGTATATATCTTATGTTAATTCAATCGTTTCTAATTGCACATTACATTCTCTCATGTATTTTGCTAATAATTTCAAGAAAATTCAAAGAAACAGTTTTAAAAAAGCTATTGTTGTTGAATTGTACTTCAATAGTAAAATTGTCACTGAGAGGCAATTGAAATAAATGTCAAACATACGTCAAATACAGAGCAGACTACCGTTTAGTGCGCAATCGAGGGACAACTGTAACGCGATTGAAAGGTAGAAATGGAGCAGAATAGCGAATTTTTCATTAGCGATTGAATCGTATTTGGATGGTGTATCAATGAAACGCAATTGGTCTTAAATAATTAACAGAATACGAAATGTGTCAAATTATTCAAACACGACCCAATCGAGATGCTATTGATCCAATTTTTAATTAGCAGACTTGGAGCCCAGTCCTTCGCTCTAAAGTTTCGGAATTATGAGATTTTTAAATTGATATTAATTAATTTAAAAACAACCTAATTTTCTCACAACAGCTTGTTAATTATTATTGTAATTCAAGGTAACTTTCCTATACGTAAAGTGGAAACTTTTCTTAGACCGACACTCTAAACTTCTTTATCTATCTTTATTAGTTACCCGATTCGAGATTTTTCGAAGATAGAAAACATGGTTGTCTCGTCAAAACGAAGCTGTTCACAAAAATTCAGCTTGTTATTAATCAAAAAAAAGTTTGTTTGTGGGACCACGGTCTATGCACTATTCCCAATCATACCGCGATACGCGATACCGCGTCCGTGAGAGGTGTGTGAGAGGTGTGTCCATGTGTGCGTTGCTTGAGCGCACTTTTGTATGTAGATCGACTTGTGTATTTGTTGTGTGCTAACACCTACTTTAGGTTTAGTTCCCCCGAGTCGGTCTGGGCCCTCTTTAAAGAACAAACCAACTCCCGCTCTGCCAGTCGTAAAAGGTGACCGATTGGCTATGTGTCACAACAATCGTGACTCCAAGGTAACACCTTGGAGTCACGATTGTTGTGACGAATCCCGCAATGGCTCGCCCATGTGTTTGATACCACCGCCTTACCTATTCCTGCAGCAATTGTGTCAATGCTTGTCATTGTCGTCGTATTACCATCCCGCCACACGAATAGCAACGCACTATTAACACTTTCGGCGTCTACAGCCGATGGTTTCTCTTTCCATCAGGCGAGCTATCTGCTTATTTGCTACCTAGTAATATATATATATATATATATATATATATATATATATATATATATATATATATATATATATATATATATATATATATATATATAATTTCACACAGATTGTCGCATTTATTTTTTACTTTCACATATTTTTCTTAGAGGTGTATATTAAACTTATTAATTACACACACGTGCGTAAAATTAATTATAAAACATAAGCACGTCATCACTACTAAGTTACTTAAGAATTTTTAAGGATTAAAAACTTTATACTAATAAAAGAAGAAACTGTTATTCAATTACGTCAGAAAATTTTCCCAACATAATATATCTTACAGGGTATCCAACAAGAACAGATAAAATAGGGTTTAGAATTTCCCTGACATATTTAATGGCCGACACATTCTCATTATGATTTCAAAATCTTCCTTGCATAGCATTACGTTCAAGACCCGCATAAAATTATCTTTAATATCGGAACGTGTTATTAAATTATCTATTTTCAACGTCAAGATAATACCTAGTGAACCCAATATAGACTCACCTGACAACACACATTTATATACGTATGACGTCAAGATTCAGGTTCTATTAGTCCAACACGTTAAACACAGAATATTAATCACCAACCCTAGCTATAAAACGGGCTAAATTATTTTTCACCTTGTAGTCAATACACGATATCGAATCTGGTATTAAGTTTATGACCGTGCTTGGTCTGCTTTTTTTGTGATAAGAGATGGACAAATCTACTGTGACCGCTGCCAGGTCAATGTGATAGAATAACTTGATAAAGAGGTAAGAATTTCAACAAAGCGAGTCAGACAAGTGACAGAATCGCTGGTAAATTGGAAAGGTAAATGTATGAATTTGACATAAGCGTTCGATTAGGCTTATGCTAGATCCATACAATTATCTTTCTATTCTACTAGCGTTTAAGCTATTTGTGTCCTATCATGTCATAGCCTACACTTGACAATTTACACACATAAGCCAAAGCCGCCGCTAGCGGCAACTCGGCCCACTGTTTCGGCCTGCTTCACGTGAGACCCCCGGTCAGAAGTTTTTTTTGCTGGTAAGATGTGGCCTAAGATGGAACGCGCTTCCCTAGAAGTTACCTGTTCACTCTTCTCTTGAAGATCCCCAGATTGTACTCGCTTTGTCCGGGCACGTGGAACGTCCACCATATGGCGATGCCTAGAATCTGTGCGCCTCGACGATCGATAGAAAAACGGGGATGGCGGAATTAAGTCGTGCAATACCGCAGTGCACTCGCCAAAGTGTATCCGATAAAAAAACCTATAAACTAGCCACTCTGCGGTGATGAGCGAGTTATTAACGAGTCGAAATCCTGATGCCACTGACTTTCTATTTGTCGTCTGACTACTTGTCGTCTAAATTACTGTCCTAAGCCAAATTCGGTTCGGTCTCACAGGAGACACCTTAGGGCGAGCTTTAAGCCCACTTAGTTTAAGCTGTGGCTGACTACTCTGCTCACCCGAAAAGCCCAATTTCGCAGTAATGGTTATTTGAATCAAGGTTGGGGTCTTCTGGCTCCCCACTAAATAGTAAAAAAATCTAAATATAACATACAAAACTTATATTATATTCAGGTTGCTATTGCGTCAACTTTTTCAGTTGACAAAGTTGACGCAATAGCGTCATTGCCTGTCACAGTCATGTTCTGATTTGGAGGGTAAGGTAGTAATGAATTTAAATGAAATTTAGCACACAGGTAGATGATGACCTGGTATAGTACACTGGCTACTTTTATCCCGAAAAAATTAGGTGATCCCGCGGGATTTGCCAAAACTTCTATAATGCAGTTGGCTGCACGCTTCAGCTAGTTTTAAATAAATAACAAACGGAGTTTGTTACTAATGCGATGTCAGCTTCAAAAGATAACTAATTCTTCTCTTAACAAACTGTTATTTTATCTTTATATGTGAAGCAAAAACTTTGTTCCCCTTTTAAATATAATTACGGGAACGGAGAATTATGAAAATTGACACTTGCAAAAACCTTATATATTTTTTATGATATTCGTTACAAATACATTAAATTAATAAAAACTTAAACTACAATTGAACACACTACATTGACATACACAATAATATACACACATGTTCACTATTACGTTTATGGCTAAAGTCTATATTCAAACTAAGAAGAGATTTTATTGTTTAGTCGTATATTAGTCTGGTCAACAAGTGCTTTTTTGGTCAACTTTTTTCAGCAGTCTCCGAAAATTATGATTGAGGTGTCATTCGATTCGGAATGGCATCTAGATAGTTTTCGAAAAACAATGAAGTTCCGCAAATAAAAATTACAAAAGTTATTAACAATTAACTAAAAATAAAAAGGGGGGTTTAGTTTTTTGCAAATATCTCATAAACTAATAAAGATTTTTCAAATTTGAAAAAAGATTCAGAAAGAGGAGAAAATTTCCTAAAAAAAGTTTAGGAAATTTCCTCCTCTTGATTCCCGGAATTGTAGGACTAATATTTATAATTTTCCCAGAGGGTTGAAAATACGCCCGAAAACGGGTACTCCGGCTTGCGCAAGCCACGCCTCCTTCGGACCTTTAATGAATAAATATTATTTAAACTTATTAAATATGAAAATTAAAATTTGAAAAAATTCAGGTGCCTACAGGACAGATCAATAAATAATAATCCGTGGTCAAAAAATTTTTATCGCAATTTTTCAATAAGTTATTCATTAATTAATTAACAATTTTTTGTAGCACGAACATTAACATTGCAAGTGCGATAATTGTTAAACTATTAATCTAGGATTTTTTTTCTTTCGTGGACCTATTTTTCAAAGGTCTTAGAATAGATTCCCGTTGGAAAAATTAAAAAATTGTAAATTTTCATTTTGTAATTAACAGTTTACTAAGGTGAAAAATTATAAAGCTTTATTAAACATTGAAAAAAATTTTTTTTTCATAATATTATTATTGATCCGTTTTTTTATGATCAGAAGCTCCTTAAAAATGATTTTTTATAATTTTTATCTCCTATTGTTTAAAAAATTGTTATAAACAAATGCATTGTTTATGAGATAATTTAAAAATTTTTTTCGATAATATAATCTTTGATGATAATTATGATTTTTTTTTAAAAAACCGTTTCTTAAAAATAATTTTTTATTGCTAAAAACGCATTTGTTGATTAACAATTATTTTCTCCCACTTCTAATTAACATTAAGGAACCATTTTTTTTTAAATCATTATTTATTTTTCTTTTTGATATAAAAAAAAATATTTAATTTTTCATTGTTTATGTAATAAACAATTTGTTATAAACAAATAAATTTTTACCTTTGGAACTTTTTTTAGGAAATTTCCTCTTCTTTCTGAATCTTTTTTCAAATTTGAAAAATCTTTATTAGTTTATGAGATATTTGCAAAAAACTAAACCCCCCTTTTTATTTTTAGTTAATTGTTAATAACTTTTGTAATTTTTATTTGCGGAACTTCATTGTTTTTCGAAAACTATCTAGATGCTATTCCGAATCGAATGACACCTCAATCATAATTTTCGGAGACTGCTGAAAAAAGTTGACCAAAAAAGCACTTGTTGACCAGACTATATGTTCGGAATTCGACCTAAGGGCGATCGTTAGTTAAATTTAATATCACTACATAGTATAAAACAAAGTCGCTTTCTCTGCCTGTCCCTATGTCCCTATGTATGCTTAAATCTTTAAAACTACGCAACGGATTTTGATGCGGTTTTCTTAATAAATAGATTGATTCCTGAGGAAGGTTTTAGTATATAAACCTTTCCAATATTCCCACGGGAACAAAAGATACGCGGGTGAAACCGCGGGCAGGTAGCTAGTAGAATATAAATGAATTGTTAATGCTGTCACTAGCTCGTCTATCATTTTTAATTGGCGCCAACATGGGAATTAAAAGTCCTACAAATTCTTAAAACATTAGTCTAATTAATGTTCACTCAATAAACTTTGAAATTAGTAAAAGTTTGTACATTAAGTCGTTAAACTTTTCATCATTTTTTCTTTAATTGGCTACAAAAATATCTCAAATCAATTAAAAAATCAGAAATATAAATGTTGCAGTTTTATGAAAAATCTTCTCTAGAGCTTTGACACTGAAAAATTAGTTTTGTTTTTCGTAGGTATAATATTTTTAATATAATCTATCTATATTATTTTATATATTATATATATAAAAGAAAGTCGTGTTAGTTACTCCACTTATAACTCAAGAACGGATGAACCGATTTAGCTGAAAATTGGCAGGGAGGTAGTTTAGAGCCAGGAGAAGGACATAAGATATTTTAGAATTTTTTCCACGTGAACGAAGTCGCGGGCACAGCTAGTATCTATATATATAAAAGAAAGTCGTGTTAGTTACTCCACTTATAACTCAAGAACGGCTGAACCGATTTAGCTGAAAATTGGCAGGGAGGTAGTTTAGAGCCAGGAGAAGGACATAGGATATTTTAGAATTTTTTCCACGCGAAGTCGCGGGCACAGCTAGTTTTTAATACTTACAAAAGTATATTAATTTTTAACAAAACTCAATTGAATCGAAGCGTTTAGGGCGCTTAGACACATAACGTTGCGTCGTGCTACGACGTAATTCGAAGAATTCTAAGCGCTTCGATTCGATTAAAATTTCGTTATGTGAATAGGGCCTCAGGAGGCTAATGGTGGGCAATCACCAACACCAGCTCGTGAAGATATGCAACACCTTTTGAATATACACATCCATAGTACGTAATTGAAATGTTTTTTTTTTATTTAATTAATTTTTAATAACTTGTAATACCCATATTCATGCAAATCAATATTTTATCATTTTCATTTTTCATTTCATAAGACCAGACCAGAAGTCTTGCAAATGCATATGATAAAGAGGTTTGTGTGTCTTTGATGTGTTGGTGGCCTTTTGAAAATTAATAAGTTGTTTTCTTTAAGATCCGTAAGTTGTAACCATGAAGCTGTATTATATCTGGAGGCAACACTTCTAATACCTACTTGAAACCCAATTTCAAATACTGCTGTCATCTTCTGAGGTCTTACCCTCTCTTTCTAACATAGCTGTATAAATAGAGATGGGGAGACCTCATATACAGAGATGTAACGTAAATGTTTGATTCAATTGATTAATACAAGTGCTAGCTCCAACTATACCTCTTCATGGTTGTAACAGAATTTGATATTCTCGGATGGTGAAAAGGAAACGAATATAATCGCCGTGTTGGTCCCGGCTCGCCGTGTTGGTCCCGGCCTCCTTTGTAGAATAGGCCAACTGCCGTTCTGCCAGGCAGGTCGTAAAAGGCGACCGAATGGCTATCGAGTCACTAACATCGTGGCTACTAGGTGGTAGAGTTCTGCATTGTCTCGCCCGGGTCTGGTACCACCGCCTTACCTATTCCTGCCGCAATAGCGTCAGTGCTTGTCGCTGTCGTGTTCCGGTTTGGAGGGTAAGGTAGCCGGTAAATTTATGCATGTGGCATTAGACCTCGCCACAAGATAGCAACGCACCATTATCACCTTTGGTGTCTATAGGCGATGGTTGACTCTTTCCATCAGGAGACCCATCTGCTTGTTTGCTATCTTATTATATAAAAAAAAAAAAGAATAACGTAACTCAGATCTAGGACTCGATTCACATAAAAAGTCAATTGTTTCGAATCGTTTGGGACTCTTATACATTTACTACACAATATCGGCAGCATTCAGTTCGCTCCATATTAAAAGTTTTTGGCGAATACCGCGGGATCACCTTATTTTCCGGGATAAAAAGTAGTCTATTTTTATTTATTTATTTAAGACTTTAATGTACACAAAATAAAATTTTATTTTATTATTATAAAAAAACATGTACAAAGGGCGAGCTTATCTCTGAAAGACATGTACCACCAGTAGACTCGATATGCCCGATTATCGAATAGCTTATATGCTTTTCCAGGCCATTGTCCATCTGAGGGCTAAATTTCATCTAAATCCGTGCAGTAGTTTTTGCGTAATTGAATAACAAACATCAATCCATCCATTTATACATCCAAACATCCAAACTTTTGCATTTATATAATAATATTAATAAAAATTATGCGTCGTAACACGACGCGACGTTGTATCGTGTCTATGTGTGAGCCCTAAGCGCTTCGACTCGACAGACGTTTTTTTAAGTAAATTTTTTGGATGAAAGCTAATGTAAGTTTTCATCCAAATAATTCTACTAATACTTCGGAATATAATTTCACGGATTAGGGTTGAATGCAGTGCGTAACCACTACTATAGTCCGCGGGACACCATCCTTTTTACTAAATTATCAATATATATTTAAAAATTCGGGAGTTGCTTCCTTTTGGCAAGTCTACCAAACTTTCTGTAAACGACTTCTTTGAATATGCTGTAAAATATTATCTCGTGATAGTCATTTTTAGCCTATCGGTCTGAAACAATGTAGCACAGAATAACACTATAACTACTTAATTACATTAATAATTATTAAACAATTTAAAAAATGGTATGTATTGTAACTTGTCCTAAAACAAAAACGCTTTTTTTTATATTAAGATAGCAAGCAAGCAGATGGGTTTCCTAATGGAAAGAGTCAACCATCGTCTATAGACACTAAAGATATTTTGAAAAGGTATTCATCATTTAACAAAAGCATGCAGTCTCGGGGCCTATTACTCTATCATTTTTAACTTCAAACATTTTTTCCAAGCAAACTGATTATTATTTATCAAACCCGTCTCGTATCAACCCAGATACGGCGAGAGATCGACAGTTATTGACCGAGTGCTGTCAGCCGGACGAAGTACAAAAACCTAACCACCATTCGATTACTGATCAAATCTAGATTACTTGAAAACGTAATAATTTTAATAAAATCTTAGTGGAAACTCTTGGTTATGAAAATGGTGTATCAATACCCTCGCGCCTACACGCAAGTACACTTGTTCTTACAGTAAATAACAATAATATAATAATATAACATATCTGAACATATTACACAAATTGATCTAATCAAACTAAGCAAACTATTTGCTATTGTTATGGATGTCAGTCAACGATACTAATACATAGAAATACATATATAAACACTATTACATACATAATACACACCCAGATCCAGAAATACAAACATCTACGCTTATCATATAAATGTTTGTTCGTGTTGAGAATCGAACACGAGCTTCATCGATTCGTAGTTCGCTTACCACTCGACCAACGAGGCGGTCTCACAGTTACTGCACGCGATTTATTATGGAAAATGCAACTGTGTTCAACACAGCTTTGTATCGTGGATCCTTGAAGATCCCGTATTAATTATCGCCTCTGTAGTCTAGTGGTCCAACGTTGGCGTTGACCACATGAGGTCCCGGGTTCGATTCCCGGGTCGGGCACATAAAAAAAGTGTTTTTTCAATTTTCTGAGAAACACAAAGTTGCCCGGGATTGGAAAGTGCCCGGTTGGCGATAGGCTTGCCACCTATCACATTTGTGGGACCAAGTATCTTCGGCTAACCGTGGGTGCACTTGTACCTCTGCCTACTCCTTCGGGGATATGGGCGTGAAGATACTTCTTCTTCCCGTATTAATCTTGCCCCTTTGAAGAATAGACCATGGCAGATGGTCCGCCAAACAGTTCGTAAAAGGCGAACGATTCGCTACACATGTCTTTAACATCATGACTATTATTTGGTAAATCTCCGCAACGTCTCGCCCGACTATATGATACCACTGCCGTAGCTATTCCTGCCTGTCAATGTTTGTCATTGCGTGCTTCGATTTGGAGGGTAAGGTAGCCGGTAAACGTATGCATGTGGCGTTACCAGCCCGCCGCAAGGACGGCAACGCAACATTAACATCTTTGGTCATTCGGTCATCAACAAGTCGGGTAGTATTCTTAGTTTTCCCCCGTGTTAGTCTGGCCCCCTTTTAAGAATAGACCATCTGCCGTTCTACCAGGCTGATTGTAAAATGCGACCGATTGGCTATACGTGTCACTACCATCGTGACTATTAGGTGGTAGAGTTCTTAAACGACTCACCTGGGTATTTGGTACCAACGCCTTACCTATTCTTACCGCAATAGCGTCAGTGTTAGTCATTGTCTTGTTCGGCTTTGGAGGCAGATATATAGATAATATGTAGAGGAGCTATAGAGGAGGAGCCGGTAGATTTATGCATGTGGCATATCCATTCCGGCAGACGGATAGCAACGTACCATTAAAATCTTCGGTGTCTATAAGCGATGGTTTCTCTTTGTTTTGCTACCTTATGATATAAAAAAAGACAAATGGGTGAAAGTTAGTGGTGAAACACAGTGTCTACAATGACATTTCTCACCGTGATGATTCCGGGCTCCTTTGAAAAATATACCAACTGCCGTTCTGCCAGGCAGGTCATAAAAGGCAACCGATTGGCTATACAAGTCACTACCATCGTGACTACTAAGTGATAGAGTTCTGCATTGTCTCGCCCGGGTCTGTTACCACCGCCTTATCTATTCCTGCCGCAATAGCATTAGTGCTTGTCATTGTCGTGTTCCGGTTTGGAGGGTAAGGTAGCCGGTAACCTTATGCATGTGGCATTAGACCTCGCAACAAGATAGCAAATCACCATTAACATCTTTGATGTCCATAAGCGATAGTTGACTCTTTCCATCAGGAGACCCATCTGCTTGTTTGCTATTTATTATAATATAAAAAAATCCTGCCTTAGTTGTCTTAACTGTAATACTCGTAACCTCTATACGTTTATACGCGGAAATTGCGAATTACTTTCTTGTGTGTTTGAAGTTTGGATTACTTGTTTATTATTTATACTCCTCTAAAAGCGTATACTGTCGCATAATTCTAACTTTAATCTAGCCAGTAGCTGTAGATCGAAGCCAGCAAGTTAAGACATAGACGTGACATATTCGAGACATTATAAAGCATTTAATCGCTCATAACTCTCGAATCACTTCGCCGCACCGGTCACATAAATTACTCCTGGTATTGCTGTTTTTATGTCGTCCGATGGATTACAATATATGCTAGCAAAAACCTTGACTTCACATGGTTAATGTGATATTTAAACTTATAGAGACAAATATGTTTTTATTGCATTTTTTTGTGATACCTACATAAAGTGACCAAACGTTTAATTTTCAACGGAATTGTCACGGTTTTAACTACTCTGCTTCTCGCCCGGTGGTACCCAATTAAGGACCAACAATCAAAAACTCTTTTAGTGATATAAAACTGACTTGTTTTCAGAAAAATATCTACAGGGACAGTTATCTGGCACAAAGTTTTACTTTAGGATAAACTGTGCCCGCGACTTCGTCCTGTTACGCGGCCGACCCTGTCTGTCTTTTTCAAAAAAAACTACTTTTACACTAAACTATTTTTATACAATTACACGGATTTAATTGGACTTCCCAAATATTAATCGTGTAAGGTACCGATCGCGGCGGCTTCCAGAATCTATTATCTAACTGAACTACGAATGGTATAAAATAATTAATTGAAATTATCAATGTAAGAAAATGCTGAATGTATGGAAATATACAGTCTACATAGAGGGATTGCTGATTAAGACCTAGCTGCCTTGTAATAAGGGTTGTAACAGTCCGCATAGAAAAATTTCTAAAATAAAATAAAATTAGCCCAAGTTACTCCTTATTATCGTGGTTTAAAGGATAGACAGTCCCGCGGTTTTACCCGCGTAGATCCTGTTCCTGTGGGATTTCGGGGATAAAAACTATCCTACGTATTTTCTCGGGCATCAAACTATCTTGGTACTAAATTTCAATCAAATCGGTTCAGTGGCTTAGGCGTGAAGAAGAGACAGGCAGACAGAGTTACTTTCGCATTTATAATATTACTGTGGATAAGACAGCAAACAAGCAGATGGCTCTCCTTATGGAAGGAGATTACAATCGCCTATAGATACCAAAGATGTTAATGGTGCGTTGCTGTCCGTATGACGTTATATTATACCCTCCAAACCAAAACATGACAGTGACAAGAATTTAATATTTGCTATTACATTGACTATTTTAATACTGAATTGACTACAAGCTATTGCGGCAAGAATTTTATAGATTTATAGATTTAATTTTTTAGAATTTTATAGATTAAAGGTGGAATTATGCGACATTTACTTCTATAGCGTCAATGCTTGTCACTAGTATCAAAATCCGAGCGAGTCGTTGCAGAACTCCACCACCCAGTAGTCACGATTAGGGGTATGGTGTACTGTTCAAATAAACTATTTTATGATGGTGCGTCATAGACTATCTATATTAATTAATTAATTAATTAATATTATAAATGCGAAAGTTTGGATGTTTGGATAGATGTTTGGATGGATGTTTGGATGGATATTTGTTACTCAATCACGCAAAAGCTACCGAACGGATTTGGATGAAATTTGGCAATCAGGTAGTTGATGACCTGGAATAGCACATAGGCTTTTTATCCCGGAAAAGTAAGGTGATCCCGCGGGATTCGACAACAACTTTTATAATGCAGCGGGCTGCACGCTGCAGCTAGTATACTATATTTTTCTACGCTTTACGTTGAGTATACATAGAGCGCTATTACATAACGCTATGCGTTATGATAACCACCACAACTCCAGTCACGATGGGAGAGATACGAATAGCCAATCGTTTACCTTTAACAACCTGCCTGGCTAAAAGGCAGATGGTTTATTCTTCATAAGGGGCCTGGACCAATACAAGTTATAAATTACATACAACGTAACGTAGCTTAGTAGTAAAAGTGAATGAATACGCTAATTACTGATCACTCGCACTGATTAACGGTTGTGTTCACGTATTTTTTGCTTAATACTAAGCACTTGCATTAAACACTCGCACTTTCACTAATCAAAGAGTAAACGGGGCTTTAAGAAAACAATTTTAACATGACTCAATTTATATAAAAAAGAGTTCGTTAAGGAAACGTTTATTTCCTTAACGAACTCTCCTGATTCATCAAAACTCTTGGTCAAATTACCAAGAGTTGGTTTGGTAATAGGCCAAACATGTCACTAATACTGACTACTAGGTGGTAGTCTGTAATGCCTTGTCCAGATTTGATACCAACCCCTTACCTATACCTGTTACAATAGCATCAGTTGCAATTTGAAGGGTAAGGTAGCCAGTAAACTTATGCATATATGTCTTTACGTCGCTTTGATATGTACTACGTTACATTGACATGATATAACATTAACATCCAGACGTCTACAGATGATAATTATATCTTTTTACCACTGGAACCATCAGTTTGCTATACTATGAAAAACTATAATAAACACATTAAACTTTCCATTTTTAAATTTTCGATTTAGAGTCTTTTAATTCTAAGGGCTGACTAAAACTACTATAAATAAAAATAGACGTCCAATATGAACCGTATATGCTGTTTGCAGCGTGCATAGATTCTTTAACTAGTTTTAGTATAGATTAATCCAAAAAAAAAAGATAAAAAAATATACTCCGAACAAAATATTATTATGTCAACTTGATGCTATGCAACTGTAATCGACACGTAATTGATAATTTCTATTCATCGCATTGTCACATTCAGAGGCATACGGCATACCCCGCATTTTATAATATTTATGTTTGTTGCCAACAATAATTGTAAACACGTTGTATAAGTTATGTGTTAGGTATAACTAAATTTTAATATTTTAATATTTTAAAGATTAAAAATGTGTGATATGTGAGTGTGGGTGTTATGTTAATGAAAAAGGATCGATGCAGCTGTTAGGCCAAAAATGTAAATATAAAGTAAGTTTTTTTTCCTTTCTTTAACCTTAAATATATTAGTAGTTAGTAGGAACACGCGCTAGTTTTAAGGTAATATTGTTATATAAGTGAATAGAATTGTTATTCTTTTGAGAAATAAATGTATCTTAAACCGTAACTAGAAGACTTAAAAAAAATAGTTTTTTTTAAAACGACACACAAAACTCGTTAATTACAGCTTTTGAACGTAATGGTCGATTTACCAGCGAAAGCCACTCAACTTTTTGATTTTTTCAAAATGTTGTCACAGATACAAAATCAAATTGGTTGAATAATCTCGAATTTACGTCTAGATACATTTTTTGTAAAACATTTTTCGCCAACGATAGCTCCCGACCAATTGTGATCCGATTTGCGGCATTCGACTTAGTTTTATTCTTTCTTTTTAGCGTCTTTCTTCATATTTCCATTTCCCATTTCCAAAGGAAGTTAAAGCCGCAATTTCCATTACCCGTACATCAATCACCCCAGCTCTAAACAAAAGTCCGTGGCAAGAGGACTGCTCTCATTTCACGAGTCTATTCACTAATGCCATTCGCGATTTCGTCCGTCCATTTGCGTGTCATTTAGGTTATGATCATTAATAAAACTAGATTAATGTTTAGTACATAAATAGAAAATTAAAATATTTTAATGAATGTATGAATATTTTTGCAAGATTATGGGCATTGAACAAGTTTTAAATCGACGAAATATCAGAGGTTATCAGTTTGACATGGATTTATGTAATATTGTTAGAATTGGATGATATTTGAGTATGATCTATTTCGGCGTCCAAGTCCGTATACTAAATTTCGTAAGTGTAAGTATATTTTTATGTTTGTCCACAAATTTTGCAGGAACTAGAAACCACATTGAAATAATTCATGTATATTCTAACTTAGGTAACCGCAAGTCTATTGACGTTCGGTTTACTCTGTCTGCAAAGGCTTGATGATCCTTTTTTTAAAATATGTATGTTGTTACATTTATGCGGGGATTAATAAATACTCATAAAGAATTTTGTAAGCGCAAGTAGGGGCTCGGATTCGATCCGACGGGGACAAGCATTTGTGTGATGAGCATAAATGTTTGTGCTTCTTTTGGGTTTGGAGGTTTATTATATATATATATATATATATATATATATATATATATATATATATATATATATATATATATATATATATATATATATATATTTCTATGAATAAGTATCGTTGAATTACAACTATAACACAAGCAAATAATTTGCTTACTTTGGTGTTAGATCAGTAAGTGTAATTTGTCCCGTAAATATTTATATTTATTTATTATTTAGTTTTCTATGTATTTATTTTTCATTTACTTTTGTAGTGGAAGGACCCACTCAGTGAAGAATGGCTGAATTGTTAGATATTATCGTTGTATTTAAATTTTGTAATGTACTAAAACAATAATATTTATTAACAGTGACGGGTATCTGCTAACGTGGTAACGTTATTCATTATTTCGTGGTCTGGCTTTCCAATGATATTCTTAGGTTGTGTATTGATATGTTTATGACGTTAACTGATACTCGTTACTTAACATCGGGCTGTTAACCGAAGTGGACGTTTTGGAACATGTATTTTTCTAAGGAAATAAATCCATCGAAACCGAAGCAATTAGCGTTTAATTTCTGAGTTTTATAACTGACCCTACACCTATTTCTGCGGATATAGCATCATTGCGTGGCAGTGTGGTGTTCTGGTTTAGGTATACCAAAAACATATGCGGTTTTCTGAAATATTACAAATTCGATTTCGATGGGACTTCCGTTATTAAATGCACATTTTTGTAGGGTAGGTTTTAGTGTAAAATATGTTTGGATTAAAAGGTAAAACGGGACCATATTACTAAGCCTCCGCTGTCTGTCTGTCTGTCACCAGGTTGTATCTCATAAACCGTGATAGCTAGAAAGTTGAAAATTTCACATATTATGTATTTCCGCTGCCGCTATAACAACAAATTCTAAAAATGAATAAAATGAAAAACTAAAGTAGGTCCACATTCCACACACAACAAACATAATTTTTGCCTTTTTTTATAAATGATTATACGGAACCCTTCATGCGCGAGTCCGACTCGCACTTGGCCTTTTTTATATCATTAGATGGCAAACAAGCAGATGTGTCTCCTGATGGAAAGAGTCAAACATCGCCTATAGACACCAAATGTGTTAATGTTGCGTTGCGATCTTGTAGTGAGATCTAATGCCACGTGCATAAGTTTACCAGCTACCCTGACTGACACTGACACTATTGCGGCAGGAATAGATAAGGCGGTGGTACCAGACCTGGACGACACAATGCAGAACTCTACCACCTAGTGAGTTTATACACAATTACTACACTACGCTATCTTAGAACAAGACAGACTATTTTTACCTAGTTGAGACAAAGATAGTAATGTTTTCGATCGCGGAGTCTAGTAAAATTTTTCGTATGTTTATATCTATAAAGCCCGAAAACCAACTGATCGATTGGCCTGAAAATGATTCACAACATAGCTATCGAACAGGAGAGCAGTGTTGCCAGTGACAGATAGTCAAATATAACATAAGACAGCTCAAAAGTAACATTTTCACAAGAAAAGTAACATTTTATGAGGAAAATGACACTAGTACTATAATATTACACTGTATTACATAAAAACTAAAAAGTTTTTTGTCCCATTAGTCATATTTCGAAAGAATCGTTATAATTTTTGATCAAATATTTGACTGGTAATTCATATATCTAACCAAAGATAACTACATAATCAGTTTATAAAAACCTCATCTTCGATCTCATCAATTTTATTTCCTAGAAAATATTTAAATATTTCAATAGAACCTAAAAGTAACATTTTGTGTCATGTAACATGGAAGTAACATGAGAGGGTCAAAGTAACATGAGAGGGTCAAAAGTAACATGAGAGGGTCAAAAGTAACGCAAAATGTTACAAAAGTAACATTATGGCAACGCTGCAGGAGAGTGTCATGTACCTACTTTTTATTCCGAAGTTCCAAATGTAATGGAAAATTCTAAGCATATTCCAATGATATTCCAGCAATGACATTTGCGCCGTGTTGGTCCCGGCCTCCCTTGAAGAATAGGCCAAATGCCGTTCTACCAGGCAGGTCGTAAAAGGCGACCGATTGGCTATCGAGTCACTACCATCGTGGCTACTAGGTGGTAGAGTTCTGCATTGTCTCACCCGGGTCTGGTACCAACGCCTTACCTATTCCTGCCGCAATAGCGTCAGTGCTTGTCACTGTCGTGTTCCGGTTTGGAGGGTAAGGTAGCCGGTAAACTTATGCACGTGGCATTAGACCTCGCCACAAGACAGCAACGCACCATTAACATCTTTGGTGTCTATAGGCGATGGTTCACTCTTTCCATCAGGAGACCCATCTGCTTGCTTGCTATCTTATGATATAAAAAAAAGCCACGGCGAAGCGTGGCCGTGTTCAGGTAGTATGTTATAAAATGCAAACACATCCCTGTGGCTCATCAATAGTATAACTCATATCCAAAGGAGATTGTAACTAACATTTCCAGGGGCATCAATCACTCCGGCCCAAACAAAAGGCCGCACACGAGAACTGAGTGCTAAGTGTGAGTTTTTCTTTTCGCATTCGATCGTGAGCGCGTTTCGAGTTTACTAGGAACTTGTATGTGATTTGTACAGCACCACCTAGTGGTCAACGTGAGAAACCAGTTTACCACTAGGTGGCGCTGTACAAATCACATAGAAATTCCTAGTAAACTCGAAACGCGCTCACGATCGAATGCGAAAAGAGAAACTCACACTTAGCACTCAGCTCTCGTTAAACAACCCCATTAGTGCTTGCCCGTTCATGTGCGACTCATTAAGGTTATCGTCATAAATAAAGTCTCGAGCGATGAAAAATTTCTCTTATACGTAAGAAAAACATGATTAATCCATACTAATATTACAAATGCAAAAGTAACTGCCTGTCTGCTTGTCTCTTCTTCGTGCTTAAACCAATGAATCGATTTAGATGAAATTTCGTACAAAAATAGTTTGATACCCGGGAAAGGACACAGGATAGTTATTATCCCTGAAATCCCACGGGAACGGGAAATATGCGGGTAAAACCCGAGACTTAGAAGTTTATCTATGTCGACGAAGTCACGGGTACAGCTAGTTGTAAAATAGGCTCTGGTCCACCGGTTCTTAACCTTCTCAATTTTGTTACCCATAATACTTCCTATATAACCGATTAAGCTATATAGAAAAAACAGTTTTTTTATATATCATAAAATAGCAAACAAGCAGATGGGTCTCTTGAGGGAAAGAGTCAACCATCGCCTATAGATACCAAAGATGTTGATGGTGCGTTGCTATCTTGTGGCGAGATCTAATGCCACGTACATAAGTTTACCGGCTACCTTACCCTCCAAACCGGAACACGACAGCGACAAGCATTGATACTATTGCGGCAGGAAAAGGTAAGGTGGTGGTACCAGATCCGGGCGAGACGATGCAGAACTCTACCACCTAGTAGCAACGATGATAGTGACTCGTATAGCCAATCGGTCGCCTTTTACGACCTGCCTAGTAGAACAGCAGTTGGCCTATTCTTCATAGGAGCCCGGGACCAACACAGGGAGTTGGTCAAAACCTGCGAAACCGGGCGTTTCGGGGAAGCAGAGTGCTCAGCCAGAGATTAAATAAGTGGTCGCCCACAGAGCCCGCTCTAAGGGTGTTTCCTGTGAGACCGAACCTAAGGGCAGTATTTTGACGATGAGTGGGAGCGTATATGGCATCAGGATTTCGACTCGTTAGATTCTTGGCCGGCTTCTCGAGTTTTGGCGGGTCGAAACAGTGGGCCAGGTCACCGCCGGCGGCGGCTTTGGCGTGTGCATGCAAATTCTGAAGTGTAGGCGGTGATGGGATCATTAGGAGCGGATAGGAATTAAGGATCGGATAGCCTTAAAGCTATATAGCAAAAATGAAGTTTGGTAAATCCAAAAGTGCACGCCGCAACGTTTATTTTGTCTTTAAATTATTTATTATAGAAAAAAGGCAGATCCGAATGAAGTGGTTTTCAATAGAGATTTATTCTGAGTGGATTAGATAATATTAATAATAAAATAAACTGAATTCATAAAGCCAATCAACCTACTTCGTGTTTACAGACATAACATAATCAGCTGACGGCCATATTTTTTTTATCGAGATTTTTTAGAGTAATTAACTCTCTTCAAAGGCTTAAAGTTATACAGAATTTGAAGAATTAAACGGTTTCTCTTTATAACCATATACTTTTTATATCAAACTAGCGGCCCGGTACGTGCTTCGTTACGTATAAAGTGAAATGTTAAAAATGTGATAAATGAAGAACCGCTCTACCGATTTTGTTCAATATTCACACAAACCATCAACTAAATAATCCGAACCAAGCCTGAACATTTGGTTTGGATAGGTAAGACCGTTCTTGAGTTATAAAATTATAACGAAAAGTGGCATTGATTTTTATATATAAAGAAGAGAAGATTAGTACTGAGCGTGATTGAAGTTGGTTGAGCCATACATTTTCTTTCAACCGATAATAATGCACAGCCGCGCCACGGTAATGTTATTTACCAGCATTTTGACTCGGCCCTGTCTTTGAAATAAATACCTACAGCCGGCCGCGCCGTGCTGTAGGTATAATGCGATAGGGCTGCCCACGTTCAATATTTTAACTACATTTGCGTGTGCTGTCACATCGGCCATTCGTCACTGAAGCCCAACTCTCAGTATGTCGTGAATCGAGTACATGCCGATCTCCGAGCGCGTAGATATAACTTGCGTTCCACCGGTTTGTATGAAGGTAGAATACTGGTAAATAATATTACCGTGGCCGCGCTGCGGCTTGCAACAAAATCTTTATTTATCTGTTTATGTTATAACGCATTTACAATTATTATAAAGCTATGACTAAACAAGAATTAAAATTAGTGTTAATACCATTGAAAGTGGTATCCACGGTGGTAGAGTTCCGAAACGTCTTGTCCGGGTATAGTACCACCACCTTATCTATTTTTGCCGCATTGAGTCAATGCTTGTCATTGTCGTATTCCAGTTAGGAGGGCAAGGTAGCCGGTAGACTTATGCAAGTTAACAACTCGCCACACGGATAAGAAAGCACCATTAACATATTTGGTATAAACACACACACACACACACACACACACACACATATATATATATATATATATATATATATATATATATATATATATATATATATATATATATATATATATAAGCGATGGTTGTCGCTACACATCAGAAGAGCCACCTTGTGATATAAAAAAGGCGAGTGCAAGCTGAACGTGTCACTTACACCGTAAATACTCGGTGGTTGATTTTTACATGTTGCCCGGGCTTAGTATTCCCAACGCAATAGCCTCAGTGCCTTTGTCTGCTAAACTTATGAATGTGGCATTTCAAACCAGCACAAGGACGGCAAGGCACCATCTTTGTGTTTATAGACGACTGTTGTCTTATTCCATCCGTCAAAACATCAGTTTAGGGGCCATCCATAAATTACGTCACACGAATTTCTTGATTTTCTAACCCACCCCCGACCTTGTCTCATCTGGTTATATTTCTGAGCCCCCCCTCCTACCTAGTGTGATGTCACATATTTTACAATTTTACATTGGAATAATGATCTCACTCGATTATTTTTCATCTATACAGGATATTAGTTATTGAAAACATGTCACAAAATTTGGGACCCCTCCCTACCCTTTGTCACACAATGTTACGCTTCTTCGACCCCCTCCCTCCCCCTTACGTGTGACGTAATTTATGGATGGCTCCTTATTTGCTATCCTATGATACAAAAAGTCTCATGATCTGTGCGGAAACCACCACGTAAAACATAATAAAAGAAAGTGCTTAAAGTACGAGTCGCAGTCTAAGGCTGATATTGAACAATTACAGTGAAAGCCCCAACCCATTTCCAAGTCCCTTGGGCACTGCAACGCTCGTTAGTATTAATAAAGTTCAGCTAATGCACGGACGACCTTTTCAACATGGGACTTACAAAATACTCATAATTTATATTAGCCTCTTTTAACGAACGGCCTCTGTAGTGAGACTATTAATACTAAACTATACTAACCATTTTTGTGTTATAGCACTCACCCCGTGCTTAGGAAAAACTTGAAAAACTTTAAAACAACAAAATTTTGCCACGTCGAGCCTGTCGACATTAGCTCAGTGGTAGAGCATCCCGGCTTTATGGAATGGGTCGCAGGTTCAAATCCTGCGTGTCGGTATTTTTCTTTGTTGTTTTTAAAGGTAAACTATACTAGTCCATACGATATACTGTACTTTATACTTACTAAATTATAATATTATATTATTATATTATTACTATTGTTCGCGACTAGCTGTTGCTCGCGACTTCGTCCGCGCGGACTTCGTTTATTCCGCACAGCTCCTTCCCCGTAGGTGATAGCGTGATAATATGTAGCCTATATGTTGACCCGACCTGTTAGTAATATTCATGCAAAATTTGAAGTAAATCCATGCAGTACTTTTCGAGTTTACCCCGGACATACATACAGATAAACAGACAAACAGATAAACAGACAAACAGACAAAAATTCTAAAAACTATATGTTTGGCTTCGATATAAATTGTAGATCAAGCCCTAAGTATTCTTTTAAAAAAATATTCAATGTACAGTTTTGACTTTCCTACGATTTTATTACATGTATAGATATGTTATATCCATAATACTACTATTATTATAAATGCGAAATTCCGACTTTCACGACTAAACCACCGAACTGGTTTCAATGAAATTTAGCATAGAGATAGTTAAAGATGCCAGGTAAAATAAAGGCTAACTTTTTCAAAATTGCACTCATATCACTCTACTCAAGGACGGTAATGCGCAGGGCAGCTAGTTTTTACACGCTTTTTATTAGCTTCACCTGTATGTTTGTATGTTTGTTTGTATGTTTGTTTGTATGTTTGTTTGTATGTTTGTTTGTAACCGACTTCTTTGGACGCGATTTTGACCCACTTTAAACGGCCAGATTTCGTTCAAACTTTGTAGATTTATCGAGGACCGATGACAATACACTATTTTGATAAAATTATTCCATTTTTAACCGACTTCAAAAAAAGGAGAAGGTTCTCAATTCGGCTGGTATATTTTTTTTCATGTATGTACACCGATTTCTCCGAGGTTTCTGAACCGAATTACGTGATTCTTTTTTTGTTTGATGCGGAATAGTTTCGAATTGGTCCCATAAAAATTTGATTCAGGTAGGCCCAGTAGTTTTTGTTTTATGAGCATTTTTTATTTATTGTACCTATCTCGATGTTTGAAATCAAATCTCGCAAGTAAATTTGATCCACTGCCCCGTTACCTTAATCGGTATGAAATTTTGTGTACGTATGTTAATGGAATGACAATGAAACCTTATTATGACATGCAGCGGATCTGATGAATCTGAATCGGAAGGTGACCACAGGAACTTAATAATTAAATGGTTAAAAATCGGTTAATGACTATTGACTAGGTAGAATGAAAAGTCTATTGAGTTTGGACTCATTTGATTCATGTTGACGAGCACTTTGGTGCTTGGTGGTAACTAGGATCCTGCAAGGTCCGATGATGAAGCCAGAAGGTGGCCCTAGGAGCTCAGTAATTAAATGACAGAACTCTATCGAGTTTGCGTTCGTTTGATTGATGTTGACGAGCACAGTGGTGCTTGGTGGTAACTAGGTTCTTGCAGGGTTCAATGATGAAGCCAGAAGGTGGTCATAGGAGCTCAGTAATTTAATGACAAAACTCTATCGCGTTTGGGCTCGTTTGATTCGTATCGACTAGCACTTTGGTGCTTGGTGCTAACTAAGATCCTGTATGTTTGTATGTTTGTTTGTAACCGACTTCTTTGGGCGCGATTTTGACCTACTTTAAACGGCCAGATTTCGTTCAAACTTTGTAGATTTATCGAGAACCGATGACAATACACTAATTTATCTATAGTAAATCTGTAGTAAATCTATATTAATATTATAAATACGAAAGTTTGGATGTTTGGATAGATGTTTGGATGGATGTTTGTTACTCAAACACGCAAAAAATACTGAACGAAATTTGGCACACAGGTAGATGATGACCTGGAATAGCACATATGCTATTTTTATCCCGGAAAAATTAGATAATCCCGCGGGATTCACCAAAAACTTATAATGCAGCGGGCTGCACACTGTAGTGTGCAGCCCGCTGCATTATAAGTTTTTGGTGCTAGTTTTTAATAAACTACAAAACCAAAATGGTTAAAAAAAATAGTTCTGATAAAAGAATAGTAGCCCATACAGGAAGCCCCAGAGTCGAACGTGGGGGCCATGCCTGGGACATTATTGGGAAGCCCATCTTGGCAAACCTATATTGTCCTATGCCCGGGCCATAACTGGGCAATCAGCCTTGGCCATTCCAATGATTACCCAGGCTTGGGCCAAGACTGAATAACCTAGCCTTGGCCAAGCCTAGAGTCACCCTAACTTGAGCCAAGTTTGTGTAACCTAACCTTGGCCAAGAGTCTTCGCAACCGGCGTGTGTGTATGAAAAGAGTGATAAATGTGGCGGAAGCGCGACAAACCTGCAAGGATCGTGATGTATGGCACTCGGTTCTCTCTGCCTACCCCGTAAGGGATCTGGCATGAAGATATGTATATATGAAAAAAAAATTTCGATCGTAAAGCACTCTCTGATGCTTCGCATCATGAGTCGTGCAATAGCTTAAAATTAAAAAAAAAACAAGCTATTATAAATAAACCAAACTAAAAAGTAGAAAATAAATAATAGTTTAAAAAAACTAAAAAACACGCTTTTTATAGAAAACCGAACTAAAAAATAGAAAATAAATTTTAATAAATTTAAATTAAGAATAGTGTCAAAAATTTCAATAATTATAAATTAATAATAGTGTGAATAAAAAAATAATTTTATTTTAAAAAAAGCGTGGGGTGCTTTTTAAGATATTACCGAAATGATAATCACTCTACTCATATCTGTCAATAAAATATTTATAACTATTGACACCATGCACCCCACGCTTTTTTTAAAATAAAATTATTTTTTTATTCACACTATTATTAATTTATAAATTATTATTGAAATTTTTGACACTATTCTTAATTTAAATTTATTAAAATTTATTTTCTATTTTTTAGTTCGGTTTTCTATAAAAAGCGTGTTTTTTAGTTTTTTTAAACTATTATTTATTTTTATACATTAGTCTTCTCTTTGTCCACTATGTAAGAGAACTGGCTTGGTCATATTTACTTTGAAATATTTAATATATGACAAACTTTTCATAAATACAAACTACAATAATAAAGGGTTTTAAATCATCGGATAGCAAAAAGGCAGATAGATGGTTTTCTGATGGATCACCTATAGATACCAAAGATGTTAATGGCATGCCACCATTATTGAAAGGGGTATGTAATACTAGTTTATTTAAAATGATATGAGTGTATGGTAATGTTGAAATTTTATGTTGTGTAATGTAGCTTCGCTAAAACATCAACAATACTTAAACTGAAGTGTGCAACATCCACACAAACCTACAACGAGGTTTAAGGATGTTGAAAAAATTTGTAAGTTTATGTAATTTTTTTTTGATGAAATAAATCGCCTCTGTGGTCTAGTGTTCCAGCGTTGGCGTCAACCACATGAGGTCCCGGGTTCGATTTCCAGGTCGGGCACATAAACAAATGTGTTTATTCAGTTTTCTGAGAAACACAAAGTTGCTCAGGATTGGAAAGTGCCCGGTTGGCGATAGGCTTGCCACCTATCACATTGTGGGACCAAGTATCTTCGGCTAATCGTGGGTGCACTTGTACCTCTGCCTACCACTTCGGGGATATGGGCGTGAAGATAAAAAAAAAAGGTGCGTAATATATTACTGGCTATCTTCAAAGACTTCTATGTAATAAGTTACTATACAAGGTATGCGTCACGCCACTTATGTCCCACTAAAATGCAGTCCATGGACTGTACCTACTTCACAGCTAGTTAAATGAAACGCGTAAGCGCCAATAAATTCTCGGCGGTTACGATCTTTCGGTCGCGGAAATATTATATACGCAGCGCTGCTTATTTTGGCTTTGGTTGGACGATTTATTATTATTTCAGCGCTGCAGCGAGTGTTAAGGAAATGAAACACGACTTCTATTCTAGCACAACTTCTCTATTACATAGTATATTAAACTCTCTGGCTATCTTACCTCAAAGTCAGAATAAGACAGTGACAGTTTTTCTCCGTGTTGGTCCCGAGCTCCTTTGAAGAATAGGCCAATTGCCGTTCTACCAGGCAGGTCGCAAAAGGCGACCGAGCGGCTATGCGCGTCTCTACCATCGTGACTACTAGGTGGTAGAGTTCTGCATCGGCTCGACAGGGTCTGGTACCACCGCCTGACCTATTCCTGCCGCAATAGCGGCAGTGCTAGTCAATGTCGTGTTCCGGTTTGGAGGGTAAGGTAGCCGGTAAACTTATGCATGTGGCATTAGACCTGGCCACAAGATAGCAACACACCATTAACATCTTTGGTGTCTATAAGCGATGGTTGACTCTTTCCATCAGGAGACCCTTGTTTGCTATCTTATGATATAATGAAATGAAATGAAATGAAATTTATTTATTGCTCAGAATACGGTACAGTTTTATAGGTTTACATTAGTTATAATACATCCGCGTATTCTACCAAATTGGCATGCAATTTTTTTTTAAACAAATATAATTATAAATTAAAACTACTAATTTAATATGACCGGTACAAAAACTTAAGTATTTGAACCAACAATAAATTAGAATAATTATACAATCGTCATTTGCCTGTCATAGTTAATATTTCCAAACTTTTAAATAACATTATTATTTAGTAATCTAATAATAAGCTTAATCTACTCTACAATTATAAACAAATATTACGAAATATCTATAGCCTGAAAAGTAAAAACGTAGCAAATATCTATCAAATTTCGTGCAACTAATTTAGCATCCATTTAAATAATAATAATAAAAAAGACAATAACAATTTGATGGAATGAACTTAGAAATGATAATAGGCCATGGTTCTAATATTAATCTTTATAATTTACGAAAAATTTTTGTACTGTATAATAAACTTTGTTAATTAATAAAGAATGCAAAGGTGCTTTAAACTTATTTATTTGCAACATTCTCATATCTTTTGGTAATTTGTTATAAATTTTAATGCAGAAAACATAGCAGTTCTTTGCTACAATGGAACTAGTTAAAACTGGCATAGTAATTTTATCCTTATCCCTAATATTGAAGTTAGCTAAGTCTCCTAATCTAGGAAAAATATTCGGATGCCTTCTCACAAACATTGCTGCTTCATAGATGTACATACAAGGTAAGGTCATCAATTTTAGTTTTTTGAAATATGGTTTACAAGAAATGAAAGGGTCTATGCCACATATTGCACGCACACATTTTTTCTGAACGATCAACACTTTTTGAACATCTGTAGAATTTCCCCAAAGAATAAGTCCATACCTTAGCTTGTATGCTACTAATCCGTGATAAGAAGTTGAAGCTATATCTTCACCACAAATTTGTTTCAATCTAAAGAGAGCATATACTTGTGAATTAATATTATTACATAGTTTCTCTATATGTGCCTTCCAATTACAATTTTTATCAAGTACAACTCCAAGAAATTTAAATGTATTTGTTTCTTGTATTGAGGTATTATTATAAGACATATTAAGATTAATGGGACTAGTTTTATAGCTTTGAAAATGAATATATGTTGTTTTATTGAAATTAACTTATAAATTGTTGGCATTAAGCCATTCTGCTATCAGTTTCAGTGTATTATTGCATTCAATTTGAATTTACGATATTTTGCTTGTAATCACAACAGATATATCATCAGCGTATAGGTAACATTGGTGATCTGTGACTTTGGGCAAATCATTAATTCCTAGAATAAATAATGTTGGTCCCAAAATACTTCCTTGTGGAACTCCATACTGAATTTCCTCACATTTAGACCTATACGTTTTCACTTCTAATGATTTATCTACTTTTTCTATTTCTACGTACTGTTTTCTTAACGTGATGTAGCGTTTCAACCAATCATATGGTGGACCTCTTATACCATAATATTGACATTTTTGTAGTAGCAATTTGTGGTCAAGTAGATCAAATGCCTTTGTCATATCGAAAAATAATAGAACTGTCGATTTTAACCTGTTTATATTTTGCGTTACACTTCTTATAAGATTAAACGATGTTAGAGTGGTGGATTTATTTTTTTGAAATCTTTTTTGGTCTTTGTTTATTATATCAAATTTGTTTAAGTAACATGAGAGCCGATTGTGAAATGATTTTTCAAATACCTTGGCTATAATAGGAATCAAAGTGATAGGTCTATAGTTATTTAATATGTTTTTATCTCCCCCTTTATGTAACGGTTTTACAACTGATATTTTCAATTTATCGGGATAAATACCTTGCTCAAATGACATATTAATTAAATAAGTTATTATGCTTAATATGTAAGGAGCAACGGCTTTGAAAATAAAAGTTGATACACCGTCGCATCCAGTGGAGTATGTATTTTTAAGAGCCGGAATAATCTTATATATTTCTATTTCACTACATGGCGTTAAAAATAAACTTTGACTTTACTTAGAAACTAAGTTACAAGCATAGTTATTACTTCTGTTAGTTTCGTTTTTTGCTAAGTTCACATAAAACCTATTGAAACTTTCTGCAATTTGTTGTGGGTCACTAAGAATCTTGTTTTCTATGCACATTTCAGGTATGTTGTTTGGTTGAGCTAATTTTTGTTGATCATATTTTTTTATTATATCATTGTTTTAGTTTTGTTTTTCGCATTTAATAGCTTAAATTTATTTATAATCCTATGCGATGTTTGTATGCATTTTTTTTAATATTGTTGAGTAATTTTTATAGTTTTTCTTATCTATGTATAAATGTCTTTACAAAAAAAAGCGATGACGCAGTTGCGACAAAAATGGGTAAGGCGGGTATAACTAATCTGGACGAGACTATGCAGTAACTTTGCAGTCACGGTGGTAGTGACACTGGACGAGACTATGCAGTAACCTTGCAGTCACGGTGGTAGTGACACTGGACGAGACTATGCAGTAACCTTGCAGTCACGGTGGTAGTGACACTGGAAGAGACTTTGCAGTAACCTTGCAGTCACGGTGGTAGTGACACTGGAAGAGACTTTGCAGTAACCTTGCAGTCACGGTGGTAGTGACACTGGACGAGACTATGCAGTAACCTTGCAGTCGCGGTGGTAGTGACACTGGACGAGACTATGCAGTAACCTTGCAGTCGCGGTGGTAGTGACACTGGACGAGACTATGCAGTAACCTTGCAGTCATGGTGGTAGTGACACTGGACGAGACTATGCAGTAACCTTGCAGTCACGGTGGTAGTGACACTGGACGAGACTATGCAGTAACCTTGCAGTCACGGTGGTAGTGACACTGGACGAGACTATGCAGTAACCTTGCAGTCACGGTGGTAGTGACACTGGACGAGACTATGCAGTAGTAACCTTGCAGTCACGGTGGTAGTGACACTGGACGAGACTATGCAGTAACCTTGCGGTCACGGTCGTAGTGACACATTTGGCCTATCGTTCGCCTTTGACGATATTCAGAAATCTATTATGCCACAGTTGACGAGGTGTTCAGAAGTCAGACGGTGTCAAAAGTACATGAAATTTACCAAGCGATGAAGTTCTATAACGTCTTGTCCAGGTTTTGGTACCACCGCCTATTTCTGCCGCAATAGCGTCAGTGCTAGTCACTGTCGTATTCCGTTTTGAGGGTAAGGTAGACGATAAACTTATGCTTGTGGCATTACCACCCACCCACACGGACACGCTAACATTACATTATTAGGTGTCAATAGCCGATGTCTGTCTCTCTCCATCAGGAGAGCCATCTGCTTGTTTAATATCATCTTATACTTCAAACGAGGAATTTTTGAATATTTGTATGTAATGGGTTTCTCCGTAACGGCTTTTTTATAGTATAAGATAGCAAACAAGCAGATAAGTCTCCTGATAGAAAGAGTCAACCATCGCTTATATACGCCAAAGATGTCAATGGTGCGTTGCTATTTTGTGGCGAGGTCTTATGCCACATGCATAAGTTTACCGGCTATCTTACCACCCAAACCGGAACACGACAGTGACAAACAGTGACAAACACTGACGCTATTACGACAGGAATAGGTAAGGCGGTGGTACTAGACCCGGGAGAGACAATGCAGAACTCTACCACCTAGTAAAGAGGTTCTAACGATTTTAACGAAATTTTGTATTTAGATTGACTTTTACTGCTAAAGTTGGTCAAGAAAAGTGCCATCTTCGCGATAATCTGTTTTCACATGAAATAGGTAGCGAAGCTCGGTCGCCCAGCTTTTGTAATTTAAAAAATAACAAACTATTGCTTACTTAATAATATCTATATATTAACGCTTGAAGCAAAAACTTCATGTATCAATATATAATAACTGGTTGACCGAGCTTTGCTCGGTTTTTCACATACCCATATCTTGGCAACCGAGCTTTTCTTGGACCTGGCAAGCAAAAAGTTATGTCAAGAGTCTCCGAAACCGGCGTGTTTGCAATTCTCTCAGGCTGCCTCGTAAGGGATTTGGCGTGAAAATATGTTGTTGTTGGTTCTTTATAAATAACTACGTAATATTTCCTGCCCGAACTGGATTTTATAAACATAATGTAAAAAAGCAATGGATAATTAATTCATAAATCCTGACCGCCCCTTGATGCTTCTATTATAAAGTTAATAAAAGAAAGGTAATAAGAAAACATTTGCCCGGGGTTTCATATCAGTGTTGTTTACCGACAGTTGAGAATATTAAACAGGGCTTAGGAAAATATATTTTTAAATATTCTTATAAGCTTCGTCTGGGGACACAGTCATTCTGCCGTATTTGACCTACATACAAAAATCAGGCTTATTCTTTTATATTATAATCTTAAGATATCCATACGTATCATGATGCCAGATCCCTTACGGGTTAGGGAGATAGAACCGATTGCCATACATCGCGATCCTTGCGGACTTGTCTCGCTCGCTCTAGATTCATTACTCTCTTCATACAAACTCGCCGATTGCGAAGACCTCCGGACACTACTCGACCAATCTGATAATGTATGTCAGTCTTACATCAATATTACCTCCTTCCACGTTCGCTTATATATGTATTGTTAACCTTTCATCACCTTCTGTCCTTAAGATGTATAATACAAATAAGCGGATTTTTGGAAGTTCTTTATCCCCATATGACACTTCGTTCCAAAAAATCCGCTCGTTGCGGAGGGGTACCCTAGCCGACAAAAAACGTCCGTAACGTTACAAAAAGCGTAATATTTATATTTATAGTCTACGTATGATGGCTATACAGTGTCTAATGTCTAAAACTGCAATTGTTTTTATTATTGCAGTTTGCTATTATTATTATTATTACTAGCGATCGTCTATGGCCGAAATTAGACTACAGATTATATAATAAAATCTATTGTAAGTTTGACAACTGACAACTTTAAAGAAAATAGTATCTATGCATGTGTGTATAATATCATGTATGTCACATGAACGTAGTGTATGTAATGTTTATTTTTATTATTTTAATGTATTTCCAACGCTTTTTATTCTATATCATTTTATAGATAATTGCTTGCTCTACCGACATCAACAACTAAGGGGCCGTCCATTAATCACGTGATGTTTTTTTGACATTTTTCAACATTATTTCAACACTAGCTGTTGCCAGCGACTTCGTCCGCGCGGATTCGTTTACTCCGCACAGCTTCTCCACTGTAGGCGATAGCGTAATGATATGTAGCCTATATGTTGACCCGACCTTTTAGTAATATTCATGCAAAATTTGAAGTAAATCCATGCAGTACTTTTTGAGTTTACCCCGGACATACATACAGACAAACAGACATACAGACATACAGACATACAGATATACAGACATACAGACAAACAGACAAAAATTCTAAAAACTATATTTTTGGCTTCGATATCGATTGTAGATTAGAATTAGAATTAATTGTTGAAGTCCAGGGAATGTTTAAAAGGTGAGAAAATATAGAAAAAAATAAGAGTAGTTAAAAAGGCAGAACAACGTTTGCCGGGTCAGCTAGTCTTCTTATATATAAAAATCAATTGCTGTTTGTTAGTCTCGCTAAAACTCGAGAACGGCTGAACCGATTTGGCTAATTTTGGTTTTGAATTAATTTGAAGTCCAGGGAAGGTTTAAAAGGTGACAAAATATAGGGATAGAGTAGTTAAAAAGGTAGAACAACGTTTGCCGGGTCAGCTAGTAAAGATATATTTTTATAAATCATTGTAAATAGAATAAAGGTGTTAAAATAATTTAGTAAAGTAGTTTTTTAATCGATAAAAAATCATAAAATCATAATAAGCATTGTACACTTGAATAACTATTTTGTATATAACTTGTCCTTGAAATTAATATTTTTATAATAAGGATTTTCGTTCCTATCTGGTATCCCACGACACCACACGTTTTTTTTCTACCGTATTGATCTGGGTCTCGTTTTGAAAAATAGATCAATTACCCTACTGCTAAGAAACTCGTAAAAGGCAAGAGAATGCTAATATGTATCAGCAACGTCATGGCTGTTAACTAGGCGTAGAGTTCTCCAACGTTTCGCCCGGGTTTGGTTTAGAGCAGTATTTTTCAAAGTGAGGGTCGCGGCGCCCTAGAAGGTCGCGATGCAAGAGGATCGTGGACAGAAGTTAATGTAAGCTAGGCTGTTGGTACGGGGGCTGTGGAGCAGATACAAAGAGGAGGTTTTGTAATTAGATTTCTTTAAGAAACAATGCGAGACAATTTGCGGGGTGCGAGGGGTGTTAATCCCCTCCCACTACACAAGTTTTCAACTAGCGACCAAAAGCAAAACTACTTTGTTATTAACTACGTAGTTTAGGTATTTCACACTAGATGTCACTAACGTAGGATTTAACAGGGAGGTACTCAAAATTTTCGTGACTGAGATGTTAAATTGCTTATCTGCAGAATTTTTTTCACGTTTATTTAGTAAACCATGTCTACACATATTTTACTATTAATTTATTATGAAAAAATCCATCCAAATCCACTTATACGTATCACAATGGCGACAGTTTGTAACTATGTGTGCATTTGTTATTTATGTTAATATTTATGTTTGTTATTAAATATTGATATCAGTGCTCGAGAGTTGCGTCATTCAACAATCAACATTTGTAAAAAAAATGAAAGAATAAAAAGTAAAAATTAATTAAAACCCTTTTTGGTTTCACTCGCTGACCTAATTTCACCGCGGCAACCATGTTTTGTGTATGGGTTAAGTTATACGCGAATGTTATTTGAATTTAAAAAAAGTATCTTCACGCCCTTATCCCTGAAGAAGTAGGCAGAGGTACAACCAGCGCACGATTAACCAGGCGAATAGCCAACAATACTTAGTCCTACAATGTGATAGGTGGCAAGCCTATTTGCCAACCGGGCACTTATCCCATCCCGGGTAATGTTGTTTCTATCAGAAAATGTGGTCAAAGCCGATACCTGATCACAAGACCACAGAAGCGATAAGTTTAAATAAAATACGAAAATGGTCACTTGATGCACGACAAGACTGAAAACTGGAATAAAAAAGTCACAAATTGGTATCCTCCAGTATCAAGAAAAAGTAAGGCAGGCTGACTGGAGATGGGAAGAAGAAATAAAAAATAAACAGCTCTGGAAAAGAGTCACGACGGACAGTGCTCATAGGAGAGCGTTAGATGAG
Source organism: Apodemia mormo (assembly GCA_036924255.1). NCBI lineage: Eukaryota > Metazoa > Arthropoda > Insecta > Lepidoptera > Riodinidae > Apodemia > Apodemia mormo. Next base: position 6,379,228 of record JAUPFN010000012.1, on the reverse strand, counting down.
ACCTTTGCCAAGAGGCAGTCTGATTCAAGTGACTTTAAGATTAAGGTTTTACTCAAGTAACTTGCTGACCCACGCAGATTTGCCCGTGAGAGTGTCCTAACATCTTTGGTGTCTATAGGCGATGGTTTATCTTTAAGTCAGGAGAACCATCTGCTTGTTTGCTATCTAGTGATATAAAAAAACTAAATAAATATCTTAAATGGATTAGATATTTGTCTATACTAATATTTATATTTGAAAGTCTGTCTGTCTATTATTCTTTCACGACTAAACTGCTGAACTGATTTTAATGAAAGCTGTCGGTCCCGGTTATTGCAAGAAACGCGCAATACTCCACTTTATTGATTCTGGAGCTACGTTGTGGAAATTCATAATTAAAAGGGAAATTAATTAAATTAACTATTTTCTGCCAACTGTTTTATGTAATATTCACGATGCCACTGAAAAGAAAGACTGCGGTTTAATAAATGGACATTACTCATCGATGGTCCGGGCAAAAAAGACCCCAGCGGCAAAATTCCTACATTCACCACATTTTTACCCATGTTGGCAGCAACCACTAAAAGCACACTATTTACGCACTCAACGCACGTTTATCTACGAAAACAAAGCATTTTTACCCTCCAACCACTCCATCTCCATCCACACTCGACAAATGTGTATTGCTTACACTCGCGTTGTGTGATGTAGCTGAACTGATTTTAATGAAAGCTGTCGGTCCCGGTTATTGCAAGAAACGCGCAATACTCCACTTTATTGATTCTGGAGCTACGTTGTGGAAATTCATAATTAAAAGGGAAATTAATTAAATTAACTATTTTCTGCCAACTGTTTTATGTAATATTCACGATGCCACTGAAAAGAAAGACTGCGGTTTAATAAATGGACATTACTCATCGATGGTCCGGGCAAAAAAGACCCCAGCGGCAAAATTCCTACATTCACCACATTTTTACCCATGTTGGCAGCAACCACTAAAAGCACACTATTTACGCACTCAACGCACGTTTATCTACGAAAACAAAGCATTTTTACCCTCCAACCACTCCATCTCCATCCACACTCGACAAATGTGTATTGCTTACACTCGCGTTGTGTGATGTAGCGTTCGTTTTTCCTGAAGATGTTTCAATTTCAACGTGAAACGTGCGTTGAGTTCGTAAAAAGTGTGATTTTGTTATTGCTGCCGACGTGAGTGAAAGCGTAGTGGATGTGGGTAGATAATTATGCCGTTATAGCATTGACATAAAAAACCCAAGATATACAACCAGCGTCCCAAAAACGTCCTCCAAAAATGAGCACACAATTTTAAATTGTGCGCGTTTCAAATAGAATTGCATCGGTCGCGACAATGTCAATTTTATTTCTGCTTGTACATTGCTTTGTAAAAACAACTATAAATCTTGCACTTAAAGTTGGATATGCAAAAACATATGCTTTTGCCATTTCTATAACAATTTAACTGAACTTTTGGGACACTTTTGAGTGTCAGTTTTGTTCGGGACTGTGCATCTTGGGTTTTTTATATAATGCGTTACAGTCTTCTTTTTGTCCAGACCAAGCATCAGTGAGTTTAGTTAATTTATTAAACCGCCGCTATTCTTTTCGGTGGCACCGTAAAACGTCTCGTAAAACAGTTCGCGGAAAATATCACATTTGTGGGACCAAGTATCTTCGGCTAATCGTGGGTGCACTTGTTCTACCTCTGCCTACCTCTTCGGGGATATGGGCGTGAAGATACTTTACTCTTAAATTACGTATTACAACAAAACTCACTTGTACTTCCAGTTCACGTATATTTTTAAAAATATACGTGAACTGGAAGTACAAGTGAGTTTTGTTGTAATACGTAATTTAAAATGCAGTTTCACCAAGTGCCGACGATGGAAACAATCCAATTTATACTTTACTCTTTATTAATTTCACTTTTCAAGCAATAATTGTTTTAAGCACAATAAATAGCGGTGATGAAAGTCACAACACATCAACCGGAAAACCGGTGAGTAGTCGTAAATTCCTGCCGTAATAAAGTCAATGCTTGGTACTGCCGACTTCTGGTTTGGAGGGTAAGGTACCCGGTATACTTACGCATTTATATACCGCCACCAGGATAGCAACGCACTGTTAATATATATGGTGTCTATAGAAAATGGTGGCCTTTTTATAATCCGAATTAAACTAGGATCCCTTATAGTTTCGCAATGTCCGTCCGTCCGCACAATAACTCAGAGAACCTTAGTACTAGAAAACTGTAATTTGGGCTGAATACATATTAGTCACAACAAAGTGGTAACATTAAAATCTCGAAAATATTTTGTAAGGTAGCTCCTCTCCTCTACATGTAAAGTGAGGATGTTAATTTTTTTTCTCGTATACCCCATAGTGTGGGATATCGTTGGATAAGTTTTTAAAAAACATTGTAGGTTTAATAAGTATTTACGCCGTGTCCCCCCCCCCCTCCCCCCGCCCCCCTCTGCAGGCTAAACGGTTAGTTTGGGGATGGGAAAAATCATGGTAGTAGTAAATATAATGAATTTAAAAGGAAAAATATGACGGCTTAGAAGGCTTCAAGAGTTTTGGAGTAGACTAACTTATAAAATGCACTTTTTATAGGCGGTGAGCCGCACCGCACGTGCATGTGAGGTGGCACGGATAATTCGTCAATAACGATAAATAGGTTAAAAAAGTAAAAGCCTTCTTCTTAGTCCACATTATTGTAATGGGTAACTTCGAAACCCTACATTGCGCGTGGCTAGACACTTTTCCAATTTATTTCCTTCAGTGGATCGGTGTCATTATATTTATTTATTGCTTAAGAGTATCTTATCACTTATACACTACCCGCGTTGTTTAGGTGAGTCAGCTGCCTACAAAGTTGGCGGCCATTCCAGAAGGCTTACCTGAAAACAAATGTTTTTATCAATTTTATCATAAAATAACACCAAAAACTGAAACAAATTATCTTATTTGGAACCACAACGAGTAATCATGAGCAATATCGCGCCGTTGGTCGAGTGGCTAGCGACCCTGACTACGCAATCGACGGGGCTCGGGTTCGATCCTTGACGGGGACAAGCATTTGTGTGATGAACATAAATGTTTGTATTTCCGGGTTTGGGTGTTATCAAATATATTCCAACATTTAAATACATATTTCTATATAAGTATCATTGACTAACACCCATAACACAAGCAAACGATTTGCTTTATTTGGGGTTAGATCAGAGGGCCTACCATGAACTCTTATAATACTTGTCAAGTTCCAGGCAGTTCAACTATGAGTATTAACCTGTCAGGTTTTACTATCGTACCATGAACTAATTCTTGTTGAGCTGCAATGCGTCGTCTTCTGGCCGGTTACATTATCTCTGACAGGACATATCAAATTAACGTTGAAAAACACATAACTTGCCGATTTTTAAATTTTAGTATAAAGTTATTATTATTAATGCATTTTAATTAGATATCTTGAATTTAAGAATACAAATTGGCAAAAGAGATCGAGTTTTAAGTTATTTAAAGTCTTCGTAAAATATATGGAACATAAAGTAAACCACGTAATATTTGTTAAGCGGCATCCATTAAAGAACGCAACTCTGGGAATATTACACATGACCTTGAACTGTTTAATAAAGACATTTATGTTATGAGCGCGGTTTTTAAATTTCTTGAGTACGTCTTGATTTTTTGAGATTAGAGTTTTGGAATAGTTTGTGACTATGTTAAAGCTTAAAATTACACATTGATTTCATGAACGTGATTGATGTCGGAAGCAAAACGATCGTATGATATCAATATATTCAATGAACAATTGGAAGTTTTATGAGATATTTTATATACTCATAAAGATAGGATTCAATAAAAGTGCACACTCAAAATGTTAATTTTCATCACACATCTAAATTTATGTGTATCTCCTCTGTGGTCTAGTGGTCCGGTGTCGGAGTTGATCACATGAGGTCTCGGGTCGGACAATTCAACAAAATGTGTTTTTCAGTTTTCTGACAAAAACAATGTTGCCCGGGATTGGAAAAAGTGCCCGGGTGGCGATAGGCTTTGGCTAATCGTGGGTACACTTGTTGTACCTCTGCCTACTTGTTTGGGGATACGGGCGTGATGATACTTTTTTAAATCTAAAATTAAAAATAAATAAAAAAAATGCTTTAAAAGTAAGTAAATATTAAATAATAAATAAATAACTTTAAATAGAAGTAATGAATTAGGTACTATATTTTATACCAATATCAATATTTTTCTAAAACACAGTTAATGTCAAAATATATACAGTATAAATTCCTAATAGGACTAGGGCTAGGAATAGCAGTAATAATAAAAAATACCTACGTTTACAGTATATTTAAGACAAAGCAATCCAATAAAAGTTACTTTTTTCCACCTGCAATTGACCGGCAATATTATGACACATTAGCAGTTCAAATATCGATTTCGGTCTGACAAAAACACTTCATGGTACGCTAACGCAGGGCAGAAGTTGGTTTGAATAGTAAAACGATCGCTCGCCGGCATAGGTCACGTGGTCCCTGACTGGCCTGTTAGATAACGCTTTCATGGTACGAAATAGCAGGACAGTTTAATTATCGGCTAAAATTGACCTGCTATAAGAGTTCATGGTAGGGCCGCAGTAAGTGTAATTTGTCCCGTGAATATTTATTTATTTATTATTATTTAATACTAGCTGACTCGGCAATCGTCGTTGTGCATTTTTTTTATTATCGATAGGGATGCGCTTGACCTCGATCTCGCCTCGCCTCGATGGTAAGCTAAGATGCGGCCTAAGATGAAACGCGCTCCCCTAGAAGGTACCTGTTCACTCTTCTCTTTTCGCCGTGTTGGTCCCGGCCGCCTTTGAAGAATAGGCCAACTGTCGTTCTGCCAGGCAGGACGTAAAAGGCGACCGTTTGGCTATCGAGTCACTACCATCGTGGCTACTAGGTGGTAGAGTTCTGCATTGTTTCGCCCGGGTCTGGTACCACCGCCTTACCTATTGCTGTCGCAATAGCGTCAGTACTTGTCGCTGTCGTGTTCCGGTTTGGAGGGTAAGGTAGCCGGTAAACTTATGCATGTGGCATTAGACCTCGCTACAATATAGCAACGCACCATTAACACCTTTGGTGTCTATAGGCGATGGTTGACTCTTTCCATCAGGAGACCCATCTGCTTGTTTGCTACCTTATGATATAAAAAAAAAGATCCCTAGATTGTACTCGTCGGGGAACACAGGCGCAGGAAGCATGTTCCAGTCCCTTGCGGTTCAAATGAAAAATGTGGAGTCGAACCTCTTTGTCCGGGTACGTGGAACATCCACCATATGGCGATGCCTAGAATCTGTGCGCGTCAACGATCGACAGAAAAACGGCGATGGCGGAATCAAGTCGTGCAATTCCGCAGCGTACTGTCCAAAGTGTACCAGTTAAAAAACCGATAAACTAGCCACTCTGCATCGATGAGCGAGGCTCTGGAGTTTTTTGCCTACCAGATCATCGTCGTTTATGAGCCTCTTGGCATAAAATATGTAATTTCATTTGTTTAAACAGTTAATGACCAGTCAAATTATTCGTACCTGATCGTGGCATGGGTATTCCATCAGTACTAGACGAAAGAAACCGGGTAATTGCCTTCAAAACCGAGCATAAACGCCGATTTAAGCTGTGCAGTGGGCGACCTTCAATCACTGCAGCAACCACCTCATCCACTGTTTCGAAGATGCAACAATGGTTTTTCTTACACAGAAATTGATGATCTTTCAGATAAGCTTTGGTTCGTTCAGTAGTCCGATGGTACTAGATATATAATATTGTTACGAATAATCTAGAAGCGTGTAGAGTTGGAGCGCGCGCGCTAACTTTCTAGAAATAAAGGAAAGAGATAGCTACTCCTATTGACAAACAAATAGTTGACCTGAGCTATGCCATAATGGACTTTGTGGGATATAGCATAAGGTTGAAAATAGCGTGTACTAGGATTATTAACTCAACATGTTTACGATAAGAAGTGATTCATTGTTTCCCGATACATTTAGATTTTTCTGGATCCAGCTAGGACTTCCCCTGCCTATAAATACAGAGATGTTGACAAACACAAGGCAGTTTTCACCAAGCGATCGAGAGCGATACATCAAGTGATCAGTGCGAAGCGAGAAGTGTTTTATTGTGTAGTGTTCTAAGTTCAGGGACAGTACAGCGAGTGAATAGTGTGTAAAATGTATTTTAGTATTACGTTGTGTTGTGTTGTGTAAATACACGGATTTAATATAAGTGGTGTTTTCTTACAATTGCGAACCCGAGTACGTAACAATATAAAATAAAATATAATAATTCACGGGACAAATTACACTTACTGATCTTAAAGCAAATTATTTGCTTGTGTTATGATTGATTGTATTTGATTGACAATGATTATATTTGATTCTAATACATAGAAATACATATATAAATACTAGAATATATAATAAACACCCAAACCCGGAAATACAAACATTTATGCTCATCACACAAATGCTTGTCCCCGTCGGGGATCGAACCCGAGCCTTGTTGATTGCGTAGTCAGGGTCTCTAACCACTCGACCAACGGGGCGGTCAAAGATACCTAGGTACAAGGCGTCACTTATAATGCTGCTGCCACTGATAAGGCCAGTCATGGGGACATGCAGCACCGCATTTTCGTAGAATCCTTCCCCTCCCCTATGTCGAGGAACAAACGAAATTCAGTAGTCTTATTGTACCAGAAATCGATTTTTTTTTCATTCTTTTTTTCTTTTTTTTAATAGCGCCTCCCGGTTTTTCGCATTGCAGCATAGCCATTTCGTATTCTCCAATTAACGACGAATCTAACTATGTATATGCCATCCGGTAGTCTTATGGGACCAGGTTTAGTGTCGTGGGCTCTTAAACTATTAGGGGTTATTAATTAAAAACAAAAAGTAGGGGTTGATCGTAGAGGGTTGTATTTATTTTTAATACTGCACCATAAAAAAATAAAAGCACAAAATTGTATCAAAAAAATAAAAACAAAAAATGTAGGGGTAGACTATCCTTAACATTTAAAGGGATGAAAAATAGATATTGTTCGATTCTCAGATCTACCCGATATGCACACAAAATTTCATGAGAATCGGTCAAGGCGTTTCGGAGGAGTTTAACTACAAACATCGCGACATGAGGATTTTATATATTAGAAGATATTAACATACATATAGCGGATATGAAAGCTCTTTGCAGCCAACATAATTAGCTGTCATTATTTTTCCTCAATGGCGCAGAAACTACGCTAAATTACACCTGCGCAGGTCACTTGTTACGTTTGCAACTACTTGAGATTCAATGGAGAGGAAGCCGGGAACGAGCTGCCGTAACGTCGGGTCTACAATTGTTGTTTATGTACAGTTGATTTCTTAACGTTCGTACTGAATTCTGTGTGTAAGCGTGACTTTATATTAAATGTCCATTTTATGAACAGGCTTTCCGTTAGGGAAATGTTCTCCATTCGGTTCTTTTTTTATGTTTGTTACAAAGACGTACTAGCGTACTACACAAGGCATGCGCCAAGCTACTTGTGTTCCACTAAAAAAGAGTCCATGGACTGCATCTACGTCACAGCTCGTTGAATGACCGGTAAGCGCCATTAAATTCACGGCGGTTACGAGCTTTTGGTTGCGAATATATATTATACTCTAGTATACGCTGGAACGCTGATTAATTTTGACTTTGGTTAGACGATTTATTATTATTTCAGCGCTGTAGCGAGTGTTAACGAAACAGCTTAAATCTCTAGTACGTAGTTCATTAAACTCTCCTGGTTTGTTACCTCAGAACTCATTTATTAACCGATTTGGAGTGATCTTCTATTCTTTAGAGGATATGCTCTCGTTTAAAGGGCTATAAGGGCAATTTACAATCTTAGCCCAAAGACCTCCCTGAGACCATCAATATTTTAACTGTAATTTCTCAGTATATATTCGAATTCTTGTACGTTCGTAAAAATATTTGCTTGTTTTATAAGAATAGTAATATTCATTCTCTAAACACAAGGAAAAAAACAATCTTGCTGTGCATGCGTCTCGTCTCCACAGAATAAGCAACTCTTTTAAGAGGGGGCAAAGTGCTTCTACAATAAGCTGACGGATGCCAGTAGAGATTTACCAATTACCAAATTCAAAAATGTGTTAAAACAAAACTGTGTAAAAAAGGTTACTTTAAAATATCTGAATATCTAGATGCAGGAAAGCATGGGATTAACTGCTCCTCATACCCGCAATCCTTATTATTAACTAGCTGTTACCCGCGACTTCGTTCGCGCGGACTTCGTTTACTCCGCACAGCTCCTCCCACGTAGGTGATAGCGTGATAATATGTAGCCTATATGTTGACCCGACCTCTTACTAATATTCATGCAAAATTTGAAGTAAATCCATGCAGTACTTTTTGAGTTTACCCCGGACACACATACAGACAAACAGACAAAAATTCTAAAAACTACTTTTTTCTCTTCGATATCGATTATAGATCACGCCCCAAGTATTATTTAAAAAAATATATTCAATATACAGTTTTGACTTTCCTACGATTTTATTATATGTGTAAATATAGATGTAACAATTAGATACTTACTAATTAAACATTATATCTTATTTTATAATATCTTATTTAAAAAAATGTTATGAAAAAATACAAGCCTGCTGAATTTTTTCCGCCGGATCTTCTCAGTCTGTGGCCGCGTTTCCGATCCGGTAGTAGTTTAATAAAATGTTGACGCGTCAAAATAACTAGTAAAATGTTTTATTGTCTGATTTCTGATTTAGACGCATATAAATTTGGTGAAGATCTTAGGCAAGGTAGTGGAAGTACAGGAGGATCGACGTCGGTTATTGCAGTTCTATTGCGTTTCAATTATACTCGTAGTAACTATAATACTCGTAGTAACTATAACTCGTAGTACTAGCGATCGCCCTACAGTTGAAATTCGACCGTTATTGTATTAATCTCTTCTGTAATGTCCCGTTTGGACTCAAAAACGATTTGACCCATCTTGATGAAAATTGTTACGAATAATCTAGAAACGTGTAGAGTTGGAACGCTGGAGAGATCTAGAAATAAAACAAAAAAATAGCTACTCCTATTGACAAACAAATCTATATTCTATCTATCTAAGCTATACCATATTGAAAGTAGCGTGTACTAGGATTGATGAGTCATAACTTGTTTATCATAAGTTGATTACAATAATTATCTATTATTTACGAGATGATTGACGAACATTCGCGATTGTTTTAGATCATTACCCTGGGTATAAATAGAGATGTGTTGACGAATGTAAAGCAGTTTTTATCAAGCGATCGAGAGCGATACTTGAAAGTGAGCAGTGCGAAGCGAGTGTTCTATTGTGTAATCGGTTAAGTTTAGCGTTAGTACAGTGAGTGACTAGTGTTATTCAGAGTATTTAAGTATTACGTTGTGTTGTGTGTATTTGTATTGTAAATACACGGTTTAATATAAGTGGTGTTTTCTTACAATTACGAACCCGAAGTACGTAACAATATTTTCATACAAATTACCACGTTTCAGTAAAATTACCACCTTAGCTATATAAATAAATAAAGATATAGTTTCCGAAATTCACACAAGCATGTCTAAACGTCACCACCAATTAAAATCAATATAAACTATCAGACTAAAACGTAGTCACATATTCTCTTTATAAAGTTGTATAACGATAGAAATCTGTATATAAAGTTTTAGGACTATAAAAACAAATATAAAAATTCGGACTAAAATATATTGTTAAGTTCTATAGGCTCTATATAAAGTTGTATAATTATAAAAGCAATCCAAGTGTACATTGTTTTATAACTCATATAGCAAAAATATATTTCTGTTTCTATAACTCTATATAAAGTGGTATAAATGTTAAACGCAATATAATCTCTCAAACTGAAATGTATCATTATGTTCTATATAATCTTTATAAAGTTGTATCAATATAGAAAGTAATCTACGCTCTCAGATTAAATGTATTATTAAGTTCTTATAGGCTCTATATTATAAAGTTGTATAACTATAAAAACAATCCAACTTGTCAGATTAATAAATAAATAATACCACTAGACAAATATCACGAATTGATTTAACCCCAAAGTAAGCAAATTATTTGTTTGTGATGTGGGTGTCAGTCAACTATACTAATACATAGAGGTGTATATATTAACACTCAAATAGACTTAATAAACATCTAAACCCAGAAATACAAACACCTATCGCTCATCACATCAATGTTTGTTCCTGTCGGGAATCGAGCCCGACCCCCATTGATGCGTATTCACTCGACCAGTGGGGCGACCTATAGATACCAAAGATGTTAATGAGGCAGCACCATATTGAAAGGTATGTGTTACTAGGTGCATAATGCATATATTACCGGTTATCTTCAAAGACTTATCTATGTACCAATATATAGATAACGTATAACCTAGACAATGTATGCGCCTCTGACGTAAGTGCAGTCCATGGATTGCATTTACGTCAAAGCTCGTCGAATAAAACCCGTAAGCACCATGAAATTCTATGTAAGCTCTCAGACAAAAATATATTATTAAGCTCTATAAAAAGTTATATAATTATAAAAGCAATCTAAACTCTCAAACTAAAATGTAGCATTATATTCTACAGGTTCTACTCATATAGGTATAAAGTTTTCTAAATTCTCAAACTTAAATGTATAAATTCTATAGGATCTACAAAAATTATATAATTATAAAAGCAATCTAAGCTTTTCGACTAAAATGTATTATTATGTTCTATATACTCTTTATAAAGTTGTATAACTTTAGAAATAAGTTATATAGACTCCACATAAAGTTGCATGACTAAAGAAAACAGTATAAACTCTCGAACTAAAATCGTATTCGAAATATCAAATACAACACTAGTTCCCCATCATCCTAGCAGCATGTTTCTAGGGCAAATTCTCCCTTGAATGGAGTCGAATGGCGGCCGTAATGAACGATTCAATGACGGTCTAACTGGTCATGTATGAGGGTCACCGCGACTTTATGTTGTGTATATTTTTTACTGATATTCTGATAAATATTCTGAATGGATATAGGAAAAATGTTCAAAACCTATATGTTATATTATATCCTATCTACCTTACCTATATCGTATAAATGAGTAAATTTTCTTAAACTAAATTGTATGAATGTAGGTAACCTTGGCTACCCATATATTTTATAATTATAGGTCAACGGGAAGTTAGTAGTTAGTACCTTAGTAAGTTTCGACCAAGGATTTAAAACGTTATAATCTCGATATGTTTGCTGTTTCGGGATTGGTCCGCCGCGTTTCATGCTGTTTCGTGATTGGTTCGCCAACTAGCGTTAGAAGACAACGTCATAATATCATATATCATAGCCAATCATGACAACGCGAACATATCAATATTGTTACGTACTTCGGGTTCGTAATTGTAAGAAAACACCACTTATATTAAATCCGTGTATTTACAATGCAAATACACACAACACAACACAACACAATGTAATACTTAAATACTCTGAATAACACTAGTCACTCATTGTACTATCTCCAAACTTAACCGATTACACAATAAAACACTTCGCACGGGTCGCTTCAAGTATCGCTCTCGATCGCGACGACGCAAATATATCGAAATTATAACCTTGGTTTTGACTCTCTTTTCAAATCGCAAAATATGCGACAACGTTTATGTCATTCATATCTTTTGATTGCGTTTGTTTGTCGGATGTGACAAAAATTTACGGCTTTCGTGTTTTCCCCTTTACATGTGCTGTAAGACATTGCTTCTTGCAAAATTTTATAGTTCCAGGTCTACGGGAAGTACTCTAAAGGTTTTCTCTTTTGAAAACGCAAAAAATCGCAAAATATGCGACATAAATGGTGATATCCTTTGATCGCGTTGACTTACAAGTTTTATTTTAGAGAAATCAAGGAAAGAAAATGAAGAGGAATTATCTAAAAGGAATTGTAAACCCAATTAGTATTGGATATTATTTTCAATGATATCTCTTCGCGTTCTTGAGAAAAGGAGTCCTTACAGACGGAAAACGAAGTGACCCTATAAGGGTCCCATTTTTTATTTTCAGGTACGGAACCCTAAAATAACAGCGATTGAATTGTAAAATGCGATATATTGTAACGAACGCCTAAAGCCCGTCACGAACATGCCGGCCGTTCAATCTTTCCGTAACATGACAGTTGTTGCATGAAAAACCTCACAGCCCTCAAAGAAGGTATAGAAGGCATTTGTCACAATATATGAAAAAGTCCCTCGCAACTTTCCTCAATATTGAAAATAAAATAAATAGCCGATAAACTAAAATAACCGCTTACTACATCAAAACAGCCCTTACAGAATTCAGATAACGTTTAAATTAGATTGAATCAATGTTATCGCCAAGGCGGTGAATCCAATCGTTGAAATAAGCCATGTGAGAAATGATATTTTCTGTTACTATTTCTTAATCTGTGTGATTTCAGGCTGAATGGGATATGATCATACGCTCCCTAGGGCGTGGGATGTAACTTAATAAATGACTTAGCTGTCACGGTGTTCATCAGAAATTCTTACTAGCTGTGCCCGCGACTTTGTCCGCGTGGAAAAATTTCAAAAATAAAAGTAGCCTAAGTTACTCCATATAAGAATGGTTTAAAAGATAGACAGTCCCCGAGTTTTACCAGCGTAGTTCCCGTTCCCGTGGGATTACCGGGATAAAAACTATCATATGTCCTTTCTCAGGTCTCAAACTATGTTTATACCAAATTTCATTCAAATCGGTTGATTGGTTTAAGCGTGAAGAAGACACAGATAGAGTTACTTCTAGATTTATAATATTAGTATGGATATGATCTAGATTCTAGAACATTGTTTATAATGCTGAAGGCCAAGATCCTGTTCTGTAGGGCAGTGCTTTTCAAAGTGTGGGCCCGGGCACCCCTGTGAAGAATAGATTATCTGTCGTTCTGAAATATAGTTCGTAATAGGCGAATAATTGGCTATGCGAGTCACTACCAACTAGGTGGTAGTTCTACATTGTCTCCCGGGTCTGGTATCAAAGCCTTAACTTTTTCTGCCGCTATAGCGTCAGTGCTCGTCAATGTGGTATTCCGATTTTGAGGGTAAGATAGCCGATTAACTTATGCAGGTAGCATTAAGACCCCGCCACAAGAACAGCAACGCACCATCAACATCATTGGTGACTGTAGGTGATGGTATTGACGCTAATGTGGCAGGAATAGGTAAGGCAGTCATACCAGACCTGAACGAGACGTCGCAGACCTACCATGTAATCATCACAATGGTAATGACATATGAAACTGGATGTATTTTCCTACTCCTCCTATATTTTTCTGATTAAATTCGATGCGGGATCCAAGACAGCTTAGCTTTTTCCTCAGGGCACCCTGAGCTCGCAACTCAGAGGTTATCAGGATTGATTCCGCCGCTGTTGATTCTGGTTTACAGAAGTTACAGTGGTGTGAACGAGAGGTGGGCCCATTGCCCTTAAAAAAAATATGGTAATGACTCGTACAGCCAGCCAATCGTTTGCCCATAACGACCTCCCTAGCAGAATGGTAGGTGGTCTATTTTTCAAAACGGGCCCGGAAATACGCGGGGAACAAGTAGGTTGTAGTACCTTTGTCTACCTCTCCGGGATTTGGATGTCACAGTATCAAAACGGGCCCGGAAATACGCGGGGAACAAGTAGGTTGTAGTACCTATGTCTACCTTTGTCTACCTCTCCGGGATTTGGATGTCACAGTATTTACATATTTAAAAGAACTACTGATCGACCTGTAATCGAAACTCAGCCATAATGCAGGTGCTTAGCATTAAACAAAAAATACGTGAAGACGATCGCTGTCTTCACGTATGTTTTGCTCAATACTATGCACCTGCAATAAATACTCGCATGCGCACCAATCAAAGTGAAAACGGGGCTATAGAGTAAATTTTTTTTTCTCAGTTTGACAACAAACTTTAGAAAGTCCTAAAGAAAAAAGTATGCATGTGTATATATTATAAATAGTTATGACCGCCCTGTTGCCGTAATCTACGTCTGTTCATTTTTCCTACGCTGAATACTAATCACTCGCACTGACCAACGGCTGTCTTCACGTATTTTTTATTTAATGCTAAGCACCTGCATTAAACATTCGCACTCGCACTAATCACAGTGAAAACGGGGCTATAGAGTAATTATTATTTTTTTCTCAGTTTGACAACAAACTTTAGAAAGTCCTAAAGAAAAAAGTATGCATGTGTATATACTGTAAATTGTTATGACCGCCCCGTTGGTCGAGTGGTTAGCGACCCTGACTTCGCAATCGACGGCGCTCGGGTTCGACCCCCGACGGCGACGGGGATCGAAATGAGCATAAATGTTTGTATTTCCGGGTTTGGGTGTTTATTAAATATATTCCAGTAGTTATATATGTACCTATTTCTGTGTATTAGTATCATTGACTAACACCCATAACACAAGCAAATAATTTGCTTACTTTCAAGTTAGATCAATAATTTGTGTAATTTGTCCCGTGAATATTTAAGTATAATTATTAATAGATTAATGTATGTCACACGAATGTAGTGTGCGTTATGTTTATTTTTATTAATTTTATGTATTTCTAATGATTATTATTTAATGTTGTGTGTAATGTTTATTTTTATCAATTTAATGTATTTCTAATGCGTATTATTTAATTTAATGTGTGTAATGTTTATTTTTATCAATTTAATGTATTTCTAATGCGTATTATTTAATGTTGTGTGTGTAATGTTTATTTTTATCAATTTAATGTATTTCTAATGCGTATTATTTAATTTAATGTATGTAATGTTTATTTTTATCAATTTAATGTATTTCTAATGCGTATTATTTAATGTTGTGTGTGTAATGTTTATTTTTATCAATTTAATGTATTTCTAATGCGTATTATTTAATGGTGTGTGTGTAATGTTTATTTTTATCAATTTAATGTATTTCTAATGCGTATTATTTAATTTAGTGTGTATAATGTTTATTTTTATCAATTGAATGTATTTTTATGTGTATTCTTTAAAAATGTTAGGTTTCGGCAGGTCTCCGAAATATAAACTTTAACTGTGCCAAATTATACTCCACCATCCGCGTAATTATCTTAAAAACAATGTTACAATGTTAATACAAAAGGGATACAATGTTTTTCATTCATGTATTATTAATATAAAAGAATATTCACTGTAGACTCTCAAATAAATGAAATTTAAAAAAAATGTCCATTAGTCACAGTCACATTAATGGTAATTTATGCGCTTGTTTTTAATTAACTAATTTCTACCACGGCGCGGCAAATCCGTTTCTTCTACATTTAGGGCGGCTTACCCAAACTATTTAAATACTTTTTAAACGTTACGTTTTTTAACGTTGTAACTATAATAAAATTCATTAAGGAAGTATTTATTGTCAAAATTAGTTATAATTTTCTTTGTCCCATTTATCTACTTAAATGAGGAAAGGCAGCTTTAAATGCTTATCATTCATACACGAGCCAACAACACCAGACGCCAATTTGCTAATTACATTTTCGCACACAAACAGATGGTTCTCACGATGGGAATATAAACAAATATCTGAAATAGTGTAGTAATATAGCATCTACAGGCACACATTGATTGATTGAGTAAGATCTATGCATTAGTTTACTGGCTACGTAGCCCTCTAAATAAGAAAACAATAGAATAATAGTATAGAATAGAATGGAATAGAATAGAATGGAATGGAATGGAACGGAACGGAATGGAATGGAATAGAATGGAATTGAATGGAATATAATGGAATAGAATGGAATTGACTGGAATTGAATGGAATTGAATGGAATGGAATTGAATGGAATTGAATGGAATTGAATGGAATTGAATGGAATTAAATGGAATTGAATGGAATTGAATGGAATTGAATGGAATTGAATGGAATTGAATGGAATTGAATGGAATTGAATGGAAAAGAATGGAATAGAATGGCCAAGAATGTAATAGAATGGCCAAGAATTGAATAGAATAGAAATATTTCTATTTAAAATGAGTAGGTATATAAAATTCATTTTTTGAACGTCAAAACTATTATCACAGAAATAATCCTCGCCGTGTTGGTCCCGGCCTCCTTTGTAGAATAGGCCAACTGCCGTTCTGCCAGGCAGGTCGTAAAAGGCGACCGATTGGCTATTGAGTCACTACCATCGTGGCTACTAGGTGGTAGAGTTCTGCATTGTCTCGCCCGGGTCTGGTACCACCGCCTTACCTATTCCTGCCGCAATAGCGTCAGTGCTTGTCGCTGTCGTGTTCCGGTTTGGAGGGTAAGGTAGCCGGTAAACTTATGCATGTGGCATTAGACCTCGCCACAAGATAGCAACGCACCATTAACATCTTTGGTGTCTATAGGCGATGGTTGACTCTTTCCATCAGGAGACCTATCTGCTTGTTTGCTATCTTATGATATAAAAAAAAAATCATCTGTAATCACAAAAAAGCATATAACAATGTACTAGATAAAATAAATTATGTTAGTACATTAATTTACACCTGAAATTATTTAAAATTCTGAATTATTGCAATACATACATCTAAAGTTTATAGATAATTTCTTCATTGATAGTGACAAGCACTGATGCCGCTGCGGCAGAAACATGTATGCCCGGACAAGAAGTTCTAGAAATCTTGTAAATAGTACCTAGTCACGGTGGTAGTGATATGTTTTAACAATCGTTTGCGTTCTACCAACTATATGCCAACATGATCTATTTCTCAAAAGGTGCCCAGTCTCACACGGTGAACAGTCAAGATTTTCCTTGAAATTTGGCCCATCGCAGTCACCCAAAATTCGAGACTACATAATCTGAGCCAAACTAGTAAGCCCACAAGATAAACAAAGCATTTTCTTTAGTTTTACCACAAAACAAAAACAAAGAAAATAAATAAACGATCAGTGTCTGATATTTGCTATCTCCCAGCATCCAGAATTCTACACGAGCACTAATAGAGTAAACGTGCTCTGCAATGTAATGTGGGGGCCTGTTGCTCGGTTAATGGTGGCTACGTGACGACTTCTAAAACAATATTTCGCGATAGGACGCGTTTGTAGTTGGTTAACTTCTTTTGAAATAAAAAAAAAACACATTATATCTGTTATTACATGGTTATTGCTAGATACACACGTATGCACACGTATGCATGCATCCATGATGCTTGACATCATACTTCGGCCATTCGACAACGTATCATTGTATCGTGTTTCCACCAGGAGCTTTATTTGTTTGTTTGTTGCATAGGTGAAACGAAATCTTTGTACTAACAATTTTTTTACGAAATCTGCGTGGATAGAGAGAAGATGAAATAATTGCTGATTAATCCTAAAGTGCTCGGATATGGATGAAATGATAACGCACCATTTACATATTTGGTGTACAAAGGCGATACTTATATCTTTCCATCAGGAGAGTTTTTATAGATGCAGGTGTATACAATAATTAAATTATGGTAATCAATTAGCAATTTTCCGCGAAATCATATAAGTTAATTCGAATTCGACTGAATCAAAATATTTATGGCAAGAATAGAACGAACTTACCTACCGAAGGTCTGAAAATCAAAGAAAACTGCAGCGGCACAATAGTCTACCACGTCTACCACACTTTTTCCTCAAGAAGTAGCAAAAATAGAAATGCACAATTTCTTTACTCAATACACATTTTACTTTATAACCAAGGAATCTTCAAGAGACTCTAATAGCACTTCACTCTTTTCATCATTCTTTCATCTCTTCTCTCATTGATTAATGCTTTAGCTCTTGCGAATAAAATCTCAGAAGCCTTTAGTCCCAAACTAAATAATGTTTGGTTTTGATGATCCAGGCTACCTTTAAAAATATACCATCTACCGTACTGCAAGGCAACTTGATAAAACGCAGGATTGGCTATGCGATTCACTACCATCATAGCTACTAGGTGGTAGAGTTCTTTACTGTCCCGCCCGCGTCTGGTAATGCCGCCTTACCTATTCTTGCCACAATCACTAGATTGCCACTGTCATGTTCCATTTCGAGGGTATGGTAGCCTCTAAACTTATGCATGTGGCATTAGGACCCCTTCCAAGAATAACAACCTACCATTAACATCTTTGATGTCAATAGGCGATGGTTCTCTATTTCCACATGCTTGTATATTATGATTTATAAAAAAACAAATACTTCAAAAGAATTCTTCCCATTCTACTTCAAATGATAGTATTCAGGCATTCGTAACAAACGTGAAAGCAACTAAATGAGCAATAAATTTAACCGGGAACCGTATTACCGTAGTAGAAGCGAGGAGCATAATAAATGGCGTTCCCGTGGGACCCTCGGAGACCTTGACCTTCAGACTTATGCGGCAGGTGCCTCTATAGATTATGTGAGGCATATTTGCTGACCTAGCTTGGAACACTTACGTAATTACAGATATGTCCTTTCATTTGACCGCCCGTCGGTCGACTGGTTAGCGAACCTAATCACGAATCGATGGGGCTCGGGTTTGATTCCCGACAGTAAAAAACATTTCTTTTATGAGCATAGCTGTTTGTATTTCTTTGTTTGGGCGTTTATGTATATAACAGTATTTATATGTATTAGTATCGCCTCTGTGGTGTAGTGGTCCGGTGTCGGAGTTGATCACAGAGGTCCCGGGTTCGATTCCTGGGTCGGGCAATTCAGAAATGTGTTTTTTCAGTTTTCTGATAAAAACAACATTGCCCGGAATTGGAAAGTGCCCGGTTGGCAATAGACTTGCCACCTATCACATAGTGGGACCAAGTATCTTCGGCTAATCGTGGGTGCACTTGTTGTATCTCTGCCTACCCTTTTGGGGATACGGGCGTGAAGATACTCTTTCTTTTTTAGTATCGTTGACTAACACCCATAACACAAACAAATTCATTCGTGTAATTTGTTCACCGATATTATATTATTATTAAGCTATTGCATAGCTTCTATCGCGGGCCTTGAGCGTGGAGACCGAATCCAGAAATTCCGTAACGAAAAAACCTAACACCCGCCACTCCGCCCGGCACGACAAATTTAAAGGAGTGACCAGTGTTGATTATAAATTTTAAACTGTAATCTAATTAAATTAAATTAGATGTAAAAATTGTAGCATAGTTAAAACACAAATATAGTGCTTATATATATCATCACGCCAACTCCTAGTGGGGTGTACAGTGTATAATATAGTGATAATAGCATAGGACAAAACCTACCGTGGCTAACTGTAGGCTTATTATATCCATTATTACGAGAAATTATAGTATACACAACAGTATCTTTACGCCGAATCACTTGTGGGGCAGAAAGAGCAACATTAATAGTAAAGTCAGATTTTAGGAAAGTGTAACTCAAATTATTGCCAATTATATTATATAAAGAACGAGTATAGAAAAATATCTTCACGCCAAATTTTTGGAGGCATAGTAAGAGTAATATAAACAATAGAGTAAAACTTTTAGATAGTGTAAACAGATCTTTCTGTTCAATTATAATAAATAAAAAGAGCACTTACAAATACTATCACGCCAGACCATTTATGGGTATTAAGAGTTAAGAAAAAATTATATGTAAATAAGTCTAATTGAATAGCTTTAAGGTTAAATAGTAAGAGCGCATATTAACACCAACATATCATTACGCCAGACCCATATAGTGATCGGGAGAAAAACTACGCATAAAAAATTCCACACACACACACACCCACCCATATACACACACACACACACACAAACACACACACACACAAACACACACACACACACGCTATGCACACACAATTACACTTAACCCTCTGTAAACACACAAATACTCTCACAAACATCACACAACCGGACATCTACTAGGTATACATTCCTTTTTTATTTTTCTACAATCTACTTTAGGCACCAGTCTTTCACAAACGGCGGGGTGATCACGTAACTCGCAATGCGAAATTATCGTGATTGTTTAGTTATTGCAAGACACATAACAGCCTTGTACATTAGTGGTAGTCGTTGCCGCTTGATTAGTTTTGATGCTGTGACATTGCAAAAAGTGCATCTAGTGACCAGCAAGTAATTGGCGACGTTTTTGATGATTTTTTCATTACGTTTAAGAGTCGTCGCTGATCGCTGGCGAATTGCAAACGTTAGATGATACGCCTACGGGTGTACAAATAGATATTAAGTCAATCAAAATTTGTAATAAGAACCCATTGTGGCGAAAGACAAATACATAAATTAAAATAATTAAATATTAGTAGGATTGGATTATAATGGACGCAAATGCCATACTCACGAGAACATGTAATCATTGTACTCGTAAAATATATATAGACATCATATATCCAACGCTTGTACGACACAGAATTCAATTAAGCAAATTTGACGAGAAGATTAAATTTTGTACTCGTACGGTTGGAGAGAGATTACTGTGTGATGCAGCGATATCTAATCTTATATAAATCCTGAATGATCATAGAAATGGAAAAATAATATAATATAAATTTAAATTTGACTGATTCGTTGTCATTTATTTATTTTTATTTATTTCACACTTTATTGTACACAAAATTCATCTTTTTGAAAAATTAATATAAAACATGTACAAAGGGCGAGCTTATCTCTGAAAGAGATGCCTACCAGCAGACCCGAGAAGCGAGAATGCACAGATAAAGGTAGAACACAGTGTACAAGTGCATAACTTACAATTAGAATTATATAATACAAAAAACAAAAAAAAAAATAAAAAAAAATGATATTAATCTAAACCTTATCCTAATGCCTTTCAAATTATCATAAAAGTAATGCTTTCTTACAGCTTTCTTAAATGTATGAAGCGAATTGCTACTGCGAATATTGAAAGGAAGGGTATTCCACAGTTTGACAGTGTTGAAAGAGAAGGAATGACTGTAGCAATTCGAAATTTCCAAAGGGAATTTTAATATACCCCTGACTTGAGATCTACGATTAGAGTCAAAGGGATATAGAAAACTAAAGCGCTCTCGTAGATATTCAGGTGAAATATTATTAAACAAAATATTATAGAGGAGACTAAGTGAATGTAAGTTCCTGCGCGCTCGAATTGGTAGCCACTTAAGTTGACATCTGAAAGTAGAGACATGGTCATACTTTTTAAGACCAAATATGAAGCGTATGCAAACATTTTGTAAACGTTCAAATTTATTGAGACCCTCTTCAGTTATATCCGGGTAGCATACATCCGCATAATCAAATATGAGGAAAATGAGAGATTGGACTGATGATATTTTGGTTTTTAGAGGGAGAAATCTTTGTAAACATTTAAGTGAATGAAAGCTGTGGTAAACTTTTTTGCACATCTCGGATATATGAGCTGACCAGGATAAGTCATCACCAATGATGAGTCCCAGATTTTTACCTGTCTTGCTAAAAGGAATGATACTGTTATTATAAAGTAATGGAGGGATGTTCATATTTCTTAATATTGACAGTGATGTAACGATTGTGATTTACCAGGTTTAACTAATAAGCCAAAGCACTTTGCCCACTCTTGAATACGGATGAGATCATGATTCATAGCGGCTATGGTATCAGTCATATTGTGAAGTCGCGGGTTTGATTCCCGGGTAATAAAAAGTCTTCCGTCCGGTACTTTCTTTTGAATTTTGCTTATGAGTATAACCCATATATTAATTATCTCCACAGTCACGACGGTATTGACATGTTTTGACAATCGATCGAAGTTAATGAAAAGCCTGGCAGAAAAACTGGTGGTCTATTCTTCAAACGAGCCCGAACCAATAGGGGGAAATGTTTAATATACCTATATACTATGATAGCATAGATACATATATACTAGAATAATAACAGAAATAAAATTTTAGATCAAAAATATAAAGAATGATGTAGAAAATTTAAAATAATAGCCTTGTTCTTGTGGTTTGAAAAAAAGTACTAAAATAACGTGAAAAATTTTATATATCCCACGCTGTTTATCCTAAGCTGACTGGAATACCAGATATAGAATAAATAAATATATATCTTCACGCCCGTATCCCCGAAGAGATAGGCAAAGAGACAATAAGTGCATCCAGGATTAGCCGAAAATACATATATTAATCAGTCTAGGGGTTCTCAAGATATAGGGGTTACTTAGTCCCACACAATTTGATAGGTGGCACGCCTATTGCCAACCGGGCACTTATCTAATCCCGGCCAACGTTGTTTTTATCAGACAACTGAAAAAAACAAATTTATTTAATTGTCTGACCCAAAAATCGAATCCGGGACCTCAAGACGCCGACAACGGACCACTAGACCACATAGGCGATATGTTAATAATACTTAGTCAAAAAATTAAATTGACTTCATAGTTCAACTATGCTCATATCTCAAAAACTTTGATGAAACTTGGACTGTTCCCAATATAAGATGATTTCCGTAGATACAGTTAACAAAAATTTCGCGGGAGGTAATAAAATCTATACATACATATAATAAAATCGTAAGAAAGTCAAAACTGTACATTGAAATTTTTTTTTAAAAGAATACTTGGGGCGTGATTTACAATCGATATCGAAGCCAAAAATATAGTTTTTAGAATTTTTGTGTTTGTCTGTATCACCGACCACACAGCCTATAGACGGCTAATGTTTGATTTTCCGTATTGAATGCATTCTGGCAACTAGCTGAAGTAAGACTAAGTGGGGCTGCAACGCCGTAATTGGCTAACTCAAGGCCACAGTGAAAGATAGTAATGTACAGAGCATCTGATTGGTCGACACTGATTACCCAATCACTACTCATTGGCGCGTGGACATTTACATCGGAACTATAAGTCAGATGTGTTGACACAAGTCATTCGCCTATTATTAGGTGTCTATGGGTTGTGTGGTCGGTGGTCTGTATGTATGTCCGGGGTATTCTCAAAACGTACTGCATGGATTTACTTCAAATTTTGCATGAATATTAATAACAGGTCGGGTCAACATATAGGCTACATATTATCACGCTATCACCTACGGGGGAGGTGCTGTACGGAGTAAACGAAGTCCGCGCAGACGAAGTCGCTGACAACAGCTTGTTATTATATAATAAAACAAGAAGAAAAATTAAAAAGAAAATTTGAAAAAAATATTGACAATAACAGGCATAGTAAGTTAATTTCAGAGTGCTGAGTGCTTTGCGTGACTTACGTGTGAATAAGTGAATGTTTCGTTTGTGGGTGAGTTTTTTTGTGTTTATATGTATACGAGTGTGTGTGTGTGTGTGTATGTGTGTGTTTGTGTGTGTGTGTGTTTGAGTATGAGTGACTAAGATTTAGGAAGATTTTTTTCAGTTTTTGAGTAGTTAAGAGAAGAAAGCCATCTAATTATTTCTCGGAGAAAGCTCTTTAATATTGCAGCGTTGACACACTTGATTGTAAATAAGTGGGAAAAGAAAGGTTGGAAATCGTCTATCAAATGCACATGTAGTTCTCGCAATTTGAACCCTGTAAACACTTTAAAAAAAAAGACACAATTTGAAATAGATACGATTTACATGAAAAAGAATTAGGTATGTCGATATGGCATTTAGTTCCCTACAAATTCGTCGACAAACATACATACACTTATACACGTGCTTGTCTGCCTAAACAGATCATCTTACGGCCTGGCCACGGGAAATTCGCGCCTGCCATTTTTCGCGCGGCGCCAACGGCGACGCGTCTGGCGTCTGAAACAAATGTATGGGAAAGTACTAAACTTTTTATCCCAGAAAGTTTAGGTGATCATAGGTTTAGGTGATCGGTGAAAATTGTACAATGCAGCGAGCTGCACACTGCAGCTAGTACATAATAATATCAGCAAGTTCCTAATAATTGGTTATAATCTGCTTAAAAACAAAGTTATTCTAAATACCGAATTAATTTACATTTGTCATACGAAACGACAGATGGACCGTATTTAATCCAATTATGGTTGCGGGATTGCTGTTCCGAATGTGAAACGAAATAATTAGTATAAATGTGCTCATTACAGTCATAATTTTGGAGGGACCCTTTGGTCATAGAGGGATACTGTATAACCTTAATTTAAAAGTTAGATATACGATGAGTATATAAATTACCAGCATATCTTTCTTTATATTATAAGCTACTAAACAAGCACATAGCTTTCTTGATAAAAGTATCTTTACGCCCATATCCAGGAACAGATAGGCAGAGATATAACCAGTGCACCCACGATAAGCCGAAGATACTTAGTCCCAGTCCCACAATGTGATAGGTAGCAAGCCTAGCGCCAATAGGGCATTTTGCAAATCTCGGGCAACGTTGTTTTTGTCAGAAGAGTGAAAAAACACATAGAAATCGAACCCGGGATCTCATGCGGTCAATACCGACACCGGACCACTAGACCACAGAGGCCACTGCGATGCTAAATGATCATAGTTATCTCTTTCCATAAAGAGAGCTATTTGCTTTTTTGCAATCCTATGATATATGTATAACTAATGCATTGCCTGAGTATTTGACCAATCCCGAGGGACTATCTAATTTTTTAGGGACAAAATGTAGCCTATGTACTATTCTAGGTTATCGCCTACCTGTGTGCTAAATTTCATTCAAATCCGTTTAGTAGTTTTTGCGTGATTGAGTATCAAACATCAATCCATTCAAACATCCAAAAAGTATCTTCACGCCTGTATCCCCGAAGGAGTAGGCAGAGGTACAACAAGTGCACCCACGATTAGCCGAAGATACTTAATCCCACAAATGTGATAGGTGGCAAGCCTATCGCCAACCGGGCACTTTCCAATCCCGGGCAACTTTGTATTTATCAGAAAACTGAAAAAACATTTTTTAAGCGCCCGACTCGGGAATCGAACCCGGGATCTCATGTGATCGACGCCAACGCTGGACCACTAGACCACAGAGGCGATAAACAAACATCCAAATTTTAGCATTTATAATATTAATATAGATAAACTAGCTGACGCGTGCGAAGATTTCACACGGCGACATCTAGCGTTTTCCAAGTATAAATCTCTGTAAAGATGTTTGATGTATCTTCCACAGACGGCGCTCCGGTCGATTGTTATAAAAATGTTATTTAATTATTTTTTTAATTAGCAAAAAGATTTTTTTTTCGATTTTTTTCATATTTTTCGACCAAAGTAGAAAACATAAGCTTTAACTGTCAGTTAAAGAGATCGAGCCCCTCCAGGAAAAAAACACCTTTTAGAAATAATATATATTCTTGATTCAGATAAATTCTAGAAATCATATTTTCATTTATCAATAAGATACAAATATTCTCGGCGTAGTCCTATCCTGTCAGAGAATTGTTTTCCGAAACGCGTAGGCAGTCCTTGATTAATTCGAATTTACGCGATGAAAGAGGAATCATTTTCTTGGTATAATATAAAGACATTTATTTATTTGCCATTCTGTTGGCATTTTCCTTTTGAAGTACCTGGACGACGGAGCTTTGCAAATATTCTTTGGGATGAGACCGGAATGAATCGATTTTAACACTTGAGTAGGTCCTATTCTGTAAAACAAAAGCTAACGATTCTGATATTATTGCGAAATTATTTAGACTGACTGTACTTGTGTACAAAGACTTCTGTGTACTAAAGTACATACTAGACAAGGCATGCGCCACACCATTTGTGTTCCACTAAACTGCAATCCATTGACTGCACCTATGTTAGAGCTCGTTGAATGAAACACGGACGTACATAAACACGTAAGCGCCACAAGATTTTGCGACCGAACGAGAGCTCGGACCTTTTGATATTATATGTATAACTAGCTGACCCGGCAAACGTTGTTTTGCCACATAAATTATTTCTAAGTAAAAAATGTTAAGGGTGGACAACCCTTATCACTAAGGGGTACGAAAAATAGATGTTAGCCGATTCTCAGACCTACTCAATATGCTCACAAAATTTCATGAGAATCGGTCAAGCCGTTTTGGAGGAGTACGGGAACGAACATTGTGACACGAGAATTTTATATATAAGATTTGGTATATTGGCGAATTTATGTATATTATACTCTATTATAAGATGCAGCGCTGCTTAGTTTCGACTTTGGTTGGACAATTTATTATTATAATAATAATAATACAAATAATTTTATTTGGAACCAGAACAAGTATACATGAATGATATGAGTGTCGATGACATACGCAGAAGTATATAACTGTGTTGCGTATATCAACGCCCTCCTCCAGAAAACAGACTCAATGTTAATTTTAAACTAGAGTACTTAGTCTACAAGTATTAAGCATAAAAGGGATTGAGTTCCACTGAATTATAACATGATTAGATTTTTGGTAAATTTGGACTTGTGTGTGTGTGTGTGTGTGTGTGTGTATTGTTGTGTGTGTATGGGTGTGAGCGTGTATGTGAGTATGCGTGTGTGTGTATGTATCAGTATGATGTGTACGAAATATGCAAAAGTTGGAAACCGGTATATGATTTGATGTATTATTTATACTGTACTAAGAGGTCTTCCGTTTCTTGATAAGACAAAGATTTAAGCCATTCAGAGCATTTTAATTTACATTTATATAGCGTAAGTGAATAAATATTTAACTGTTTATTTAGCCTATTGTAAAGAAATGAACTAATGTAATAATAATAATGACGACTTGCAATGCCAGTACATCTTTTTTCAATAGTGCAAAGTTTATCAGATCGTCTCTTAGTGTCATTAAGTTTAGGGTCATAAGAAAGACGTAAATGTTTTTTCGAAACGGTTTGCAATACGAAAAGCTGCCTTACTGTCAGAACCTGACATAGTGAATATAAATCTGTGGTGGGGAAACGAAGAGGTTTTCTCGTGAGAACCTTTAGCACTGCCCTTTGCGCTTTTTCTAGGCGAAGCACGTTTGATTTTTTTTGATTTGATTTGAGCCACCCCAGGACTAATACAGTAAGAAATTATAGACTGAGCTTAAGCATAATATATTTTTTTTAGATATTGAAAGTCTACAAGTTCTCGCAGGCTTTTAAAAACATAGATAAGTTTTCGAATTCTCGACGTTGTTACTTGAATATGATTTTTCCAAGCCATTGTACTGTCAATCATTACACCCAGATATTTAACGCAAAGACGACGTTCTATTATTACGCAGTTGGTGGTAAGAAAAGGGTTGGGAAGCCACATTAGGGGCAAAAGCAACATAATTCGTCTTAGAGAGGTTAAGAGTTAAGAGATTGTGTGACCTTGAATCAGAAGTACTGTATAATCAGCATAAGTTATAATTTTGCAATTTGGGATTAACAGATTACACAGCTCATTAACGTAGATTAGAAATAGCGTAGGCCCCAAAACGCTACCTTGAGGAACGCCAAATTTGAGACATTTAGCGTTGCTATTGATGCCGGCAACTGAGACTATCTGGGTTCTGTCTGTAAGGTAGCTGCGAAACAAATCATGAACAACGCCTCTAATTCCAATAGATTCAAGTTTATAGAGTAAAATGGGGATAGAGACAGTATCAAACGCTTTTGAAAGATCCAGAAAAATACCAATAATTTTCAATTTATTATCAAAGTTCTTCACGACCGTATCAGAAAGATCCAAAACAGCGTCTTCTGTGGACCTACCACGTCTAACCCAAATTGATTTTTAGAAAGAATATTATTTGTGTGTAAAAATGTAAGTAGCCGTTTGTTGATTATTTTTTCGAAAATTTTTGACATTACATTATTTCAGCGCTGCAGAGAATGTTAGGTTCTTAACTCATCAGGACGCCATTCGTCGTCGCCGGACACGTATTCAAACAATTTGTATTGATTTTTACGAATTGGCTACGTCGCTTAGTGAGTTAGCCGCCAAATGGCTATTTGGATATGGTGGCTCCAAATGGCTATTTGGATACGGTGGTTGGCAACGTCGCCATGGCGTTCCGTTGAGTTAAGGCCCTTAACAAAATGGAACATGACTTCTTCTTCGAATAGCTTCTTTAGTACGTATTACATTAAACTCTCTGCTTGCGTATAAAGAATCCCTTGATGTTCTACTCAAGGATTTATAACGTTATTGTTTCGATATTTTTGCTGTTTCGTGTTCGCTGTGTTTCATGTTGTTTCGTAAATGGTTCGCCAACTAGCACTAGAAGACAACGTCATAATATCATATACCATAACCAATCATAACGACGGAAATATGTCGAAATTATAACGTTTTAAATCCTTGGTTCTACTGCGGATTGTTTCGCACGATTTTTATTATCTCCGCAATAGGTCTGTGAAAAGATATTATCCACCACTCAACTTTTCCTACTAGCTGTGATCAGGAATGTTTTAAAAGGCAAGTCAACATCTGTAATAATAAACTATGGATAATATAAAAGATAATGCATTATGGAGGTGGTAAACATAGATAGAGATAGCGATTGAAATATTTTTTATTGATTGAAGTAGGAAAGAATAAAAGAAAAAAAGTATCTATCCTTGAAGAGGTAGGCAGAGATACCAGTGCACCCACTACTAGCCAAATGTACGTAATCCCACAACGTTTTCGTACGAATCGAACCCGGGAATCAACACTATTTTATCTAACTTAACCCAGTTTTCTCACTATATTAAGTACACTTTTTCGTGATAGTAGCTGAAACGACCCCCTCCCCCACATGAGATTGGGTGAGATTTAACCCCTGCCTTCCACCAACAGCCTCACTAAAGCCCGGGCTCCTCTTGAAAATCAAATATGTTTTTCTTTTCTGTTTTCCTTTCGCTCGAATTTAACACATTATTTAGTATTTAAACTTTTAAAGGCTTGATCGCCTGCCTTTTAAATAACCGTTCAGTTTTAGGATACTTTAAACTTTTAGCGGTATTAAAAGTTTTGAACCCTACAATTTCGTCCGTTTTCCAAAACTTGTATAAAATCTTTACGAAGTATCTCATTACAAGTTTAACTTGGAAGAAGTTGTAAAACTCTGGTCCTAGAAGCGACGAATCACTTTTAAGATCAGATATCCGTAACAGATCTTCTGAGTAGCGGAACGACCCAAAAGAAAGTTCGGGAACCCGGCAGTATTTTAGTTGATAAATTTTGTCAGTTGTAGATAATAAGGGCCTACTTTTTTACATAGAAAATTTAGTATAATTAGAGCACTTTAAGTATCGGGCCCCGACTGTTTTTTTATTTATCTTGTCATAGTCGTAGAATAGTGACGGATCTAAGATATATCAAACTTTGTAGAACATCAATTTCAAATAGTTTTCTAAGATGTGATGCATCATTTAACGTAAAATGAAACAAACTCCGTTTTTCACTTGTTGCAAAGTTTCATAATTACAGATTTGAAATTAAAAAAGTTATGACAAAAAAACTTAAAAAAATATTTGAAATCGCTGTCCTGTAAAGTTTAATAATATGTTAGATCCGTCACTATTCTACGACTATGACGATTTATTTAAAACTGTATTGTTCACAAAAAATGGCAAAACAGAAAATAAACGAAAACAGTACAAATAGCGAGCTTATCTACTATACATATAAACAAATATAAATATATATAATTATAAATATTCACGGGACAAATTATACTTACTGATCTAACCCCAAAGTAAGCAAATTATTTGCTTGTGTTATGGGTGTTAGCAAACGATACTATTACATAGAAATACATATATAAATACTGAAATATATTTAATAAACACCCAAACCCGGAAATACAAACACAAATGCTTGTCCCCGTCGGGGATCGAACCCGAGGCCCGTCGATTGTGTAGTCAGGGTCGCTAACCACTCGACCAACGAAGCGGTCAAGGTCAAATAAAATTAAATTGTCTGTGATTTCAAAATAACTAAGTTTTTTTAAGAGCAATGTCTGATTTTTACGATACTGATACCTAATTAACCGTTTTTAAAATTTCTATCTCTGTACGGGAGAATCACTAGAACCGCTGGACCTATTTTGATGGGACTTCTCTCAAAGATAGAGACGTTTATAGGGCAGGACATAGACTATTTTTTACCCGGGTGAGCAAAAGTAAGGAATGACTTCGGATCATGCGAATAAAATCGCGAGTAATAGGTAGTCCCTAATAAAAGATATCTTACAGCTAACAAGACAGTGAAATACATACAATGTCAAAAGAGAACAGGTAGACAATCTATATTAATAATTTCGTCAAGGGTTACGGTAGACTCAATCGAAACCTTACCCAAATTATAAAGCGTAAAAAAATAATAATTTTGAGTCGATAACATATATCCGCAAAATTCGGATTGTTGAGTATTTTGTTAAAATAGTGATTAAAAATTCTAATCGTGCTGACAGACAAATCGGCCATATTTCCATAAAGGTTACAAATATGTGCTGTAGATGGCGTGAGCATTTATTAGGCGCCCCATAGACCTACAATAAATAGCATTGCGCAATACTTTTATTGTGCAATAATATTGAATACCCCCTTTGACTCCAAACGTTCAATAAATTCACTTCCGAGCGAAGCCGGCTTTTCATCTAGTATTAATTAAATGACAAAAAACTAACTCGATTTAATTATTACTATATATGGTAGATGAAAGAAACTAACAAATAATTTAGTCGAGTCGAACCGCTTTGTCCGGGTACGTGGAACGTCCTTACCCGGACAAAATTGTTCAACTCGACATTCTTGATCCGCAAGAGACTGGAATATTCTTCCTGAGTTTGTGTTCCCCGACGGGTACAACCTGGGGATCTTCAAGAGAAGAGTGAACAGGTACCTTCTAGGGAATCTATCTTAGGCCGCATCTTAGCTTAACATCAGGCGAGATCGTGGTCCAGCGCTTCACTATCGATAATAAAAAAACTACCTCCCATTGAACTGGAATTAAGAACATAAGCTAAACATGACTGCTAATTACACCTCCGTCTACTTCTTTACGAAAAAGTCGTAACGTTGTTATTTATTATTTATTAAATTACATCGTAAAATTTTCAACGATGTTACTCGATTGTAATTCTTAATATTTTACAAACTTATACCATTCCTTTTTATATCACCAACGCCACCAACGCTCGCAAACAACTCAATTTATTCCGCTCCATGTGTTACACATCGATACAATGTATTATATTAAATTATCGCTTCATCAATACAAAAAACACGTAGAACGATTGAATTCCATACGTTTTGTCGTATTCAGTGGGAATATTCCAATACAGTTCAGCATTCACATGTAAATTGGAACGCGCCGCCTCTATTAGCGTTGTAGGTACGAGTATTCATTCATTCCCATTCAATGTGTTCTCGGGGACGGTATATTATGTCTAACAAAATTTATATCTTATAAAATCCAGAGACGGTCATTTTGCAGGGTGAGAATCTTCAGTTTTGAGTTATTTAAAGTTATTACCTTGAAAATAGTGTATGTTAGGTTATTTAAAGTTATTTTCTTGCCGAATACCATAAAAATAACGTTATATAGTTACCGTTTACCAACTTTAGTTACCGTTACTTTCCTTGCACTTGCTTCTAACGTGACTTGTTCACTAGAATTCAATGTTTCATAATGTTTTGGGTTTAAATAAACTTGTTTTATAAAAGCTTATCGACAGATCCCCTATGAATTTGTCAAATGTTTGGTTACCTGTTAATTTAGGGGAATCAATACCGTCAGCTAATAATGAATGCTAGTTCACCTCCGCCTACTTCTTTAGGAAAGGGAACTAACGTTTTATTCATTTTTTACTACGTTGTCAAATGAGGAAAGAGGCGTAACGTTTTCATTCATTTTTTTACTACCTTGTCAAATGGTATCACCCGCTTGCGATTTTTATTACTTAATAAAATATAATACCATTCGTTTTTACAACGAAAACACCAATAGCGCTCGCAAGCAACTCTATTTCGCTCCATAATAATATGTTGCACATAGATACAATGATTTATATTGAATTATCGTTTCAACAATACAATAAAACACGGAGAACGATCGAATTCCATACGTTTTGTTGGATTCAGTGCAATATTGCAATTCCGTACGGTGTTCACATGTAAATTGAAACGCGTCGCCTCTATTAGAGTTGTAGGTACTCGTATTATTATCATTCATTCTCATTCAAGTCGTTCCACTGACGGTCTTTTATGTCTAACAAAATGCAGATGCAGGCATTTTGCACGAAGATTATCATCAGTTTTAAGCAAGGATTTATAACGTTAAAATATTGGAATGTTTGCGTCGTCGTGATTGGTTATGATATATGATATTATGACGTTTTCTTCTAGCGCGAACCAATCACGAATCAGCATGAAACGCGGCGAACCAATCACGAATCAACATGAAACGCGGCGAACCAATCATGAAACAGCAACATATCGATATTATAAAGTTTTAAATCCTTGGTTTTAAGTTATTTAAAGCTACCAGAGAACACTTTCGTTGAAACTTGATCATAATTCTATGACTTTGTTTGACCATAGACTAAATAATAAATTCTCTTTTAAGTTGACAACAGACTTAAGTCTAATCAAAATAGTATACCTAAGTGTGCGTACCTATATCATTATGTATGTGGAAAGAATCGATGTTTGTGTAATGTTTATTTTTATTAATGTGTTTCTAATGGATATTATATAAAATACTAGCTGAACCGTCAAACGTTATTGAATTGAAAAATAGGGGTGGATGGTAGAAGGGGAAAATTTAGGATTGTATGTATTTTTGATGCCACATTATAAAGAATTAAAAAAATAAAATTTTGACCAAAAAATAAAAATAATATGTTAGGGGTGGACAACTCTTATCACTTAAGGGTATGAAAGTTAGATAGTACCCTATTCTCAGACCTATTATTGAATATGTATATAAAATTTCATAAAAATCGGTCAAACCGTTTCGGGGGAGTATGGTAACTAACATTGACACGAGAATTTTATATGTAAGACCAGCTGACCCGGCAAACGTTGTTCCGCCTTTTTAACTACTCTTTTTTTTTCTATATTTTCTCACCTTTATGCCTTCCCTGGACTTCAACAATTAATTCAAAACCAAAATTAGCCAAATCGGTTCAGCCGTTCTCGAGTTTTAGCGAGACTAACGAACAGCAATTGATTTTTATATATATAGACTAGCTGTGCCCGCGGCTTCGTTCGCGTGGAAAAAAATCTAAAATAAAAACCCGCATAGTTCCCGTTCCCGTGGGATTTCCGGGATAAGAACTATCCTATGTCCTTTCTTGGGTCTCAAACTATATTTGTACCAAATTTTATCCAAATCGGTTCAATGGTTTGGCCGTGAAAGCGTAACAGACAGACAGACAGAGTTACTTTCGCATTTATAATATTACTAGCTGAGCCCGCGACTTCGTCCGCGTGGAAAAATTGAAAAAAAAATAGCCTAAGGTACTCGCTATCATATCAGCTATCTTTCAGTGAAAGTCCCGTCAAAATCGGTCCAGTCGTTCCAGAGATTAGCCGGAACAAACAGACAGACAGACAAAAATTCTAAACAATGTTATTTTGGTATACGTACCGTGTATACATCCATATGCATATAGTAAAAACGGTTATTTTAATATAACAAACAGACACCCCAATTTTATTTATTTGTATAGATGGCGTCAACGCTTGCATTTCTTGCAGATAAAATTGCCCTTACACACATCAATTGATTTTTTTTTTGATAAATCTATTATATCCGAATTCCGGGTACACTTTAAATATCAAGTCTATAATGTTGGTTACGATTTCACGAAGGTCTTTACCTATGTAAAATTTTTTTGTAGCCTGATTCAGGAACTTTCCCCTAAGTAACTACTAACCAATCAATATGATCTTGTTTGGAAAATATGTGCTTCTTCTACCTAAATGATTGCTCATGTTGGTATACCTACAGCTTCAAAAATTAAACAGTTTTCCACAGTGGGGAAGATTTAAAGCAAGATTTAATAATATCATAACTACAAATCCTTATTAAGTAGCTATACAAATACAGTACTTACACCTACTTACTAACGAATTAGACACATATGAGGCCAAAGCGAACGATCATGTATCCCTCAACAACACCGCAAAATAGATCTAATATTTAACTACTACAAAGTAAAGTGATTTTTTTCAAAGAAGGAAAATCCAATGTTCCATATCAAATAAGTCTATTGCGAAAGGAGCCGGTCACATGTCTACTCCGTGCGGGCCGCAGAGGTTAAAGGTATATGATTCCACTCATGTACCTTAAAAAAACCGACTAATTGCGAGTCTAACTCGCGCATTAAGGGTTCCGTACCATAATCTATAAAAAAACGGCAAACAATCACGTTTGTTGAATGGGAGCCTTCTTAATATTTATTTTATTTTAATTATTTATTTTTAAAGTGATTTTATGCAAATGCAAAAGGGAGTTTATGCAAAAAAACACGTTTGTTGTATGGTGGTCACCCTTAAATATTTATTTTATTCTTTTTTGTGCATCTACTAAAAACCAATATATTTGTAGTACATTGTACTTACGTGTACTTAAGCATTACGCCAGCAAGCGCACGCGGATACAGCCGTTCGATACCGCTTTTTCTTCCGACTTATTTTACAAATATCGATATTTTAACTACGCTAAGAATAATTGTAACGTAATCCTCATGAATGTAGCTATCATTAAACATACTCATAAATTTTTTTTTCAATCCGACTTGTAGTTCCAGGAATTAGCATTTAGCGCATTCAATTAACAAACAAACGTTAAAATACTCGTATATATCTATAACTCTGGCTGTTACGCTTTCACGGCCAAACCACTGAACCGATTTGGATAAAATTTGGTACAAATATAGTTTGAAACCCAAGAAAGGACATAGGATAGTTCTTATCCCGGAAATCCCACGGGAACGGGATCTACGCGGGTTTTTATTTTAGAATTTTTTCCACGCGAACGAAGTCGCGGGCACAGCTAGTATCATAATAAAGATAATTCTAAACTCAACGATTTAATTATATGTATACTAGCTGAGCCCGCGACTTCGTCCGCGTGGAAAAATTTAAACAAAATAGCCTTAGTTACTCGGTATCACATCAGCTATCTTCCAGTGAAAGTCCCGTCAAAATCGGTCCAGTCGTTCCAGAGATTAGCCGGAAGAAACAGACAGACAGACAAAAATTGTAAAAAATGTTATTTTGGTAATCGTACCGTGTATACATCCATATGCATTTAGTAAAAAGCGGTTATTTTAATATTACAAACAGACAACCCAATTATATTTATTTATATAGATGGCGTCAACGCTTGCATTTCTCGCAGATAAAATTGCCCTTACACACATCAATTGATTTTTTTTTTGTAAATCTATCATATCCGAATTCCGGGTACACTTTAAATATCAAGTCTTTAATGTTGGTTACGATTTCACGAAGGTTTACCTATATAATTTTTTTTGTAGCCTAATTCAGGAACTTTCCCTAAGTAACCACTAACCAATCAATATGACCTTGTTTGGAATTGTGCTTCCTCTACCTAAATGACTGCTCATGTTGGTATACCTACAGCTTCAAGAATTAAACAGTTTTCCACAATGGGGAAGATTTAAAGGAAGATTTAATAATATCGTAACTACAAATCCTTATTAAGTAGCTATACAAATACAGTACTTACACCTACTTACTAACGAATTAGATACATATCAGGCCAAAGCGAACGATAATGTATCCCTCAACAACACCGTAAAATAGACAAAATAGATAAGAGTATTCAACTACTACAAAGTTATTTTTTTCAAAGAAGGAAAATCCAACGTTCCGTATCAAAGAAGTCAATTACGAAAGGAGCCGGTCACACGTCTACTTCGCGCGGGCCGCAGAGGTTAAAGGTATATGATTCCACTCATGTACCTTAAAAAAGCCGGCTAATTGCGAGTCGAACTCGCGCATTAAGGGTTCCGTACCATAATCTATAAAAAAACGGCAAACAATCACGTTTGTTGAATGGGAGCCTTCTTAATATTTATTTTATTTTAATTATTTATTTTTAAAGTGATTTTATGCAAATGCAAAAGTGAGTTTATGCAAAAAAACACGTTTGTTGTATGGTGGTCACCCTTAAATATTTATTTTATTCTTTTTTTAGTTTTAGTTATTATAGCGGCAACATAAACACCTACATCATCTGTGAAAATTTCAACTATCATGGTTTATGAGATACAGCCTGGTGACGGACAGATAGATAGACGTACAAACGCACGGACGGACAGTGGTGTCTTAGTAATGGGTCCCGTTTTAAACTTTGAGTATGGAACCTTAAAAAGTATAGTAAAGCCAACGCTCTCATAGTTCGGCTCTTCTCGGCAATGTTCGGTTTTCGTTCGGCGGTCAGAGTAGCGCACCGCATCTAGCACAGCCTTTCGATAAACACCTAGGTACTAAAAAGTATCTTCACGCCCATATCCCCGAAGGCGTAGGCAGAGGTACATGTGCAACCACGATTAGCCGAAGATACTTGGTCCCACAAATGTGATAGGTG
Source organism: Apodemia mormo (assembly GCA_036924255.1). Lineage (NCBI taxonomy): Eukaryota > Metazoa > Arthropoda > Insecta > Lepidoptera > Riodinidae > Apodemia > Apodemia mormo. The sequence goes on along the minus strand of JAUPFN010000012.1, from coordinate 6,342,723 downwards.
GCAAGCCTATCGCCAACCGGGCACTTTCCAATCCCGGGCAACTTTGTGTTTCTCAGAAAACTTAAAAAACACTTTTTTTGTGCCCCACCCGGGAATCGAACCCGGAACCTCATGTGGTCAACGCCAACGCTGGACCGCTAGACCACAGAGGCGATACCTAGGTACTATTGTTGAGTTATTTTCCTTTTACATTTTTTTTAAACTATGCATCCAAATAACATGGTATAAGAGCCAAAGTTTGTCTTCCTAAGATCTTCGTGTTGATGAAGTACTTTTCGTTAGTAAGGATTAATATGCCTGCGTATAATAATCCTACTGCTCAAAATTCACCTTATTAAAAATTATAGAAAATTTTCTATAATTTTTCGACTCAAAATTCCTTATTGTGTTGTTGTTATAAGAGATAGATATATTGTGTCGCGGACTTTTTTGTGCATCTACTAAAAACCAATATATTTGTAGTACATTGTACTTACGTGTACTTAAGCATTACGCCAGCCAGCACACGCGGTCCGCGGATACAGCCGTTCGATACCGCTTTTTCTTCCGACTTAGTTTACAAATATCAATATTTTACGCTAAGAATAACTGTAACGTAATGCTTGATAGCCTATAACTTTCCTAGCTATCATTAAACATACACACAAAAAGTTTATTCAATCCGACTTGAATTAGCGGCTAGCGCATTCAATGAACAAACAAACATTAAAATACTCGTATCACAATCACGATTTAATTACATGTATATGTGTTTCAATACGTTAGCGCGATGTATTTTCGTGCAGCGACACCTAGTTAATGTGCACTTACGTTACGCTTTCTTTCGATTAATTTTATTTCCCGTGGGAACGAAATATTTTCCCGCGGTAAAAAGTAGCCTATGTCCTTTCTCGACGTCTAATCTATGTTTATGTCAAATTTCATCAAAATCGGTTCAGTGGTTTAAGCGTGAAAGCGTAACAGACAGACAGACAGACAGACAGACAGACAGACAGACAGACAGACAGACAGACAGACAGACAGACAGACAGACAGACAGACAGACAGACAGACAGACAGACAGACAGACAGACAGACAGACAGACAGACAGACAGACAGACAGACAGACAGACAGACAGACAGACAGACAGACAGACAGACAGACAGACAGACAGACAGACAGACAGACAGACAGACAGACAGACAGACAGACAGACAGACAGACAGACAGACAGACAGACAGACAGACAGACAGACAGACAGACAGACAGACAGACAGACAGACAGACAGACAGACAGACAGACAGACAGACAGACAGACAGACAGACAGACAGACAGACAGACAGACAGACAGACAGACAGACAGACAGACAGACAGACAGACAGACAGACAGACAGACAGACAGACAGACAGACAGACAGACAGACAGACAGACAGACAGACAGACAGACAGACAGACAGACAGACAGACAGACAGACAGACAGACAGACAGACAGACAGACAGACAGACAGACAGACAGACAGACAGACAGACAGACAGACAGACAGACAGACAGACAGACAGACAGACAGACAGACAGACAGACAGACAGACAGACAGACAGACAGACAGACAGACAGACAGACAGACAGACAGACAGACAGACAGACAGACAGACAGACAGACAGACAGACAGACAGACAGACAGACAGACAGACAGACAGACAGACAGACAGACAGACAGACAGACAGACAGACAGACAGACAGACAGACAGACAGACAGACAGACAGACAGACAGACAGACAGACAGACAGACAGACAGACAGACAGACAGACAGACAGACAGACAGACAGACAGACAGACAGACAGACAGACAGACAGACAGACAGACAGACAGACAGACAGACAGACAGACAGACAGACAGACAGACAGACAGACAGACAGACAGACAGACAGACAGACAGACAGACAGACAGACAGACAGACAGACAGACAGACAGACAGACAGACAGACAGACAGACAGACAGACAGACAGACAGACAGACAGACAGACAGACAGACAGACAGACAGACAGACAGACAGACAGACAGACAGACAGACAGACAGACAGACAGACAGACAGACAGACAGACAGACAGACAGACAGACAGACAGACAGACAGACAGACAGACAGACAGACAGACAGACAGACAGACAGACAGACAGACAGACAGACAGACAGACAGACAGACAGACAGACAGACAGACAGACAGACAGACAGACAGACAGACAGACAGACAGACAGACAGACAGACAGACAGACAGACAGACAGACAGACAGACAGACAGACAGACAGACAGACAGACAGACAGACAGACAGACAGACAGACAGACAGACAGACAGACAGACAGACAGACAGACAGACAGACAGACAGACAGACAGACAGACAGACAGACAGACAGACAGACAGACAGACAGACAGACAGACAGACAGACAGACAGACAGACAGACAGACAGACAGACAGACAGACAGACAGACAGACAGACAGACAGACAGACAGACAGACAGACAGACAGACAGACAGACAGACAGACAGACAGACAGACAGACAGACAGACAGACAGACAGACAGACAGACAGACAGACAGACAGACAGACAGACAGACAGACAGACAGACAGACAGACAGACAGACAGACAGACAGACAGACAGACAGACAGACAGACAGACAGACAGACAGACAGACAGACAGACAGACAGACAGACAGACAGACAGACAGACAGACAGACAGACAGACAGACAGACAGACAGACAGACAGACAGACAGACAGACAGACAGACAGACAGACAGACAGACAGACAGACAGACAGACAGACAGACAGACAGACAGACAGACAGACAGACAGACAGACAGACAGACAGACAGACAGACAGACAGACAGACAGACAGACAGACAGACAGACAGACAGACAGACAGACAGACAGACAGACAGACAGACAGACAGACAGACAGACAGACAGACAGACAGACAGACAGACAGACAGACAGACAGACAGACAGACAGACAGACAGACAGACAGACAGACAGACAGACAGACAGACAGACAGACAGACAGACAGACAGACAGACAGACAGACAGACAGACAGACAGACAGACAGACAGACAGACAGACAGACAGACAGACAGACAGACAGACAGACAGACAGACAGACAGACAGACAGACAGACAGACAGACAGACAGACAGACAGACAGACAGACAGACAGACAGACAGACAGACAGACAGACAGACAGACAGACAGACAGACAGACAGACAGACAGACAGACAGACAGACAGACAGACAGACAGACAGACAGACAGACAGACAGACAGACAGACAGACAGACAGACAGACAGACAGACAGACAGACAGACAGACAGACAGACAGACAGACAGACAGACAGACAGACAGACAGACAGACAGACAGACAGACAGACAGACAGACAGACAGACAGACAGACAGACAGACAGACAGACAGACAGACAGACAGACAGACAGACAGACAGACAGACAGACAGACAGACAGACAGACAGACAGACAGACAGACAGACAGACAGACAGACAGACAGACAGACAGACAGACAGACAGACAGACAGACAGACAGACAGACAGACAGACAGACAGACAGACAGACAGACAGACAGACAGACAGACAGACAGACAGACAGACAGACAGACAGACAGACAGACAGACAGACAGACAGACAGACAGACAGACAGACAGACAGACAGACAGACAGACAGACAGACAGACAGACAGACAGACAGACAGACAGACAGACAGACAGACAGACAGACAGACAGACAGACAGACAGACAGACAGACAGACAGACAGACAGACAGACAGACAGACAGACAGACAGACAGACAGACAGACAGACAGACAGACAGACAGACAGACAGACAGACAGACAGACAGACAGACAGACAGACAGACAGACAGACAGACAGACAGACAGACAGACAGACAGACAGACAGACAGACAGACAGACAGACAGACAGACAGACAGACAGACAGACAGACAGACAGACAGACAGACAGACAGACAGACAGACAGACAGACAGACAGACAGACAGACAGACAGACAGACAGACAGACAGACAGACAGACAGACAGACAGACAGACAGACAGACAGACAGACAGACAGACAGACAGACAGACAGACAGACAGACAGACAGACAGACAGACAGACAGACAGACAGACAGACAGACAGACAGACAGACAGACAGACAGACAGACAGACAGACAGACAGACAGACAGACAGACAGACAGACAGACAGACAGACAGACAGACAGACAGACAGACAGACAGACAGACAGACAGACAGACAGACAGACAGACAGACAGACAGACAGACAGACAGACAGACAGACAGACAGACAGACAGACAGACAGACAGACAGACAGACAGACAGACAGACAGACAGACAGACAGACAGACAGACAGACAGACAGACAGACAGACAGACAGACAGACAGACAGACAGACAGACAGACAGACAGACAGACAGACAGACAGACAGACAGACAGACAGACAGACAGACAGACAGACAGACAGACAGACAGACAGACAGACAGACAGACAGACAGACAGACAGACAGACAGACAGACAGACAGACAGACAGACAGACAGACAGACAGACAGACAGACAGACAGACAGACAGACAGACAGACAGACAGACAGACAGACAGACAGACAGACAGACAGACAGACAGACAGACAGACAGACAGACAGACAGACAGACAGACAGACAGACAGACAGACAGACAGACAGACAGACAGACAGACAGACAGACAGACAGACAGACAGACAGACAGACAGACAGACAGACAGACAGACAGACAGACAGACAGACAGACAGACAGACAGACAGACAGACAGACAGACAGACAGACAGACAGACAGACAGACAGACAGACAGACAGACAGACAGACAGACAGACAGACAGACAGACAGACAGACAGACAGACAGACAGACAGACAGACAGACAGACAGACAGACAGACAGACAGACAGACAGACAGACAGACAGACAGACAGACAGACAGACAGACAGACAGACAGACAGACAGACAGACAGACAGACAGACAGACAGACAGACAGACAGACAGACAGACAGACAGACAGACAGACAGACAGACAGACAGACAGACAGACAGACAGACAGACAGACAGACAGACAGACAGACAGACAGACAGACAGACAGACAGACAGACAGACAGACAGACAGACAGACAGACAGACAGACAGACAGACAGACAGACAGACAGACAGACAGACAGACAGACAGACAGACAGACAGACAGACAGACAGACAGACAGACAGACAGACAGACAGACAGACAGACAGACAGACAGACAGACAGACAGACAGACAGACAGACAGACAGACAGACAGACAGACAGACAGACAGACAGACAGACAGACAGACAGACAGACAGACAGACAGACAGACAGACAGACAGACAGACAGACAGACAGACAGACAGACAGACAGACAGACAGACAGACAGACAGACAGACAGACAGACAGACAGACAGACAGACAGACAGACAGACAGACAGACAGACAGACAGACAGACAGACAGACAGACAGACAGACAGACAGACAGACAGACAGACAGACAGACAGACAGACAGACAGACAGACAGACAGACAGACAGACAGACAGACAGACAGACAGACAGACAGACAGACAGACAGACAGACAGACAGACAGACAGACAGACAGACAGACAGACAGACAGACAGACAGACAGACAGACAGACAGACAGACAGACAGACAGACAGACAGACAGACAGACAGACAGACAGACAGACAGACAGACAGACAGACAGACAGACAGACAGACAGACAGACAGACAGACAGACAGACAGACAGACAGACAGACAGACAGACAGACAGACAGACAGACAGACAGACAGACAGACAGACAGACAGACAGACAGACAGACAGACAGACAGACAGACAGACAGACAGACAGACAGACAGACAGACAGACAGACAGACAGACAGACAGACAGACAGACAGACAGACAGACAGACAGACAGACAGACAGACAGACAGACAGACAGACAGACAGACAGACAGACAGACAGACAGACAGACAGACAGACAGACAGACAGACAGACAGACAGACAGACAGACAGACAGACAGACAGACAGACAGACAGACAGACAGACAGACAGACAGACAGACAGACAGACAGACAGACAGACAGACAGACAGACAGACAGACAGACAGACAGACAGACAGACAGACAGACAGACAGACAGACAGACAGACAGACAGACAGACAGACAGACAGACAGACAGACAGACAGACAGACAGACAGACAGACAGACAGACAGACAGACAGACAGACAGACAGACAGACAGACAGACAGACAGACAGACAGACAGACAGACAGACAGACAGACAGACAGACAGACAGACAGACAGACAGACAGACAGACAGACAGACAGACAGACAGACAGACAGACAGACAGACAGACAGACAGACAGACAGACAGACAGACAGAGTTACTTTCGCATTTATAATATTAGTATGGATGTGTTTCAATAGGTTAGCGCGATGTATTTTCGTGCAGCGACATCTAGTTAATGTGCTCTACGTTACGCTTTATGCTCCGATTAATTTTATTTCCTGTGGGAACGAAATATTTTCCCGCGATAATAAGTAGCCTATGTCCGTTCTCAACGTCTTATCTATGTTTATGCCAAATTTCATCAAAATCGGTCCAGTGGTTTAAGCGTGAAAGCGTAACAGACAGACAGACAGACAGACAGACAGACAGACAGACAGACAGAGTTACTTTCGCATTTATAATATTAGTATGGATAGTATAGTATGGATAGATATATTGGAATAAGATCAATTTGTCTGATTTGTCTAGTGATATAGGTAATATTTTATTATCTATATCACTAGAATATATGACACACGATTTAATTATATTATTATTATATTAATCCGTGAAGGGAAACTTTGTACACCTTTTTAAAACAGTTGCGTGAACGTTGAATTATAAAATTAGGCACACGTAAAATTTACATTGCAGTTGGAAGGAGTGCAGAAACAAAAAAAAAATTGCTTATTTTGAGTTAGATCAATTTGTCTAGTGATCTATATTATTTATATAATATAATCTATATTATCTATATTAATATCATAAATGCGAAAATTTGGATGTTTGGATGAATGTTTGTTACTCAATCACGCAAAAACTACTGAACGGATTTGAATGAAATATGGCACACAGGTAGATGATGACCTGGAATAGCACATAGGCTACTTTTTGCCCCGAAAAAATTAGATGATCCCGCGGGATTCGCCAAAAACTTTTATAATGCAGTGGGCTGCACGCGGCGCTAGGGTTTGAATAAAATGTTAATGAATAAAATTAATAATAATCAATAAAATTATAAATATATGAAATTAATTAAAACAAACAGTATACACACTATAATTATGTGACGTACATGACATTATACACAAATGGAGTGTAAACTATTTTTTATTTACGGCACTTAGCCGTAAATAAAATAGTTGATAACTTAATACACATTTTATCGTTTAATCTATAGTCGAATTTCGCGCACAGGCGATCGCTGGTGATAATTATTTTACACAATTGTTTTCATACATTTTAGGTACATACATCTACAAATTATGTGGTATGTACCTAAAAAGGCACGGCACATTTTCGGTCCGGGACATTTTTTTCAAAAACTTTCGTCATTGATATATTTCAAACAAATTGACCGATTTTTATCCAATTAACGGTATTTGACGCAATTTTTAAAGGTAAAAAGCTGATAAGATTTTTCAATTGGTGTATTAGCTTCAAAGTTATTTCAAAAATATAAAGTAAGTTTGCTAAAAACAACGCAATTTTAATGTTCAAAAAGCTGTAACTTTTGAAAAATAAATTCGATTCTGATTTTTGAAACGGCATTCGACGTAGTTTTTTTATCACCAAAATATCGTAGATAATCAAAAAATGATTGATTGAAAATTTTGAAGTTATGTCGAAAACACACTTTTTTTCAAAATTCTCCCAAACGGATGAACCGATTTTGATTCAATTTATGAATTTTTCTTTTATGAATGAAAAAAAAATCAACACGCACTTTTTTGGGGGATAGAGCTAATTAGTTTTTGTACTCAAGCGGTACATTAATCTGGAAGTTATGTTTTTAAAAACATACTGTCTCGCCAAACTTTTTTTTTGGGTGTTTTTCAAAATTTCAATCTCCTAGACCGAATTGGTTAAAATTTTCAGGAAGTTTTAGTTGAGCGATATCCAATCGAATGCCATCAATCGCGTTTCGATCAGTCCAGCCGTTAACAAGTTATGAGATGTTAACATACACACATACACAAATACACATTCACAATTTACCAATTTTTATCAAGATTGATCAAGTCGCTGTTAAGTTATATCGGGACACACAAAAAATAGAAAACAAAAAAAATCCAAAGTGATCTACATCCGTCACTGTATTAACAAACTTCAGTGGCGATGGGCAGAATATTTGGATAGATGTAGTGATATTTTTATAGTAAAGGGGGCAAACGGACAGGAGGCTCACCTGATGGTAAGTGCCTACCGCCGCCCATGAACAACTACACTATCAGAAGACTTGCAGTTGCGTTGCCGGCCTTTTAAGAAAGAGTAAGCTCTTTTCTTGAAAGTCCCTAGGTACATACATACATACAGACATACTGACATCATCATGAAAGTAGTCGGAAACGGTTCCTAGGACCTCAAAACGTAGAGATTTCGTGAAACCTCGATTTTCGAAAATCGGCGCAAAATCAGTAACTTCCTTATCGTATCTACATACGTAGCGGGAAGTTAAAAATATTATAGTAACAGTCCCCTTTGCTAAGAACTATCACTGAACATATGTACGTTAAACATAAGGTATACATAAAAATACTCCGTTGAAAAGAGGACCCACCCCTATAATCAAAAGTCATTTGAAAACTCTCGACGAACTTAATTCTCTGAATAAAGATTCAAGTATACAAAAAGTTGAGCCATATTAAATTCCTTAGACTACATGCGCCGTGACTCTCATGTAAAAGGAGTTCTATGTACGGGTCGTTAAGCGCTACACCACGCCCGTTGATCTCAAACCTTCTCTTAGTCTTTCATGCGAACTTAATTTGATAACAAAGTAGGAACATTTTACGTCTTTACAAGTGTTTGCTTAGGGTGAAATCACATTATACCGACTAGGGTGAAAACACATTATCCTACTGAAATTACACGACGACAGTTTTTTCTTTCTTGGCAACGCTTTTTAAGTTTTGCATCGGAAGGCACGTAAAGTGCTTATACAATGTAAAAAAACGATAGTCGTTATGGTAAGCGAAGTCATTGATGGTTGGCAAACTAGTGAACTGAAATGAACTCCAGGGATGCCTAACGAAGTGACGGTTCACTACAGATCGGTAATTTTCAGCCCTTACCACCGGACTTTATCACCTTAAGACAAGGCATCGGGACAAACAGGAAAAAACTGGTTTGCTAAATCATGTTTCTTTTGTATTGATTGTTAAATAACAATTTTACAAAAATTACACGATATACCTGAAGATATTATCTAAGGAATGTGCTAACTTATTACATGATAGAAAGTTCTTTACTCGATCATATAAAATTCCGAAAACAGGGTAAAAAATCTCTAGAACAAACAATTTATTAATAATATTTCTAATCTTCCACATGATATTTAGTTTTAAATACAAAAAAGAATGTACTAAATTTTGGTTTTTAGCTTAAGTCCTATATTTATTTATCCGAAAATTAACACGTTTCCCAGCAGTTTCAGAACATACCGCCCATTTTCTATAGAATTGACGTGCGTCGAAATACCTCGCCTTAAAATTACACCGGACATAATGTTTTTAAACAAAATAGTACAGTAAATACAATTACCTTTAGTAATTATTTAATTACTCTGTAAGTTATTACTTATTATCTTTATTCACAAGTAGCGACCCGGCTCGACATCGCACGGGTGCAATGTAAGCGCACAACAATATGTTTTTAAGACAAATCTTAAAATTCTTAGCTTGTTTTAAATATAATGTACATGCATTATACATATAAACCTTCCTCTAGCATCATTCTATCTATTGATAAAAACCGCATTAAAATACCTTGCGTAATTTAGAAGATAAAGTGAACAGCGGAAGCAACTTTATTTTATACTATGTACAGAAGATGTAACAAATTAGCAACTTCACATCGCATTGAAATTACGTAATCATAAGTTCATAACATAAGCGTAGTAAAGCTTTAGTTCTTGGCCCTTGCTACTGTGACGCAAAGCATGCAGTCTCTAGGAACTGCACGATGTATTAGAGATTTAGTAGTAAATTAAGTAATACCAAGCTGCTTGCTCTTTGCTTTTACTGATGCTGGGTACATGTATTGGATATAATCTAGAAGTAGTGTAAGTTAGGGGCCTAACTTATACAACGTGTAGGGCCTGCTAACTGCTTGAATTTCAAAATTCCGCTTAGATCGCTTTCATACATTTTATATGAAGTATAACTTCATAATATAAATACTTCATATTTGCAGAGCAAAAGTCGCATCGAAGCGGATTTTTGCTCTGCAAATTTCGGGAAATGCGATGCGCTCCGATCCGCCCCGTCGCAGTCATGACATGAACTCTGCGAAGATGATTATATGACTAAATTAAAAATGTTCCTAATGTTACTTTAATGCGTGACATTGTTTTATTAAACTAAACGCATCTTTTGATTTTTTTGAAAAACTTCTCCATACCTCTCGTGATTTTTTCTAGTCGCATCCTCTGATTGTATAAAAATGGATCTGGCAGCACTGGTCGCAGTGTGCGATGTCAAGTGGAATTACGCGAACGTGTTTCTCCGTATTTTGAGTATTAATACACTAAGTCACGTAATTATGGATGATGAACGAATAATAATTTTAGTATTAGGCTTTTAGGAGCATAACTTGCAAGATCCATGTTATGATGATCAACAAAAAAGAATCATGTTTGAAAAAAATACGATAATGCACCGCGATACGATGAAGCCCCTCCGCCGCGATGCGGCCCGTCCTAATGTGCATGCTGCATCTTTCGTTGCGATGCGGCCTGCCCCAGCTCACTGCGGCCCGCCTCAGTGTGCTCGATAGCTAATTACACTATGAAATATTCAAACGAAAGCGAGTGATACCACGCTGATAGTAACATCTAATAACCTTAATATGAGTAAAAGTTTTTGGTTTAAGAAAACCAGAAGTCACATGAATGTTCAATTATTTAATGAGTAAAACTAAAATAAAAAAAAGTATCTTCACGCCCATATCCCCGAAGGGATAGGCAGAGGTACAACAAGTGCACCCACGATTTGCCGAAGATACTTGGTCCCACAAATGTGATAAGTTGCAAGCCTATCGCCAACCGGGCACTTTCCAATCCCGAGCAACTTTGTGTTTAAGAGAAAACTGAAAAATCATTTTTTTAAGTGCCCAACCCGGGAATCGAACCCGGGACCTCATGTGGTCGACGCCAACGCTGGACCACTATACCACAGAGGCGATAAAACTAAAATATTTACTAATATACATAACTTTTAACGTATATTTCGTAGTAAATAAAGAGTTTTGAAGTAATAGTTATATATAATAGTTAGCTAGTTAATATAGAGTGATAAAATAGCACCAAGGCCAAACCAATCTATTCATTTAACATACGAAATATATCACTCGACAGTGAGAAGAATCGATCTGACCCAAAGCTTATATTATTCGCTTGTGATATGTGTGTTACTCAACGCACTTATACACAAGAATACTTATGTATATTTCATTGCCAGCAGACGCACAATAATTATTGCACATGTACCATAAGGGGCCATTCATAAATTACGTCACACGTTATGGGCGAGGGAGGGGATCGACGAAGTGTGACATTGTATGACAAGGGGTGGGGAGGGGTTCCAACTTTTGTGACATCACATTTTTCAAAATATAATTAAACAGTAAATTTAAAAAGCCACCTGTGTAGAAAAAAAATAAACAAATGAGATCATTATTCCAATATAAAATTGCTAAAATGTGACGTCACACTAGGTAGGGGGGGTCTCACTACTGTGACCAGCTGTGACAAGGAGGAGGGAGAGGTCAAAAATCATGAAATTCGTGTGACGTAATTTATGCCCCTAATCTCATGAAATTTTTAATACTCAATCTTAAGCGCACAATCTTGACAAAAATACAATAATTTTGAACGATAGCAATATCTATATATATATATAAAAATCAATCCCTATTTTCCTTGGTCACGACATCACGCCTGAATGGCTGGACCAACTTCGGTAATATTTTTTTTGTTGTGTTTGTAATTGTAAGGAGAAGGTTCTTGTAAATAAAATATTAAGAAAATTGCGCGGAAAATAGAAAATTTAAGAATACTTAACCACCATATAAAATTTAATGCCATTTTGGCTGCGTGGAAGGACAATCCCGTAGTGCGTAAACTTATATAAATTACGTGTCACGTTGTTTGTCCGCTATCAGCGGGTCAGCTAGTTCTATATAAAATTATGTTTTTCCTTAAAAATAATTATTATTGAAATGTTTGAATCAAATTTCCCGCCTTACCAATAACTGAGTTCTCAAGAATAGAATATGTGGAAACTTCACTGAAAAGATGCATTTAAAAAAATTGTTAAATTACTGCCCGAATATCAATTAAATAAAATAACTTCAGTGATTCTCTTTCTAACTAAAGCTTTCAGACGACAATTAAATCTAATTTTGTAATGTAAGTACAATAATTTTATTGAAAACTAGTTGTTGCCCGCGACTTCGTCCGCGCGGACTTTTTTTACTCCGCACAGCTCCTCCCCCGTAGGTGGTAGCGTGATAATATGTAGCCTATATGTTGACCCGATCTTTTAGTAATATTCATGCAAAATTTGAAGTAAATCCATGTAGTACTTTTTGAGTTTACCCAGGACATACATACAGACAAACAGACAAAAATTTTAAAATCTCTAAAAACCATATTTTTGGCTTCGATATCGATTGTAGATCACGCCATAAGTATTCTTTTAAAAAAATATTCAATGTACAGTTTTGACTTTCCTACGATTTTATTACATGTAAATATAAATATATATAGATATACAATAATTTTACGGCCCTGATACAATAATAATTTTAATGGGTCTGCCAACACTACTATATTAAGAAGGAATCGCCAGTTCGGCCACACATGGAGTACTTGCTCGTATCTTGGACCAGAGCACCATAGCATCGTATCCACCAATTTGATAAAATTAAACGTAGAAATTAAACGTGCGTTTTAAATATTATTATTGTTAAATTATTACAAGATAATAAATATCCCACTAAATTCATGAACTCGAAGCACCGAGTCTTGTGAATGAACTCTGTAAGACTGGCAGTGTGTAATTTTACATTTACCTATAATTATGATACTAAGTAGGTATTATGTAATCTGTCGCTAGGTATTATGTAAATACATTTTACCCGATTTAGTCTGCTCGACAAGTTGAAAATGGTCTAAATTAGAGATGCTGCTCTTAAAATTATGTGCGATAGCTTATTAGATCCGGAATGACGGCTATAAAAATGTGCTAAAAGCGTGTATTAGCACATAAAAAATTGCAAAAGTTATCTATACATATAATAAAATCGTAGGAAGGTCAAAACTGTACATTGAATATTTTTTTAAAAGAATACTTGGGACGTGATCTACAATCGATACCGAAGCCAAAAATACAGTTTGTAGAATTTTTGTCTGTTTGTCTATATGTATGCCCGCGGTAAACTCAAAAAGTACTGCATGAATTTACTTCAAATTTTGCATGTATATTACTAACAGATGGGGTCAACATATAGGCTACATATTATCACGCTATCACCAAAGGGGGAGGAGCAGTGAGGAGTAAACGAAGTCCGCGCGACGAAGTCGCAGGCAACAGCTAGTAAACAATTAAAGATGAAAAAAATGCCATTTCGTTGTTTGCCAATATGTCATAAACTATTAATATTTAAAGAAATTTCAAAAAAGGTTCGGAAAGAGGAGGAAAATTTCAAGAAAAAACTTGTATGTCCCGGAACTCTTTCTCCATTATTTATAATTTTAATTTAACGCTGAAAATGGGTCTCCGCACATTTTTAAGTTGCGCGCACAGAGTTAAAAGCGAGTACGACACATAAATTAATTGATTTAAGGTATTGAATCTTATTTTGATTTGATATTGATATTGAATATTATTAAGTATTTAAAGACATTGCTTATAATCGACCGCCCTGTTCTATGTATTAGTATCGTTAACAAACACTCATAACACAAGCAAATAATTTGCTTACTTTGGGGTTAGATCAATTCGTGTTATTTGTCTAGCAATACGCTGTGTTGGTCCCGGACAACTGCCGTTCTGCCAGGCAGGTCGTAAAAGGCGACCGATTGGTTATCGAGTTACTACCATCGTGGCCACTAGGTGGTAGAATTCTGCATTGTCTCGCCCAGGTCTGGTACCACCGCCTTACCTATTCCTGCCACAATAGCGTCAGTGCTTGTCGCTGTCGTGTTCCGGTTTGGAGGGTAAGGTAGCCGGTAAACTTATGCATGTGGCATTAGACCTCGCCACAAGATAGCAACGCACCATTAACACCTTTGGTGTCTGTAGGCGATGGTTGACTCTTTCCATCGGGAGACCTATCTGCTTGTTTGCTATCTTATGATATAAAAAAAATATTATCGAAGACAAATCTACCACGGCCATCCTGGTTCATTCTGTCTACTTCATAAGGGAGTTGGCGTAAAGCTATGTAAGATAAACAAGCGTTACGTCAGTTTTCGTTCGTGTAAGACAAACAGGTGTACAAATCTGCTTTATAAAATGACAAAAAGATAACATAAAATTCAACAATATTTTTGTACGAATGCGTTCTGAGATAAATGACAAGCGATCACTCAATCTTATTCACGTCAAGGTAGTTACGAAAAAAATATGTCACTTCCTGAGGCGTCAGAAGAAAATACTTCATATCATCCGTAAAAACGACGGTTAAGTTTTCTTGTCTCTCCTAACTTTATATTACGCTAGCTACATGAATAGCTCGGATATTACTCAAGATATTAATTTTTTAAGCCATACCTAGAATACCTTAGAGGGAACATTGATGCGTAGTCAGGTTCGCTAACCACTCAATCAACTCGGCGGTAGAAATGTGATTTCCAAGGGTATGCCTAATCTGAATTTTTCATTTATTTTTACAACACATGTATGTAAAAGTGATGACGTTTAAGTCTACATCATGACAATTTATCACAAGCGCCATATATTACCAAGCCGTCACATATTGGTTGATAAGTGAAAAAGTCGCATATAAAGCGATCCCGTGGATAATAAATCAAGCGGTAAGCGTTGAACCGACTCGATACATCACCGATCACCTTGACACGTTCGATTATCCATGCGTCGATGTCTTTTTTAGTTTTTTATTAGGAAACGATTAAATATATTCGAAAAATCGATGGCTATACGCTACGGCTTTACCCGCCAAGAGCAAGTCGGACTCGCTTTTTTCGCTACAGGATTCGGTATCAGCCAAATATTACCCGCGCCTTAGTTCGTGTGACCACAAATTGACTTCCTTTTTAGCGTTTCATAGCCAAAATTTGATTTTGCCAATATTTTGAGAGTTTCTGAAGTGATAAAACTTCAAACGAAAATTTATTTCAACCAAATCAATCACGTAATTTATGAGATGTGAAATAATTTCGATAGCCGTGCAAAATAAATCAAGCGTACAAGCATTTAATGTCAAATTGTCACACGCACTGGCACAACTCGCTGCCAAGTGCCACGCTCGATAGTGCGGCGCTGTCGCCGCTTTTCATTTTAATAGAATGCGCATTGAAATCTCACCACAGATTCTGCTATCGAATTGTCACGAATGTCCTTACAAAATAGCCTAGTTGAGTAGACTAGATAAATCTCCGATCATTTTGACACGATCGACACTTTTGGTTATCCATGCGTCGATGTCTTTTTTAGTTTTTATTATACTGGAGCCAAACTTGCGTCTATCGTCACAAAGCATCGTGCAATGATACGATAAAAGAAAGAAAAAACCATTTATTCTTACCGTTGTACACAGCATATTTAGACACGGTTACTTATTTGAAAAAACACGATTACATTCTTAAAAGCTAACACAGGTCCGACGAGTGCAGCGCTAATTTTCAGCCCCAAACGTAGACGACGCACAGACGAACATAACATAATTGATACATATTATAAAATAATAACATTAAATTTACAGAGTATGGAGACATAAACAAATATACGTAAATACTCATCATACATAAGGTATACGAAAGAGAAAAAAAAACATAAAAGAAGCGGCTAACTGGATAATAAAAAAAATTATAAGAAAACATTAAAAAAAAACAAATTATTAATAAGGCTTTATTCATCTTATCAATGGAGATAATGTAAGGCACTTAGGCATTGAGTTATGCAGTAGCTTATTAATCTAAAAAAAAAGCAGATGTCACCGCCTGTTATCGGCTATTTTCGCATACATTCCGGACTGCGTGCGCCTTAGCGTGCATATATACATATAACTTCGAGACGATAGACACAAGTGCGGCTCCAGCATAATCACACTATAAAATATATTCGAAAAAACGATGGCTATATGCTGCGTCTTTATCAGCCAAGAGCGAGTCGGACTCCCTTTTTTTTGGTACACAGTTCCGTATTAGCCAAATAATATTAAACGCGCCCTAGTTCGCTTGACAACAAAACATTACTTCCTTTTTTAATGTTTCGTAGCCAAAATTTGATTTTGCCAATAATTTGTGCGATATTCGCTTCTGAAGTGGTAAAACTTCAAACGAAAATTGACTTGAACAAAATCAATCATGCAGTTTGTTAGATGAGAATAATTTCGATAGTTGTACAAAATAATTCCGTAGCTGCACAATATGAATTGGACAAAATTTGGCAAGATAGCCTACCTTTTTCCAAAAATCAACCCCTCAGGGGCTTAAATCTGGCTGAATCAGAGGATGAATAATTACATTGATAAGCTGCGCGGGTCAGCTAGTAGTGTATAATATTCATTTATTGGCGCCTCTACATGATCGGCCTTCATACTGGTCCACTAAGATGGGCCAGCATGAGGAGAGGGCAAACCCACCACCCACGGCCCTACCGACCGACCTTTCATGGTTTAACGGGCAAAAACTTAAGGTGATTGCGCGACGACTCTTAGGCTCTCTTGGTTGCGCAACTCTTCTCTCCTTAAAATCTTTCTTGTCGTGGGAGGTAGGAGCCCCTAAAGGGGCAATGTCGAGACAACAGTCATGTCAATAGCTTATGGCGCGGTGAAGTGGCGGTGAGATAGCCACGGTGCCAGTATTTCGTCCGCACATCAAAGTTAGTGGGACAGCGTTGAAACTCCGAGAAATAATCCGGGGATAGTGAACACCACCCGATTACAAAGGTCACCGGCAAGGAATTAAACCAATTATACCAAACAAACTTATTACCAGAGCTTGTTTACCGGTTAATTTTCACATCGAAATCAGTGCAAGTATATAAGGAGCGTGTTGTTAAGATTTGGTTCAATTATACCCTAAAAAATACCGGTTTCCTTATGGAGCAAAATTATAAGGGGTTTGAATAAATTAACCGGTTTATTTTCTATTCATATTTTTTTGATGTTCGCCGCTTCCGATTTTGCCCTTTGCCCGCAGTGTGCGTTACCTACCATTCGCAGTTTTGGCTTAAACCGGTTAATTTAAGTTTACGATGTGCTTTGATCGCAGATAGTCTCCGAACGAAAGTTTTACAAAAACGGCAATAAAATCTCTATTAACCGGTACATTTTAAACCCCGCTTATTAAAATTAGTTCACTATCTCGCAAAGGGGTCGGTGTAAATTTATTCATTTTAGATTAATACTAAACAGAAGCTTCTGGTGTGACGTGTAAAGCGGTCCCGATAAAATTACACTTAATGAACCCCTGCAACTGAATACAACGTTTTGCTTTTAACAGAAAGTCAATTCTGAAATAGCTTCTATTTATATATCGTAATACTTTCCCGACCACACGACAAAAACAGATGTTATAAAAAATTCCTCGTACAAGTTCGCCTGTGCCAAGACGGGTACAGAAATTGACTTATAGCAAAGGTTTGAAAGGAGCAAAAGAACTGGAGCTTCACTTGTTTGTAAGTCGTCACCATCGCTGAAATCACCACAACTTTAGCAATACCAAACAATAGTATAGCAATTAGCAATGGTCGCCAAGAGCAAGTTTCATATTAGTTTGGAAAATCCAAAAGTGCACGCCCCAAAAAATCCCTCATCCCCGTGTTGGTCCTGTCCCCCAATTCACGTAACAAAACCTAATCGAATCTAAACGCGTAGGGCTCATATTATACACATTTTTTTTTATATCATAAGATAGCAAACAGGCAGATGGGTCTCCTGATGGAAAGAGTCAACCATCGCCTATAGACACCAAAGAAAAATCCAATACAACGTTGCGTCGTGCTACGACGCGGCATAATGTGTAAGAAAATGTGTAAGATTCTAAACGCTTCGACGCGATTTACGTTTTGTTACGTGAATCGAGCCCCTGGGCTCTTTTGTAGAAGAGGCCGACTGCCGTTCTGCCAGACAGGTCGTGAAAGGCGACCGATTAGCTATGCGAGCCACTACCATCATGGCTACTAGGTGGTAGAGTTCTGCATTGTCTCGCCTGGGTCTGGTACCACCTCCTTACCTACTCCTGCCGCAATAGCCTCAGTGCTTGTCGCTGTCGTGTTCCGGTTTAAAGGCTAAGGTAGCTTAAGGTAGCCGGTAAGCTTGTGCATGTGGCATTACACCTGGCACAAGATAGCAACGCACCATTAACATCTTTGGTGTCTATAGGCGACGGTTGATGGCGATGGTCTCTCCATTAAGAGACCCATCTGCTTGTTTGCTATCTTATGATATAAAAAATATTTGCTTTCGCAATTTCTCTTGGAAAAAATGAAACCCTTACTTATAGGATCACTAGTCGAAATTTATATCAAATATTAGAGTGATAAAATCGAACTTATAAATCAACGCGATCATAATATCTCTATATGTTAAGGTTTGCGGGCGTAATGATACCAGGTCCTCACAAACAATCAGTTTTACAACCACAAACATTTAATAAATAATAGTCTGGAAGAGTGGATAATTACTGGCTTTTGTTATTGACTTAAAGGAATGTCCCAAAAACTGATTTATTGAGTTAAGTATATTAACATCCTGAAAATGCATTAAAAAGTGAAATTTAAGTACAAGTGCAATAGTAATAGTGTCTAATAACAATGGAATTTCACCAAGTGTTAACAATGGAAAGCATAGAATATATTAATAATATGTTTGAAGTTGAAAACAAACTATTTCTAAATAATTGTCTTTTAATAACGTTACGTGCTTCGGGTTCGTAATTATAACTTATATTAAACCGTGTATTTAGAATACAAATACACAAAACAACACAATGTAATACTCAAATACTCTGATTAACACTAGTGACACTCCCTGTACTTACTATCACTGAACTTAACCGACTACGCTAAAATATTTCTCGCTTCGCACTGGTCGTTTCAAGTATCGCTCTCGATCACTTTATAAAAACTGGCTTTTATTTGTCAACACTTCCCTATTTATACTCGAGGTAAATTTCGACAACAATCGCGAATATTCGACAATCATCTCATAAACAATAGATAATTATTGTTCACATCTTATGATAAACAAGTTATGATAAACAAGTCCTAGTACACACTATTTTCAACCTTATGCCCTATACCACAAATTCCATTATGGCATAGCTATTCGGGTAAAGGTCAACTATTTGTTTGTCAATAGGAGTAGCTATCTCTTTCTTTTATTTCTAGATCTCTCCAGTGTTCCAACTCTTCATGATTCTAGATTATTCGTAACAATAATATCAAATACGTTAAAATGAGTGATTTTTCTTGACGTACGTGTATTTATATTATTCTTTTATTATTATTCTATTATTATTATTAAAAATATTACAGAGACGTTTTTAGTTCAAAAAGTTGCTAGATTTGAACAAGGCGAGAATAGAACACGCTTTGCTTTGATTTATTGCGGTAGAAATAAGTAAGAGAGGCCCCGGGCGAGACATTGCAGAACTCTGCCACCTATTATTCACGATGGCAGTGACTCGTAAAGCCAATCGTTCTTCTTTTTCTGACTGCCTGGCAGAATGGCAGATGGTCTAATCTTCAAATGCGAGCAATACGGCGAAATCCACTAATTCTAGATTTGGAAAATTAAATTATTAAAATCTTTCAAATACAAAATCGAAAAATTATTAATGTCCATGAATTCGCCGAGTTGTTCATGAGCGCTTATTTCCGAACCGCCGGCGGAACTATTAAAACTTTATTACCTCCTCGCGGTTAATATATTTGCTCGTAAATAATAATTTGTTGATATTGCTAGCGACTTTTAAAATACAAAGCCATAGTTATCACGTCCTGTTCTTTTGTTAACTCATTTTCTATCTTCATCGAGTACTACAACTACTTTATAAATAATAATAATAATACCGCCCCGTTGGTCGAGTGGTTAGCCACCCTGACTACACAATAAACGGGGCTAGGATTAGATTCCCGAAGAGGACAAGCATTTGTGTGATGAGCATAAATAAACATGTATGCTCACTTTAACGCTTAATTTGGAGTTAGATAAATGCGTGTAATTTCTCCTCCAATAATCTATATTAATATTATAAATGCGAAAGTTTGGATGTTTGGATAGATGTTTGGATGGATGTTTGGATGGATGTTTGGATGGATGTTTGTTATTCAATCACGCAAAAACTACTGAACAGATTTGAATGAAACTTGGCACACAGGTAGATGATGATCTGCAATAGCACATAGGCTATATTTTATCCCGGAAAAATTAGGTGATCCCGCGGGATTCACCAAAAACTTATAATGCAGCGGGCTGCACGCTGCAGCTAGTACTCATATATATTTAATAAACATCCAAACAAAAAAATACAAACATTTATGCTTATAAAAAAATGTCTGCCCCTTTCGTGAATTGAACACGGATCCCCTCAAATCCGTAGTCAATGTCGCTAGCCACTCGACCAATTATTATTACTTCGTGCATAGCCAATTTCTTACCAGTTGACGAAGTATGTATATGTTGTTATTCAATCACACGCACTCACGCACGTACATGTAGGGAGGGAGAGCAGAGGAAAGGTGGTTATAGAAAAAAGGAGGAAGATATAGATGTATCGATGGGAGAGAGATTCATACATAAAGCCGAGCTACACTGTTGGAAACAAGCCCTCCACATGGGTCCCCACCGGCGGTTTACAACAGTGTAAACACTTGTTTGCAACAAAAATTCATCTGAACTCCACAAGCCTCCCATTAAGGTCACCCGTGTTGGAAGTTTGCTTCTGTTCGCTCCACTTGGTAAGAGGGTAAAAGATTTATTAATTTAAACAACAACTGACGGAATATTGAATTATATTAAATATTAAATTAAATACAAAATACACGACTGATGACACTTTATTGTATGTCACGACACTTCACTTCTCAGTTTCATAAAAACGAGTGTTTGGAAATATATCTGTCAGTCCTTTTATAATATTTTATTCTAATAGTTTATTGACTTTATAATTACCTTAATCAAATAGTTGACTTTATATCAGCTCAAAAATCATATTAATTTAAAATATGTTAAATAATTAACAATACTTAATATTTCATTACATATTTTAATAATAAGTAAAAATTAATACTTCATCGTTATTTTGACATAACAGTTTAGAAATTGATGGCCGCATACTCATTTTAAATATGATTGTGTAAAATATTGACAACACTTCCAACAGTGTGACTCGTCTAATACTTAGGGACTTATATGTATAAGATAGCGCACAAATAGACAGTTGTTCCACGGATAAAAAATTAATCATATTTTGTGGATATAAGAGATCCATACAAACATACATAGGAGTAGGTTTATCACAACTTAAGAGTACATAACATAGCAAACCAGTAGACAGTTCCCCTGCGGATAAAAGATTATTATCTCCTGTTGATATAAAAAAATAGTAATGACTATCATTATGCAACGCAGTATTCAAAGCAAACGTGTGAGAGTAACGTGAAATCTGATGTCTGACGTCAGAACTCAGGCAAAACTTGAGTATCATTCCCATACACATTTTAAAAACAAGTAGAATTTTTCCACCTATATCATTATTTCCAAAAATTAATGATTTAGACAAAATATCATAGAGTTAGACATTCTAAACGTTTTTTAAGTACTTCATATAACTTTAATTAATTTAAAAAAAACGAAAGCTGCCATAAGGACTGCCGACCGACAGAAATCGAAATCTAAACTGTATTTTGAGGTATGACAAGAACTAGAGACATGCCAGTAGCCAGTATACTACTCGTATTAGTATACATTTCATATTATTGTTACGAGCTTAGAGTTCGTATTGTGCAATCAAATACCACTTATATTAAAACCGTGTATTTACAACAAAAACATACTATACACTACAAGACAGTACGTATATACACTGACGAACACCAAAAACACTCACAGTTTAAAAACTAGAATTAACCGAACATACCGAATCACTGAACTAACACACTTTCCGTATCACGCTGATCGTCCGAACTATCGCTTCCCAATCACTGTAAAAAACTGACTTATATTCGCCAACACATCCTTATTTATACACAAGGTAATATTCGACCATATTCCCGAAAATTCCGAAATTATCACGTAAACAATCCATATCTATGTGGGATGAAATGGGAAAACAAAATATAAATGTTTCAAATCGGTTCATAAATGAACACATACTGAGACACAAAAAAACAGATATATGAAAATGCAGGCAAGTTGAAAATGTTCTTTTTGTTGTTGTCGTTTGAAAATACTGTTCTAAATTATAAACTGAATTAAACATCTCAAACTCGTTACAAACTTTCATGGTACTTCACGATTTGTACCCACAAAAACTTTGCTAAAATAACTTATGGCTTAAGGACGAAGAAATTTTTCCATTTGCAGTAACAAAAGTTTGCCGAATACGAAATCACCTAAGTTGTGAAGAAATCCACACTTCGCTAAATCCGTCTCACGTCGACGCTATACGTCCTAGTTCAACAAAATTGTATTACGAGTTTTATATATTCCTCCATACGTATAACGTTTTATATTACAGAAATCCATATCTTGAAACGGGTATAAGGTACAACACTCGCAGACCAGGTTCGTAATGTGGAAGTGAGAGATAGGCTTGAAAGAAAGTGTCGGTGTAAAGATGAGGAAGGGCATGCTCCGTTGGTTCGGACAGGTAGAAAGAATGGTAGATGAAACGTTAACAAAACAGATATACAATGCGAATGTAGAAGGATGTAGGTACCGGGCAAGACCAAGACTGACATACCATAATCAGATTGATCGAGTACTGTCCGAAGGTGATGTCAAGAGTATTCGCAACCGGCGTGTGTGTATGAAAAGAGTGATGAATGTGGAGGAAGCGAGACAAGCCTGCAAGGATCGTGATGTATGGCGCTCGGTTCTTTCTACCTACCCTGTAAGGGATCTGGCGTGAAGATATGAGTCTCTCTCACTTAATATATCAAAGATGGTAACTAATGCAACGCATTAGTTTACTGGCTACTTTACCCACCAAACTGGAACACGAAAACGACAAGCAGCGACTAACAGCAGTAATAACGAGATGCCCAGTAAGGCAGATGATTTATTCTTCAAAAAGGAGGGTATATACGTACACAGAACGTTTCTGATAAAACTACGAGCCAAACAAAAGAAGTTACCTATAGAAATAACAAAGCAACGGATATACCTTTCGACACTTTTTGCCTCGCACTACTCCTTTGTGGAATCAATTACCCTCGGGAGTGTTTCCGAATGGATACGACTTAGGGACCTTCAAGAAACGAGCTTATTCATTCTTAAAAAGTCGACAACGCAGCTGCAATACCCCCGGTATTGCGGATGTCCATGGGCGGCGGTGATCACTTACCATCAGGTGCACCATCTGCTCGTTTGCCCACTCTACTCTAAAA
The DNA here is from genome assembly GCA_036924255.1 of Apodemia mormo. Lineage (NCBI taxonomy): Eukaryota > Metazoa > Arthropoda > Insecta > Lepidoptera > Riodinidae > Apodemia > Apodemia mormo. The sequence continues at coordinate 6,318,473 of JAUPFN010000012.1, read as the reverse complement.
AAAAACCTAATATTTTGCATAGTGGTACCGGTAAGCTAACAGTTATTGAGAAAGCTGCTTCTTACATATCTAGATGAGTTGTAATTTTAATTATACGTAAAAGATACTAATAATCTAAAATTTGTTTTTCCTTGTAAGTTTTATTGTATAATTGTAAAATCATCTGATGTGTATTTAAATTCATGGTAGCATTCGCAAATTCTGAAAACGATTTTTTTTATTTAATTAAAAAAGTCAATGCTAGAAAGCGTCGTATATGGTGAATATAGTACTGAATAGAGTTCTACCAACTACGCAATGCAATGAACTTATTCCTATTTGAGATTGTGATATGAATCTTCACCTGGTAAACAATATATTGTAAACCTTTTATTTCAGAATACGTAAAATATATGAAAGTACTAGCTGCCGCTTGCAGCCCGCTGCATTATAAAAGTTTTTGGCGAATCCCGCGGGATCATCTTATTTTTCCAGGATAAAAAGTAGCCTGTGTGCTATTCCAGGTCATAATCTACCTGTGTACCAAATTTCATTCAAATCCGTTCTGTAGTTTTTGCGTGATTGAGTAACAAACATCCATCCATCCAAACATCCAAACTTTCGCATTTATAATATTATAATTAATAATTAATTAATATAGATATACTTAGGCCAATGCTTTCTCATGGTGACCTGCTGGGTCGTTAGTATTTTGTAATACATAAAAAAAGAAAGTGAACTAAAATTTTACAAGGAATACGTAAGAAACCACCAGTATCTTCTGTAACGACTACCCAAGTCAACAAAATGATATAAAAGTAACGTGGGCAACTTATTGTTAATGCAGTCATAAACTTCAAGGACTGAACTTAACTGATACATAATCCCGTATGTTATTTTTTTTACTCCTACTAAAATAACGACTAAATCAGGACACCACGTTATAAAATAATAAAATGACGTGTCCGAAAGGCGACAACCGTTTTGCAGTTGGTGCATTTGTAAGTCGTGCTCCGAGATATAAATGGAGGTTTGTGGCCGGTTCTGCATAATTCTCACTTCGGACAAGTATTTTAAATTCCAATACACATAAATTTAACATTGCTCACAACCTTTGTGTAGTTTGTCTGTATAGCCAAAAATAGTATGATATCGTTTACGTTACTAAATATTTTTTTCTTTTTTATATCATAAGATAGTAAACAAGCAGATGGGTCTCCTGATGGAAAGAGTCAACCATCGCCTATAGACACCAAAGGTGTTAATGGTGCGTTGCTATCTTGTGGCGAGGTTTAATGCCACATGTATAAGTTTACCGGCTACTTTACCCTCCAAAGCAGATCACGACAGTGGCAAGCACTGACGCTATTGCGGCAGGAATAGGTAAGGCGGTGGTACCAGACCCGAGCGAGACACTGTTAAAACAGAACTCTACCACCAAGTAAAAATTACTAGATAAAATACAAAATACACTCTGCAGTAGGTACGTTGCGTGGTCAAAGCTTTTTATGTATATTTTAATTTTAAACAAAGACTTACTGTATACCAAAAGCTATCTAATTCTGTTTAATTGTTTTTGTGTTTTTAGTAAAAACATACAAAATTGCTAGATAGTTCAAAACATACAAATTTCCACTTTATATTATTAGTAGAATTCTGTAACCCTAGATGCAATTCAGATAGGTACGGATTAAGAAGATTTTAAAAGTTCAGTGAGGTAAAATTGATTAAAGCATAGACCTTCTGCTTTTTTGTTAGACAGTTCATAAATGCGAACATTTTACTCAAAGTTTTACAATCATTGTGAAAACACAGGTGGTAAAGTGTTAAATATAGTTATGTTAATTTTTAAGCTCTAAGCTCAGACATCGGCCGTCCAGTTGGTTGAGTGGTCAGCGACCATGACTACGCAATCGACGGGGCTCGGGTTCGATCCCCGACGGGGACAAGCATTTGTGAGATGAGCATAAATATTTGTATTTCCGGGTTAGGGTGTTTATTTCATATATTCTAGTATTTATATATGTATTTCTATGTATTAGTATCCTTAACTAACACCCATAACACAAGCAAATAATTTGCTTACTTTGGGGTTAGATCAGTTAGTGTAATTTGTCCCGTGAATATTATTATATTATTATTATTACTATTATATTATACATACACATACAATTTGTTAAAAACGACACTATTTTAAGTTTTGAGCGCTACGATTGACTTTGATTTTTCAAATGGCATTGTTGAATGCATTTTTGAACTCAAAAAATATTGATTTTTTGATTACTACGAAATTCGGTGCGTTTTTCAAGGGTAAGAGCGGATATAATTTTAAAATCAAACCTTACGTTCGATTTTAAAATTGTATCCGCGCGCATTAGTCCGAAAGTTTTGAAGAAAAAGGTTGAAAAAAAAATTGTTTCGGCAACCTTTTTATCTTTTCAAAATCTTCTAGGTGGAATTGGTTTAAATTTTTAGGAAATCTTAGTTTGGTGAAACCCAATCGAAAGCTGTCAACTGCATTTCAATCAGTCATTCATGTATTCAAAAAGTATGTTAATTTTATATACACACATACATAACGACATATCGCTTCCAGCCTCACTCAGGGCCTCGAAATGTCGAAATCTGATGGAACCTTGATTTTCCCTAATTCGGGTTAAGTTAACAACTTCCTGATATTTGAAAATGTTCAATTTTCTTAGTAGTACGTAAGTTTCAATACTTAAGATAACTGATTCGTCGAGAATTGAAATATTAACCATAATATTCAAGTAATCTAAATAATTATTCTAAAGAGCAACAATTTTCAAAACAATGAAAACGTAATTAACACGCGAAACCCGAGTACCTATTAATAACTCACTCACGCACACGCACAATTAGGTGTACACTCAGCCACGTTTGTAATTGACTGAAAAGCTCACCGAAGAACCATTCACATGTAAACCAACCCGAGAGGTAGCTGATGACACCGGCAGTATTAAGGTAAGTAATAATCATCTATATATTCACGCGCAGCAAAAACTTTGTATCCATTTTTATTTTAAAGACTAGCTGATGCCCACGACTTCGTCCGCGCAGACTTCGTTTACTCCGCACAGCTCCTCCTCCGTAGGTGATATGTAGCCTATATGTTGACCCGACCTATTAGTAATATTCATGCAAAATTTGAAGTAAATCCATGCAGTATTTTTGAGTTTACCCCGGACATACATACAGACAAACAGATAAACAGAAAAAAAATCTACAAACTATATTTTTGGCTTCCATATCGATTGTAGATCACGCCCCAAGTATACCTTTAAAAAAATATTCAATGTACAGTTTTGACTTTCCTACGATTTTATTATATGTATAGATAATTACGCGAATGGTGTGGTATGAAATTTGACACAGTTAATGTTTATATTGCGGAGGACTGGTAGGACCCAATATTTTTTAATAATATACATGAGAATACATAAAATTAATAAAAATAAACATTACACACATTCATGTGATATACATACATTATAATATACATGTACATGTATATATACTATTTTATTTACGACTAAAGTCTGTTGTCATCATAAGAAATTTTATTGTTCTGTCTTTTGGTTTTTAAAGTGAATTAAAGTGAAACTTTTATTACATCGTCTCAAATTTTTTGGTCTGTGTGTCGCATGTCGCGTGACGGTCGGCCGCGGGGTAGGGATAAAGTGAAAGGCGCGCAAATATCTACAATGTGAAAAATAGTTTTACTTTTACCGTGGTTTCATAAAATCACACAATCCGTTTTTTTTTAAATAGTAGAGGGGGCAACGAGCAGGGGGTGCACCTGATGGTAAGTGATCACCGCCGCTCATGAACATCTGCAATACCGGCGGTCTTGCAGCTGCTTTGCTGACTTTTAAGAATGAATAAGCTCGTTTCTTGAAGGTCCCCAAGTCGTATCCGTTTGGAAACCCCCGCGGGTAATTGATTTCACAAAGGAGTAGTGTGTGAGGCAAAAAGTGCCCATTTGTGGATTTCCAGACATCGAAATTCCACCATAGGATCGCTAATAATAACAATTATAGCTAGAAAAATTACGCGACTCGATCCGTGCCCAAAATACGCAAATTATTTGCATTTGTTATGGATGTTAGCCAACGATACAATTTTTCAATAGAAATACTAAAATATTGTATATATAATAAATACCCAAACTAAGCAAGACAAACATTCATGCTTAACATACAAATGCCTATGTCCCACTCATTAATTGAACCCAAGGCCCATCGATTGCAAAGTGAGGGTCGCTAACCAACTCTATTAACGTTGCGGTCACTTACTCTACCTAAGTATATTGGCAATCTGAATATTTCTCTCCCCAAATCAAAAATTTTGTACGCTACGGTGGCTTGCTCTTCAACTCCTGAAAATTAACACTCGCCTTAAAGTAGTGACAAATGATAACTGGCTTGTGGGCCAGCCGTTTACACAACCGTAGTGTAACCATTATTTAAAAGGTTTCGCTGTCAACACCTACGTTAAAAACCGTCTCTTTTAACACCTCAGAAACTTATCATAATGTGGCGATTTTCACGAGAAACTCACGTATTAATGATATATTTTATACTAGCTGTACCCGCGACTTCGTTCGCGTTTGGCCATCCTTGCAGAGTAATTATTAGTAATTGACCACAGTATTTCTCGTATTCAGCAATACTTTGGACGGCGAAGCACTTTTATCAAAGGAAAAATATTAAGAAAGGATTCTTTTATTATGGATTTGAAAACACTTTCACTTTGATAACGGCCCTTGTGCCTTATAGGGCTTTAAGCAGTATTTAACTGAAGTCAGCTCGCCTTTTTTTTTCTACAGTCATGCTTGCAGTTTTATTTGCCTGACATTATATACTCATTCCATATGACTATATTTGACTAAAGATAATTTTTGCAGAACCTATTTTTTATTGGGAGAAAGATCACACACCGTGAAGCAAAAGTCTTTAACTGTATTGTCATTTTTAAGCATGGCTGGGGCGGGTCTATCCTTCCACCGGATAAAAAAGATTGAAGGTGAAATTATCGGCTTGTACCTAGGTTCTTAATGGGCAACGATGATTATTCAAGCTAGTTTGAAATCTGTGGTGTATGTCTGATAAATAACAATATCTGACTCCTTTGCAGTTTGCCTGGCTAAATTGGACGACAGACCCATTAGTTAGGGAGAAATAAATAGTATTACCTGAAAGGTAAGCTAAGATGCGGTCTAAGATGGAACATGCTTCCCTAGAAGATACCTGTTCACTCTTCTCTTGAAGATCCCCAGATTGTAGTCGACGGGGAACACAGATTTAGGAAGCATGTTCTTTTGCGGTTTGAATGAAGAATGTTAAGTCTAACCGCTTTGTCCGGGCATGTGGAATGTCCACCATATGGCGATGCCTAGAATCTGTGCGCCTCGACGATCGAATATACATGCTATATTAATGTATTTCGTCTATAAAATTTCACTTAATTGTAGGCTATTGTGAAAATTTGCAATATTTGTTTTTATGTCGCAAAATTAGCATTCAACGTAAAAAGGTAAAAGTTTCAAAATTATATATAATTTGATACACAAATCCCAAATAAATCAAACGATTTTGATCCAATTTCCAGTATTTGGCGCAGTTTTTTAGAGGGAAACTCTAATTCGATTTTTATATCAATCGGTATATAAACCTGAAAGTTATTTAAACAATATGTAATAAGTTTTAATGTAGTTTTTTAGTAAGTACTAAAATATTGCAGAAGAGAAGGCATTCAATGTAGTTTTTTAGTAAGTACTAAAATATTGCAGAAGATTAAAAATGATTAGTTAAAAAATTTCGAAATTATGCCGAAAAAATACTTTTGCAAAATTTTTCGTCAACTATAAACTCCCGAACGGATAAATAAATTTTGATGCATTTTATGCATTGGTCGCAGTTTTTTAAGATGTATTGATGTATAGATGTAAGTAGATTAAATTTTGTACTCTATCGGTACATTAATCTGGAAATTGTATTAAAAAAATACTGTTTCGCCAAAAAGTTATGTGAGGTTTATTCAAAATTTCTCAAAATCTCCTTGACTGAATTGGTTAAAATTTTTTGGAAGTCTTAGATTTCCTAAAAATTTGGACTTCCTAAAAATTGAGTGGAATCCAATCGAGTCCTATTAACCGCGTTTCGATCGGTCAAGCCGTTCAAAGTTATGAGATGTTTACATAGACACATACACATACACATACACATACACATACACATACACATACACATACACATACACATACACACACACACACACACACACACACACACACACACACACACGCATACGCACACACACACACACGCACACGTCATCATGAAAGTAGTCGAAAAAGGTTCGTAGGACCTCAAAACGTGGAGATCTGGTGAACACTCGATTTTCGTAAATCGGGGTAAAATCAAAAACTTCCTTATCTAGACACGTAGCGGGAAGTTAAAAATATATACCTAGTTAGAAAGATGAAAAGTTATTTATTCAGTTTTATTTTTTTGAATAATTTTTATATTTAAGGCACTTTTTGTAGCGGGAAGTATAAAAATAAATTAATTAACACATGGCTTTGTGGTTTGTTATTAATAAAAAACAAAATAGCTTTTGACTAAGAAGCTTATCTTTGTTCATTGAAAACGATTTGCAGTAAAAAAATCTTGTTGCACTTTTCTTAAATGTATTATTATTTTTTAATCTCTAAAAGATTTAATGTTTTGTATCATTTTCAATAAGCAAGATAAGCAGTCAAGGGTTTTTTTAATTAATAACAAACTACTCTGCCTCGTGGTCTTGGGATAGCCTATTCGGCTCAGATCATGTGGTCCCGGGTTGGATCCCCGGATCGGGCACACGTGTTATTGAGATATTTTCGAGGTTTTTCGGAACTCGGAGACTGGCGAAGTGGTATATTACCACTCCCGTGCCTTGGATGAGCACGTAAAACTTTCGGTCCCAGTTATCGCTACAAATAGTCGATAATCGTTAACGTGTCGGTATATGTGGCGATGAGGATTACCATTTATATCACCAATCGACAAACCGGTGAATCGCGGTGAAACGGAAAGTCTATAGACGGAAGGGAACCGGCAGTGATGATACTTCAGTAAAAAACAACAAAGCCGCGTATTTTTTTCTAACATTTTTGATTTTCGATTCTCACAAATAAAGGAAAGTGAAGTAACTTTTTACTGAATTTGTTTTGATGAAGTTATCTTTGTCTAAAGTTTTTTTCTGTAAGATGCTGATCTTACCCAGGACTGAAGTTATATGTTCGTATATTCTACTTAACAATTTTTTAAAAAGTATTTTGAAGTCCGACTTTAATGAGTACACTAAGTAGTTTAGGCACTCCAACATCTACACTTCGCAGAAGTTTCATTCATTTTCAAAGAACTTTGAAATATTCACCGTGTTGTTTAGTGGCCCGGTGTCATCGTTGACCATATGAGGTCCCAGGTTCGACTCCCGGGTCGGGCAAAACAAAACGTGTTTTTAACTTTTCTTTTAAAACAACGTTGCCCGGGATTGGAAAGGGCCCGGTTTGCAATAGGCTTGCCACCTATCACATTGTGTGAGATGGTATATACGGTTAATCGTGGGTACACTTCTTGTACCTCTGCCTACGTATTTCGGGAAGGGGCGGTTAGATACTTTTTTACCCTTTTTTACGTTATGCAATGTAAAAACAAAATAGTGAATTTTTCCAATAGCCTATCCTTACGTGAAATTTTATAAATAACAAATTTTATTAGTAGACTTAATGTTGATTAGTTGCATATTTTCTGAGATATTGGCAAAAAACTGAAAAATGACCTGTTTTATTTTCAAATATATTATAATTCTTATATAAATAAATAAAATGTTTAGGTTTACATTTTACACATATTTTACTCATTTTTAGGCTAGTAAAATTACATTTATAACATTTTAATAAAACAGTATATATTCTAAACAGATCTCTCGGGTTATATCCATTATACAAATACTATGAAATGATTACCCTAACTTATAATGAGCCGTGCGTTCAAAGGTTTTGTGTACAATGCGGGTGTCACATTCAACTGGACTCTCCACCCGGAAACCGTTGAAACTTGTGATGTCTGTAACTTCTAAATTATAAAACTGATGACTTTGAAATTTTTAAGGGACAATCTTTATAGTACTTACTTTTGAACAAAAAAATAATAAAGGATTTCGGACTGCAGGTTAATGAATTAAAACTAAATATACGTTTTTATTTTCATCCCCTATTCCACGGGAACCGTATTGAATTTTGGGATAAAAAGTATCCTATAACCTTCTTCGGAGTATGAATTTTAACCATGCTAAATTTCATTTGAATCCGTTCAGTAGATTCGGCGTGATGCGCGGCCTTGATACAGACAGACAGACAGACAGACAGACAGACAAAAATTAAAAAAATTACATTTTTTGCTTCAGTGTCGATTAAAAAGTATCTTCCAAAAAAAATTTTTAAAATATCTTCAATGTACAGAATTCGACCTCTTACATTTTTATTATATGTATATAGATATAGATATACAATTTATTAATACGTGAATAAAAAACGTTGCACCTTTTTGAGGCAATTACGCAAATGGTGGAGTATGAAATTTGCAAATTTACACCCCGATCATTTTGAAGTATGCGTTGGAAGATCAGTCTGGCGCAATTTCCTTTTATATTAAAGAAGAAAGCTTAGTTTATTATAATGGATCTTGACGACGTGAGGTATAAACGATAATAATAACTGTCTATTGTTATTATAGCTATCAGCAATCTCTTTAGTTTATGAGGCTGAGTGTACGTGCCGTAAATATATTTTACTAAATAACAGCTAAACCATCTCAGCTTTGCTCGCCTGATGTTACAGCGATTTCTTGCGAAACTATACCGGATATGCTTTTATATAATAGAATATATATCATTATATCGCAGTTATATCACAGAATAGAATTCTTTTTTTGGTGAAAATGTTATGTTATTAGGCGCCTTTTGCGGCCTTCCTGGCAGAACGGCAGTTGACCTATTCTTCAAAAGAGCCCCGAAAAACGCGGGGTGATTCGAAGATCATCAAGCATCAAGCTGTTCATGTTTGGCTCTGCAAATGATAGACACGAAGTAGGAAGGTGGTTTGGTCCTAAAGTAATGTTAGGAGGTTAATTATTTTTTAATAACATCTATATCTATCCTAGTATAATCTTACATGCAATAAAAGCCTTTGCAATCCTTAAAGCTATTTTACATTTTTTTTCTAATTATGTAGAATTCTTATAACTATTGTAAGTACAGCTTTTTTAAATGCTTTGTGTTGGTTTTAAATTTCTGCAAGAATCCATCTGAAGGTAAAGGCCTCATCCAAAGTTAAACAATCTTCTCTTAATTGGGCTGTTTGGTACCAAATATATATATAAAAAACCAACGTTGACCGACTGTCTTTATAATTTCGTGTTTCCATCTTGAATAAAGTCTCCCCTTTTTACGATTCTTGCATGCAATAGTGATATTTAAATAATGTTATTTATATTTTGGAAATCTGTAGTCTGTACGCCAAAAGGCAGATAGTGGAAATAAACTGTATCTAAAACCAACTTTGTATGTAGTAGTGATAAGGGTATTATCACAGAAACAAAATTATTATTATTATTATCTATACATATTATTATAATAAAAACATATAATAAAATTGTAGGAAAGTCAAAACTTTTCATTGAATATTTTTTAAAAGAACACTTGGGGCGTTATTTACAATCTACATCGAAGCCAAAAATATAGTTTTTAGAATTTTTGTCTGTTTGTCTGTATATATGTGTCGACACTAGCTCAGTGGAAGAGCGTCCCGGCTTTAGGGAAATGGTCGCAGGTTCAAATCCCGCGTGTCGATATTTTTCTTTGTTGTTGTTATTAATAGTTTACATTACAAATATAAATAACATTGAAGTGTATGTCTGAGATTTTAAAATAACTAGGTAGGTGTTTTCAAGTGGAGTGTGTTATTTTTACGACGCTAATATCTACATAAACATCTTTAAAAATTTCGGTCAGTCCATCATTCTGTTGGTACAGAGAGCTCTGGAGCGGCTGGACCGATTTTGATGGAACTTTTACTGAAAGATATAGGAGGTTATAGGGCAGGACATAGGCTACTTTTTATCCGAGTCAGTAAAAGGAAGTAACGATTTTAGATCACGCGAACGAAATCGCGAGAAATAGCTAGTATTAGAATAAGAGATTTATTTATTATCGATAGGGAAGCGCTTGACCACGATCTCGCCTAATGATAAGCTAAGATGCGGCCTAAGATGAAACGCGCTTCCCTAGAAGGTACCTGTTTACTCTTCTTAAAGATTAAACAAATAAACATTATATTATTTTAATTTTATTATTAAACATATATATTATTGTATTTTAATATTTTTGTATGTTTTTAACGAATAAACTTAACAATCTTTAAAAAATTACCATTAGAAATCTACATGACCAGAATTGACATATGCTAATTATTTACCCGACGAACAAATCTATATACATATAATAAAATCGTAGGAAAGTCAAAACTGTACATTGAATATTTTTTTAAAAGAATACTTGGGGCGTGATGTACAATCGATACCGAAGCCAAAAATATAGTTTTTAGAATTTTTGTTCGTTTGTCTGTATGTATGTCCGGGGTAAACTCAAAAAGTACTGCATGGATTTACTTCAAGTTTTGCATGAATATTACTAACAGGTCGGGTCAACATATAGGCTACATATTATCACGCTATCACCTACGGGGGAGAAGCAGTGCGGAGTAAACGAAGTCCGCGCGGACGAAGTCGCTAGCAACAACTAGTAAAAAATAATGATTTAGGGTAACGCGAACTAAGTCGCAAGTAACAGCTAGTTATTCATATTTTAGATCTTAAACTAACTGGCAGACTTGCAGAATAATTTAAAAAGATTGACTATTGCTTTTGTAATCTAATTTAATGTACACGTCATTTAAACACCTAAAATAAATTACACCTTTAAACATAATTTAAATACACGCAAAGCTTATGTTACACATAAATACAAATAAGGTTTCAAAATATATTTTAATGTTACACAAATATTTGTCGAAAACAATCCTTTATAATATTACTATTTAACACAACAATAAGTCTGTGCTGATCACTATCCTTTAGTCCTGCTGTAGGTATTCTTAACTGTTATAATGCCAGGCAGCTCGTAAAACAATGCGAGCTAAAGATAAATAATAAGTCGATCCTATCATGACTTCTAGGTATGGATCATTTAACAATTAACAACTGTTATTTATATTAGCAAACACTGTGAAAATTTTATGCATCACTAACATTACCAACAACTTGATATAGGATAATAATGTTATTAAAAATATTTGAGAGAGATTTTTCTTTAGCTCGTTACCTTAATTTATGATAATAATAACTGTTAAAAGTTATTCCTTTTTTTGTAGACTACAGATACAATATAACATAAATAAATAACTATTAAATATTTATTAACTTTAACAACATAACAGTTAACCTAATTTAACAATAAATTCCATGCCTAGTGACTACTAAGTGGTATATTAAGCAATAGGGTAAAGCGAAAAAAATCTTCTAAACTAGATTAGTTAATCTTCGAAACTGACAGTAGTCAATCTACATACATGCGATATTCGAGCAACGCACACATAGACACATCTCACCAACGCGATATCTCGGAATGGTTCGGTACAGTTTGTTCCGCAACAGTCAGAGATATCGCGTCCGTGAGAGATGTCTATGTGTGTTATGCTCGAATATTACTTGTATGTAACATAGACTTCCGTTAGTCTTTAAGTATTCTGTGGCCTGGGTGTGTAATTTTTAGCTGATAAAAAAGATAAGTTTTGAAGATTTTTTTTAATTTACCGTTTTGAAATGGCGCTCTGACTTAGAAAGTTCATTATTTTACCATAAGATTGGTTATTTAATATTTGATGATATTTTACTCCAAAGTTGAAAACCAGAAGATTTCGCATGTTTGTTTACAGTAAATAAAAAAAAGTTCAAAAAGTAAAATGTTTTTACCAGTAGAACGGAACTTGTTCCTTTCTACTTATGAAAAGATTTTTAAAATTGGCACATGTTATCACTGTGATAAAATCTATTTTTTTTTAATAATTACCAACATTATTGGAGTTTTCAATGAAAGATATTACCTATGAAGCACCTTTCACCGTCCGCGTTGCATAAACAATGTATCACTAAAAAATATATAACACATATCTTCACGCCAGATCCCTTACAGGGTAGGCAGAGAGAACCGAGTGCCATACATCACGATCCTTGCAGGGTTGCCTTACTTCCTCCACATTCATCACTCTCTTCATACACACACGCCAGTTGCGAAGACTGTTGACACGACCTTCAGACAGTACTCGGTCAATCTGATCATGGTATGTCAGTCTTGGTGTTCCACATTCGCTTTGTATATCTGTTTTGTTAACCTTTCATTTACCATTCTTTCTACATGTCCGAACCAACGGTGCTTGCCCTTTCTCATCATAATATAGAACTCCACAATATCCACAAAAAAATTGCGATACTATAGCCGATAATAGCCGGTCACATCTGCATTTATCGTGTCACTGCACAAAGCTTTGTGACGGTAGACGCAAGTGCGGCTGAGGCATTAGGCCACTATAAATATTATATATATATATATATATATATATATATATATATATATATATATATATATATATATATATATATATATAAATCAATTGCTGTTCGTTAATCTCGCTAAAACTCGATAACGACTGAACCGATTTGGCTAATTTTGGTTGTGAATTAATTGTCAAAGTCCAGGGAAGGTTTAAAAGGTGAGAAACTATAGAAAAATAAATAAATAAGAGAAGTTAAAATGGCAGAATAACGTTTGCCGGGTCAGCTAGTTTTCTTATAAAACGCAGGTAGAGACTAGAAAACGATTTTCATATCTGTTAATACCTAAGTAACTGTGTATCATCATGCTCGGTTCTCTCGCCGTGTAGGCAGAGTAAACCGAACTTCTATAGACTTTCAAGTTCACTACGATTCACCGGTTTGTCGGTTGGCGAGATAGGTCGTGATCCCCATCGCCGCATTTTATCGACGTTGTGGCCCCGATGTTCTGTACCGCTGAAGGGTCATAGTGATGGAACCAGCGAGCCAACTTATTGTCAGGTGACGTCATAACTGTGGAGGTTGATGACGTCACACAAGGACAAGTAAGGGGAAAGGAAGATCTTCCCAGCCAGGCAAGGTGTACTGCCTGGGGACCGAAGTCCATTTGAGAAGCGTTGAAACTTGTATATAGTATGTACAAGATAAATAATTGTGATATGGCGATTCAGGATTTCATTTTGAATTTTATTTTATTCCATTTTTTAATATTTTTTCTGGTAGCGTTTGTAGATTGCTTGAATCGCTACAGACGTGATAACGATTATCGGCTATTTTTAGCGATAACCGGGACAGACGGCTTTACGTGCTCATCCGAGGCACGGGAGTGCCTCTATCCGCCAGACTCCGAGTTCCTATTGAGATTTTGGATTTTCGTGAAAAACCAAGAAATAACTTCAATACTTAACACTTTTTTTACCCGAAACGAGGATCGAACCAGAGACGTTACGGTCTGAGCCGAATAGGCTAACTCCTAGACCACGAGGCAGGCTGGTAGTACCTATTCTAAATAGATAACTCATTTCGTATTAAAGGCTGATTGAGACATACTTTTTGGAGTTTACTCCTTAAGAATCGGTTTTTGATACAAGGCGCCCGGTATGAGAAAAATGTGAGGAGTAAAATCAACTGAACGAATGACCTCGTTACGTTTTTGGTGCGCAACTTTCTAATTTATTGTGAGCAGTGCAGCTAGATCGTGCGTTCTTTTGCGTCTGTTTTGACAATCGTACTTAAGGAGTAAACTCCATTCGTGCACCGGAGCTGACACACACAATTTTTTTTTACTAGGTGGTAGAGTTCTGCATTGTTTCGTTCGGGTCTAGTACCACCGCCTTACATATTCTCGTAAAAATAGCGTCAGTGCTTGTCACCCTCGTGTTCCGGTTTGGAGGATAAAGGAGCCGGTAAACTTATGCATGTGGTATTAAGACTCCGTTACAAGAATAGCAACGCAACATTAACATCTTTTGTGTTTATAAGCGATGGTTATCTCTTTCCATCAGTAGAGCGATCTGCTGGTTTGCTATCTTATGATATATTAAAAATGTTATTAAAACAAAATAATAGAAAATTTAATTAGCGATGTATGTGGCTTGAATAGAACATAGCAATGTGTGTAACTTGAATGGCGCGGGTAGATAAGTTTTACGAATATTTCTTTAATCTATTAAAAAGTATCTTTATGCTCGTATGCGATTTTTTAATCTCGTATTCCCTTATAAAACGCGAGCAAAGCCGCAAATAATAGCTAGTAGGAAATAAATTAGTGTGCATAATGATATAACTACCCACTATTATCAAGGCGTTAATCTCACAACAGCTTTTTCAGCATCCTCCATTTGTGTACAATCGCATACGTAACATTTACAGTGAATAACTCTAAATTAGGGATGGACCGTAATTCGTATTTCGTTTTATATTCGGCTTAACCGAATTTCGGCAACTTGAGCCGAACTTCAACATTTGGCCGAAATTCGGTTTAAATGCCGAACATTCGACACAAGTAATTAATACCCACTTGCACTATTTTGATTGAAATCTACACTAATACATATTATAAAGAGAAAAGATTTATATTTATATGTATATGAATCGAATAAACTCAAAAACTACTGGACCGATTTGAAAATCCCTACCTGAATTGGAACAATTTAACCTAGAGTATCAAAATTTTGTCGATAAGTCATTATTTCGCATGCGCTGCGAAAAGTATTAATGATATCTATATCTATATATATGACGGCGTCCGCGTCATCAAAGCAAGAATATTGTAAACAACAGGTGTACGCCTAAAGCCACCGAGCGCATCGTTCGATATCCCTACTACTCAAATTGTTTTGCTACCTGTATAAAAGGCTCAGAGCGTCCTCTGTTCGGGCAGTCTAGGCTCTGGCGTGGCTCGGTACACTTGTTGTATCTTGCTAGTAGCTTATCCTTGACTCTTAGATAATTAATTTGTGCAAACAAGTTAATTATTATTGTCAACTATAAATTAGTCGCAGTACAATTTATAATGGACTATCTAAATAATGCTTAAATTATGACTTATTTATAATAAGAAATAATTATGATTTGTTAACGAGTTAATTAATTGTTAACGAGAACAAGTAATTAATAATGGAAAGTTGATCAAAACATAAAGAGTTGTTATATCACCACATCCTCATTTTATTTATCGTATCTGACCCACTTCCTACATCAGAAGTGGGATCGGATTCACTTCCACTTCAGCATCAAACTATTTCGGTTAATTATGTAGAACAGTAAATGTCTCTTTTCGCTTGTGGTATGGAAACTAGTCTTTGAAAAATAGAAGAAAATATTAATTCACGTTCTGTAAATGCATCTACTCCCATTAAGTTGATATACTTTGATTCTGATGAAGCAGACTCCGATATGAGTAACTGGTGTCCTCCTCCTTGCTTCGTGTTCTTCATAACTGAGGCTCGTAACCTCCTCATTAGATCGTTTTTGGTAGCACAATATTACGCCATGCATTGGACTCTATCTTCAGTGGCGTGCAGAGCATCATGAAACTTTTTAGACATGAGATTAGTGTAAACCTGGTCTGACCATCGCATAGGAGTACGACCACGTGATCTTTTATCTTCTACTTTTCCGGTCACGATTAGTTTTTCGAGATTGTCTTCTTGCTTTCCACAGATGTGGCCGAAGGATTATAGAATTCATTGAAGGCACGTAGCAGACAGTCTGGTCTTTACTCCAAGTTGTTTTAGTATGAAGGCGTTGGTCCTGTGTGCGTCCAAGGAATACGTTACATTTTCCTCCAGCACCACATTTCAAACGCAACAATGCGACGTCTGCCTGCAGCTCTTAGTGTCCATGACTCTGCGCCGTACATAAATACGGAGAACACCAGCGTACGAACCAGCCTCTGCTTTGTTTTTAATGAGATGCTTCTGTCGTTCCAAAAACTCTTTATCTGACTCATAGCATTTTTGTGGTGTACCTTAAGTAAAATAATTATAGTAAAGAAAAAATTAGATGGGGTTGATCTGATCATTGTACCTACTCACTCACTTAAGAGTCATGCCGTCACCTACTTCACAAGCTGATGTGTTGGCAAGCTATATTTGTATAACTTGAAGATCTCTTTCTTTTAGACGTAGATATGAACCGATTTAAGAGCACCACTGCATTTCGAGGAAGTTGCAATTTTGTGATAGAATCGAATATCGTGACAACGAATGCCGTGATAAACAGAAACTTATCTCAAATTATTTTTGCTTGCAGTGAAAGCAGGTCATCTACAACTATCTCTGGTGGCGTGTCCAGTGGCCGACCACCAGTGGTCTGCTATGTATGTTGTGACCCCGTCCCAGACACATAGTTTCCATTTGTCCGAAGCGCTACAAGAAGAAAGAAGTTGCCACATCGAGTTCCGAAAACAGAAAACTAGTCAACATCTGTTCCAGAGCGTCACATGGTGTATTACACTAAGTGAAATTTAATTATTTTTTATATTTGACTCTGGTTCAGAAGGCCATATCTAACAAATATCTTGTGATTCCTTTGTAAGAGAACGGTTTTATGAACAAGAATCTAAGTAGTCGCTTGTCCTAATGTAGTTTCCACTCAACAGATCAAATGTTTACCACAGGGCAAAATTTAAATTTGGAGGTTATATTTCATGTTTGAGCTGATGAGTCTTAATAAAAATTTTTCGTTAGGTCGCAAAATTTTGGAGCAAGGTAGAATAGGAACTAAGCAACAACAGGTTAGTGCTTAGCAATACTTAAACACTTAATCCTGCTCAATTTCAAAATCTGTTAGCAAGGGTGTGGTAAACACTGACCTTGTAGGTAAAGATAGAGATCGCTTGGTAGATATTTTAAAAAAAAACTTGACAACCAATTGAATTAATTTCGGCGAGCTTAAATTGATTTATTTGACCCTTTGACCGCTAATAACGATCTTAAAGTTTATTACCAACTGAACTCAAATTAATACTAAAAAAAAAACAATACAAATTTACATCTTCTTGCGACAGGCACATATAGAGCTAACACTCGGTCCGAAAATGTGATGCGAATCTTGTAAGGTTGAATAATGATAGCGGAGTATAACTCTGACAAACCATGGGAAGAGCGGTTAGGTAATATTCAACACGCGCTCAACAACATTAGGTACAGTGTATGTGGATTTACCCCGATTGATTTGACATTCGGTATTCAAGGCAACTAACTAAAACTCGCAAAAGTATCTACGTAAGCTTTGAAGATCCAGTGTATCCAACAGAATCACAAAATCACCCCAATCGGACATTTTACGGTTGAGTAGAGGTAAAAGAGATGTTAAAACCTTCTAGTGTAGGTGACTTTGTCTTTGTTAAGAATGAAGAACGACACTACACGAAACTTGATTCAAAATATAAGGGCTCCTTAAAAGTTACCGCAATTTTAGAAAACAATAAGTACGAATTAAGACATATCAATAGATCTAATAGGACAAATAAGTGCGCCCATGATAGCCTCTGCGAAGTTTCCCATATTCTTGTAGGGTTTCTTGAGGTACCTATATGAAAATTATAACAAGGATAACGTGACGGCGTATACTCATAATAATGATCTTGTTCATAAAACTGGTCCAAACAATATTGATAGAAATGCAGTGTATATTGTAAATAGTTATAACAGTCAGTTTTTAATATCTTCGAACTACTTGCGAAGGAGATTCTCTAATCTTGTAATAACTAATGCCACTGTTCATGAGGCTGCATCATTCGCAAAAAAAAAATACGATATAAATTAAAGGAAAAAAAATGTAGTAAAGTGATGATAAAAAAATATATCACTAAAAATGTAAGTAAAAAAAAATATTAATTATTAAAGGAAATGGGAGTCTTATAAAACTATGAAAAGAAATCAATGTAAAATAAAAAAAAAGTAGTAAAAGTAATATAACAAAAAATGTATGATTGACAAGAGATGTAAGATTGACAAAAAATGTAGGAAGATTAGTCATTGAAGGGAGTATGACTCAGCTAAAGGGGTTCATTCCGGTCTAGCCTTTTGGCTACAGGAATTGCAACCCCAGTCTAGCATTAGCTACAGGGATTTCCGGTCTAGCACTGTTGGCTAAAGGGATTTCCGGTCTAGCACTCTCAGCTAAAGGGATTTCCGGTTTAGCACTGTTAGCTAAAGGGATTTCCGGTCTAGCACTCTCAGCTAAAGGGATTTCCGGTCTAGCACTTTAGCTAAAGGGATTTCCGGCCTAGCACACTCCAGTCTCCGGTTTTAAACTGATGAGAGGGAGCTTAGTATACTCCAGTCTCCGGTTTTAACTGATGAGAGGGAGCTTAGTGCACTCCAGTCTCCGGTTTTTAACTGATGAGAGGGAGCTTAATAAACTCCAGTCTCCGGTTTTTAACTGATGAGAGGGAGCTTAGTACAGTCCAGTCTCCGGTTTTTTTAATTGATGAGAGGGATTCCTAGCTTAGTTAGAATCCAGCGCATCCATCGTTCGATATCCCTACTACTCAAATTGTTTTGCTACCTGTATAAAAGGCTCAGAGCGCCCTCTGTTCGGGCAGTCTAGGCTCTGGCGTGGCTCGGTACACTTGTTGTATCTTGCTAGTAGCTTATCCTTGACTCTTAGATAATTAATTTGTGCAAACAAGTTAATTATTATTGTCAACTATAAATTAGTCGCAGTACAATTTATAATGGACTATCTATTGCTTAAATTATGACTTATTTATAATAAGAAATAATTATGATTTGTTAACGAGTTAATTATCGAGAACAAGTAATTAATAATGGAAAGTTGATCAAAATATAAAGAGTTGTTATATCACCACATCCTCATTTTATTTATCGTATCTGACCCACTTCCTACATATACATATAAAATCGTAGGAAAGTCAAAATTGTACATTGAATATTATTTTAAAAGAATGCTTGGGGCGTGATCCACGATCGATATCGAAGTCAAAAATATAGTTTTTAGAATTTTTGTTTGTTTGTCTGTATGTATGTCCGGGGTAAACTCAAAAAGTACTGCATGGAGTTACTTCAAATTTTGCATGAATATTACTTACAGGTCGGGTCAACATATAGGCTACATATTATCACGCTATCACCTACGGAGGAGGAGCTGGGCGGAATAAAGGAAGCCCGCGCGGACGAAGTCGCAGGCAACAGCCAGTGTAAAATAATTTAAGTAAATTAGTAAACAAGACAATGACTCGCTCTCAAGAAAGTGCGCCAAAATTGAACCGAAATTTATTTTTACCGAATGTTCGACCGAAGTTCGAATTCGGTTCAAACCACATTCGGCCCATCTCTACTCTAAATCAAAATAAAAAAAACCGACACATTACATTATCATACGACAACAGGAAAACACGACAAAATCTTTTTCAAGTTCAATCAAGTTACCATTTTTTTGCAATGTCATTAAAGTAACAGAATAACAAAATTCGTACCAATAATACCCATACCAGCTGTTGAATTCCTTTCATCAAGTAGAAATGATTTGATAATCTTGAAATGGCTAACAGATTTTCTTAGTAATTTAACTAATTCTTTAGATTGTTACTGAGAATTGTCGCTAGAAAATCAGCCTTAAAATAAAACAAAAACTGCATCCGAGTCGGTTAAAGCAGTTTAACAGCTTCGGTAGCACATAGAGACACACATAGTGGTCAAACTCATAACACTCCTTTTTTGCGTCGGGGGTTAAATGTACGGGAACTCGAGTTATAGATGAAATCGGAATATGCTCCAATTTGTCATATCAATTGTAATTTATGACTTCTACTATTAGACAGGGGCAAGCATTTTTGTGATAGCATAAATATTTGTATTTCTGGGTTTGAATATCTATATTTCATGTATATAAAAGTCTAACCACGCAGCGAGCTGAAGGGCGAACATCTTTATGTACAAGTACAATGAAATCCAAAATACTTATAAAATTATCCACAGCTATTATTGCCAGACATTTTTGTAATGGTTGACATTTCGGCCATATTGCGACGACCGTGGACACGTTTGCACGACCATCGTTCGTATGATTCTGTACGATCGAGATCGAAGCTTCGGCCTTCGACCACCACAAAAATATTTCACATTAGACAGCCGTAAGAAATTTTATAAAGTAAGTAAAAGTCTTAAATAAATAAAACCCAAAGGCATAGAAGAACATAAAATTTATTTAGTATTTCTGTCATCGTATGTACCTCGTAGTCGGTGTTTGTTGGGTTACGGTCGTTAATTTCCCTAATCCACTGGCGGGTTTAACCTTTAATTACATTGTATAGCAGGAGGGTACAACATTTTGTCTAAGACGTGTAGAGGAATGTTTTCCTGCCAAAAGAATAATTTTACCTTGAATCCTACTTTTCAGAGTGGATCTTTCAGGCTATCTCTAAATACTAGGCAATATATAGGCTGTAAGGGGCGGTCTATCGAAAATCATAACCATAGATTTGGACCATGATCCTGAGTCGGAAACTTTTGGAAACTTCTGTGGTTTTTTTTTATTTTTCGACGATTTTTTTAACGTAACTTTGTATAATTGGATTTATTTTAATATGAATATTCTACGGTGTTTTTCGGGTAAACATAAAAAATATAAAGGAAACACAACATTATAAATATAAAAAATATAAAGGAAATCATAAATCGCAAATTTTGCATTTCCCACAAGAAAAGGAATTGCTCTCATGAATAGCAAGTCAAAATGGCATGTTTTCTTATTATCAATAGACTAATTCGGACTTGGATCGGCGTACTACGTAACTTATCGATAACTTTAAGATATTATATTTTACACTTTTTGTCGTCGGCACTTGGTGAAACTCCATTTGTAATTTTGTTAATACACTTGTACTGTTCCAAAAATCATTTTATATGTTAACTAGCTGTTGCTAGCGACTTCGTCCGCGCGGAGTTCGTTTACTCCGCATTGCCCCTCCCCCGTAGGTGATAGCGTGATAATATGTAGTCTATATGGTGACCCGACCTATTAGTAATATTCATACATTTGAAGTAAATCCATGCAGTACTTTTTGAGTTTACCCCGGACATACATACAGACAGACAGACAAACAGACAAACAGATAAACAGACGAACAGACAAAAATTCTAAAAACTATATTTTTGACTTTGATATCGATTATAGATCACGCCCCAAGTATTCTTTTAAAAAAATATTCAATGTACAGTTTTGACATTCCTACGATTTTATTATATGTATAGATATGTATAGATAACATCGCCAACTGGTTTCGCCATTACGGCATCTTTTCGGCTATGAGACTTTTATAAATATAACATTAACATACATAGAAGGTAGAAATTTTTCTGGCAATGGTATTTTTTTAACTAAGAAAGCAATATTCTACCAACAAAGATATTTCTTTATTTCAATTTATGATATTAATTTGAGAACTGGGTTTCTCAAACTAATATCTCAATGTGCCTCCGTTAGTTTTTCACAACAACGACGAGCCCCTAAAGAAACAAGACAACAGAAAATGTATTTAAATAACAAAGAAATCCAAACGCAAAAAAAATCTATAGTATTGTTGCGAATAATCTAGAAAAGTGAAGAAATCCGAAATCAGAAGAACTCTATTCAATAAAACTTTTTACAAGTTATTTTAACACGTCAAGATTTTTTAAAACTACTACCGGATCGAAAACGCAGCCACGCTAACGCGGAAGTGTTAGAACGCTGGAAAAATTTAGAAATAAAAGAAAGAGATAGGCTGCTTCTATTGATAAACAATAGCCACAGTTACCCAAGCAGCTATGCTATAATGTATCTATCCTCTATTATATAAATAGCGTGTGCTAGGTCTAGTTTACATTAAGAATTATTGTTTACGCGATATTTTCGGAACATTCGGGAACATGGTTGAAATTTGCCTTGGGTTTAAATAGGGATGTGTTGGCGAATAGAGTCAGTTTCATATAACGATTCGAAAGCGATAGTTGGGACGATCAGTGTGAAGAAATATAGCACAGTGAATATGGGAAGTGTTTTAGCTTAGTGATTCAGTGCAGAGAGGTCGTTTTAGCGGAGTGTAGTGACGGTGTTAATGGAGTTGTTAAGTGTATTTACGGATTGCATTGTGGTGTATGTACCTTTGTGTTGTAAATACACGGTTTTAATATAAGTGGTATTTCATTGCTCAATATGAAATCGAAGTGCGTAACAGTATGAAACAATTATTTAAGGACTGACGTTGTTTAAGTAAGTATCTTCACGCCCATATCCCCGAAGGGGTAGGCAGAGGTACAACAAGTGCACCCACGATTAGCCGAAGATACTTGGTCCCACAAATGTGACAGGTGGCAAACCTATCGCCAACCGGGCACTTGCGGGCACTGGCGTTGTTTCAGGCGCAAAAGTTAATTTTATGATCTAATATTTACTCGAAATTCTACGCAAACAAACTAAGAAAATTACCTTCATCCTTTGTTATTAATCAGTAACGATTTGAATTATCTGTCAAAAGCAATATGCAACATATTGGGGATTTAAAATTTAATACCTACTTTAGCAGACTCAACTCTTAGCAAGCCTATGCCATTAAAAGGTAGGCTTATATTTCGTATATAAATAAGGCTCCTAAAGAATTAGCATCGCTTGGGGCATCGCATGAATAAATAATGTTGCCTCTTTATTATATATATTTATATTTATCATATTTGATCTATTTCCAAAAATTTAATTAATTTAATTTCCAAAATACCTGTTTTCGGTTCACATATTGACTTAAAATCTTGTTTAGCATTCTTAGTACAACAATTTTTTATACGTATTTGATCTATTAGATGTCATAAACTTATAACGGTTATATAACGGTATAATAAAACAGTAACGAAACCAAATCTGTACAAGAAATATTTCTTTAAAAAATTATTGCATTATTATGTCCTGTACATAATTATTGTGTACAGGACATAAACATCAAAACGATAGAAATAATTTTTTTGTCTGTTTGTCTGTCTGTTCGCTTTTCACGCAAATATTACTGAACGGATTTTTACTAAATTTTGTGTAGTAATAGCTAATTGCCCGGGTTGACATTTCGGATACTTTTTACTACAGGAAAATCTTTCGTTCCCACAGGAAAATACAATTACTGGTTCAGCAAGTTCAAACAGAAATTTCGACAAATTAATAATTACTTATTACCAGAGCATAATAACATACATGGAACCCTCTAATGGGTTACATCCATGATTATTTTTTTAAATAGTTCACATTTGCATTAATCTGTTTTTTTTTAAATATATAACTGGGTAAATGCAAAATTTAGTTCGAGCTTCAACTACGAAACGGAATTCATGTACATGTTAGTTACTCTGTACTGCACAAAAACGTCGTACCTATACTCATAGAAAAAAATACATATATTTAAAAAATATTCAAGAACCAATTTAATTTATATCAATTCAAGAGATGTCGCTGTTAGTATTTAAAAAATACGTTATTGTTGTGTTTCCTTCAAGTAGATATATATGTAGGAAGTGGGTCAGATACGATAAATAAAATGAGGATGTGGTAATATAACAACTCTTTATATTTTGTTCAACTTGTATCAAAAAATAACATAAAATCACTATTAAAGCTTTCCATCACTAATGACTAGTTCTCGTTTAACAATTCCAAGTAACTTAATTATTCCTTATTACAAATAAGTCATAATTTAAGCAATAGATAGTCAATTATAAATTGTACTGCGACTAATTTATAGTTGACAATAATAATTAACTTGTTTGCACAAATTAATTATCCGAGAGTCAAGGATAAGCTACTAGCAAGATACAACAAGTGTACCGAGCCACGCCAGAGCCTAGACTGCCTTATCGGCGGGCGCTCAGAGCCTTTTATACAGGTAGCAAAACAAGTTGAGTAGTAGGGATATCGAACGATGCGCTTGCCGGCCCAGGCGGTACATTTGTTGTTTACACTTTACAATATTCTTGCATTTGACGACGCGGACGCCGTCATATATATTATATTTCAACAATTAAAAATAAAAGATTTTGGCTTTCTATTGATTAGTTGTAGAATTGGGAATTTTGGTCTTTATCTGCTTAATACTTACCTTGGCTTTGAAAAGTGAAGACGGACATCGATTGTTGGGTTTACGATTTGGTTTATGATTAGATTGGAAAAACATTATTGTTGTATATATATTGCCTAGAAGAAAAAAATAATTTATCTCAAGGCTCTAGCTCAGCCAAGAGGATAAGCTTTTCATTTGTTTCCTTGAAACCGGTGAAGACCCTCAGTCTCGGTTAACAAGAGATCACGAGCGCTATACCATATCTCCCGCCTCTGAAATCTTCACTCAGTGTGAAATAAGGTTAACAAGCGATCGCGAACGCTGCACTATATCCCGTACCTCCGAGACCTTCTCACAACGTAAATCTCGATTTAGCTCTCAGCGTAGCCACACAGCTACCTTGCGGTCACTAGAAAGTACTCAAGAGCGTGAAACTCGATTAACAAATAATCGCCAGCACCACACCGAGAACCGCGCCTCTGAAACCTTCACGCAGCGTGAATCTCGGCTTAGCTATCAGCGTAGTCGCACAACTGCCTTGCGTTCAATTAGAACCACGGTAGAGCGCAAAGAACGAATTCGTAATGATAGAGAACATCAATCTATTACGTTCATTAGAAACAGGAACGGCGTGATGGACGTAATGCGGCTGCTGGGGAGTGGTACTGTAATACCTTTATGGTGTTACATATACACTGGCAGCTTTGTCTACTTTTGAACGTAGAACTGTCTAGTTTTTAGATGAAAAATGTAATAGAATAAGAGTGTTCGAATTGATCTGGTCGGGAAAAGACATATGCCCGAAAAATAAATGAAGATATAAAACAATAGCGTATTATTGGAAATCCTACAAAATCCCGTCGATCTTCGGGGTCCTCGAGCAGCCAAGCGAGTTAAAGAAAAACCCCCGGGCAAAAGGCGGTACAATTGGTGGAGTAACACGGCCGGCCAATATATTCGCCCGGCAAGTGTTACAGTACCATGATGTGTATCAATATCCAGCAATCATAGGAACGCGAAAGAGTACATCAGATTCGGCAAACTCACTCTGAGGAATAACATAGTACTCAATTGGATACAGACCGCAGGTATACGGCATTCTGTGTACAGATTGTCTGATGATGATTCTATGATTAACAGTAATATTGAGGAGTTGTAGCTTTAGCTACAAACATTTTGCAGATTAAGCTAATTACTACACATAAAGTAACATGTTGCAGTGCACAACGTAGTATATTCTTATAATAATTATCGTCATACCACCTTGCTTATTTGATATTATCAGGGTCCTTTAGAGAAAGAGCTAAATGAAATTTTAGTAATTTATAACAACAGACATAAACTAAAATCCTTAAACGAAAGTCACTACAACATGCGTACGAAGTCGCGGGCAACAGCTAGTAATAAATATTATATTATAATATACAATGTTAATAAAAATATACCTAACATTATATATAGTATATCTGAAGAACTATATTTTATTTTCAATTAATATGATTTACAGAAAGTTATATCCTTTCTTTTTTTGAAACAAATATTCAAGCAAGTTGTTTAAACTAATAAAAGTGTCTTCATATTATTTCGATCAGGAATTCTATATATGCAAATGACAATTATTTTACAGTTAATTATTTCTATCCCACAACATTCAAAAATTAGTGTTGCTGAAAACGATTTTATGGCAGTCATAGGAGTATATTCAATAACATTCTTAACAAAAATACAAGTACCACCTCTTCTTTGTTTTTCCGCAATAGGACGCAGCCGATTTATAGTTTTGTAGTTTTAAAAGTATAATATCTTACTGAGATACAAATGTTTCACAAAAGCATAAAGTGTCCTATACTTCTGCTTTTTCAGAATTTATTAGTATTGAT
This sequence comes from Apodemia mormo, assembly GCA_036924255.1. Lineage (NCBI taxonomy): Eukaryota > Metazoa > Arthropoda > Insecta > Lepidoptera > Riodinidae > Apodemia > Apodemia mormo. Next base: position 6,292,326 of record JAUPFN010000012.1, on the reverse strand, counting down.
TCTATTAATTCAATTTTACAAGTAAACCCTACAATAATTGGTAAACGAATGAGGATGATTAATTTTTTGACATGGGATAGCCAACAGTCAGTTTTGTGAATGGGCAATAGTAGGATTTTTTTTAAAGTAGAGAAAGGTTTAGTATTTAATTTACATTATGAAAGATTTTATAACCTTATTAATGAATATAAGGTAAATAAAAAAATATTCTCTGCACGTTTAAAATATTATTTTAGAAACCGCAGACAAGATCAAAGCTACGGGGAATATTATTAATGTTGAAACTAACAAGCCAAATTATTCAACAAAAGTCGACTGAGTCAGTATAAAAGCTAATTAATGTGCGCAGCAGTTTGAATAAAAATTCGCCCAATACTGCAACCTTAACAATTCAAATTCCCAGTTCTTAGTTGGCGTCATGAAGCAGTGCGTAACCAATTCATTATGTATTACTAGCTGCAGCATGTAGCCCGCTGCATTATAAAAGTTTTCGGTGAATCCCGCAGGATTACTTAATTTTTACGGGATAAAAAAACAGTCTTTGTGCTGTTCCAGGTCATCATCTACCTGTATACCAAATTTCATTCAAATCCGTTCAGTAGTTTTTGCGTGATTAAGTATCAAACATCCATCCAAACTTTCGCATTTATAATATTAATATAGATTAAATGTTTTCAAAACAATTGATATAAAAAAAAAAACAAATTTATGGCTACATTATCTTTAGTCTAGAGTTACTCGCGACTTTGTTCGTGTGACTAAAAATCATTAATTCTCTTTAATCTGTTGGTTAAAAAAGGAGCCTATGTCATTCCTAGATGATAAAAAATTCTAGAGTAGTTTTTACGTTAAATAGTAACAAACAAACAAAAACTCAAATCTTTCCTCTTTATAATATTAGTTCAATTAAAATTATTGCTATTTGCTTCAGTATTTAATGTTTTCGCACCGCAATTACCTTTTATATTCAACCGTAAAGTATCTATTATCTACTGCCTAACTATAAGACGATTTATATTATATCCATACTAATTTTATATTATATGTATATTATGCGAAAATCTCTCTGTCCGTCTCTTATGCTTTCACGGCTAAACCACTGAATCAATGTTCATGAAATTTGGCAAGGAGATAGTTGAAGGACTAGAGTAAAACTGAGGCTATTTTTTCTCAAATTCAATCCCTTAAAACTAATACAGGAGATAAAAGTTTATATGAAAGGTTATATTGATGACATGTTATTAATCTACACGCCTGCGAAGCCGCGGGGGATAGCGAGTTTTTAATATTTCCATATAACTATTGAAAATATAATCCTAACACACATTTTACCAAAAGGCGTCAAACAACAGAAGCTTACCACTACGAGGTGGACTAAGGCCTTAAATATCGTGTATAAATAAGTCTGAAAAATTAGCATCACCCCGAGCACAGTATGAATAATTAATGTCTGCCTCATTATTATTCGACGAAAATTAGAGGAAACTCGTGGCATTCCATTACTACGATGACTGGGTCCGTACAAAGCTGATATTCATCCAACTAAGTGAAATAACGGGGGGTGAGAATCGTCAGGCGAGCATATAAAAGATGTGAAACTGTATACAAATGTAATGAAAGAGGGCCTTTCGCGGCTCGCCTTCATATTTATGAAGATAAGCCTTAACTGTGTTGTATATTTTTCGTACATCGTATTTTGTAGAGGCGTATCTTGAAAATTTTAATATGGCACTTCCATACAACCATCTATGATGTTTAATTTCTAAAATTTTCATGTTTCCTGAGTTGGGTATGCCAGAGTCAACGCGGATCGCTAAAGAAAATATGTGGAGTAACACTTGCAAACCGGGTTCTGTAATATTTAAGTGAGAGATAGGTTAGGCCTGAAATTAATGAAAATTTTTAATGGACATAGATGATTGTATCGAAGTGAGAGTTGGGTAAGTCAGAGAGGGTATGAAAACATAATCAACGGGGTCGAGATGAAATCGCTACAAAAAATATGTGGAGTAACACACACGGACCGGCGGGGTGATCACGTAACTCGCAAAGCGAAATTATCGTAATTGTTTAGTTATTGCAAGACACATAACAGCCTTGTATATTAGTGACAGTCGTTGCTGCTTGATTAGTTTTGGTACTGTTATATTGCAAAAAGTTCATCCAGTGATCAGTAAGAATTTAACAACGTTTTCGATGAGTTTTTCACTACGTTTAAAAGTCATCGCTGATCGCTGGCGCATTGCAAACGTTAGGAAATAATAAGCCTGCGGGTTTCGTAATATTTAAGTTAGAGAGAAGTTGACCCTAAAAGCCTCTGTGGTCTAGTGGTCCAGCGTTGGCGTTGACCACATGAGGTCCCGGGTTCGATTCCCGGGTCGGGCACATTAAAAAGTGTTTTGTCAGTTTTCGCCGTGTTGGTCCCGGCCTCCTTTGAAGAATAGGCCAACTGCCGTTCTGCCAGGCAGATCGTAAAAGGCGACTGATTGGCTATCGAGTCACTACCGGTTGGCCCGGTTGGCGATAGGCTTGCCACCTATCACATTTGTGGGACTAAGTATCTTCGGTGGGTGCACTTGTTGTACCTCTGCCTACCCCTTCGGGGATATGGGCGTGAAGATACTTTTTTTTCTGACCTTAAAAGGAAGTACTGACGTAAAAATAACAAATGTTCCGTTGGTTCGGACCTATAGAAAGAATGGTAGATGAACGGTTAACAAAACAGATATATAATGCAAATATGGAAGGATGTAAGTACCGAGAAAGACCAACACTGAAATACCACGATCAGTACTGTCCGAAGGTGGTGTGAAGAGTCTTCGCAACCGGCGTGTGTGTATGAATGTGGAGGAAACGAGACAGGCCTGCAAGGATCGTGATGTATGGCACTCGGTTTTTTCTGCCTACCCCGTAAGGGATCTGGCGTGAAGATATATATGTATGTATGTAACAAAGATCGCATCGGATCACTTGTTAGGTATGAAGAATGAAGCGAACGTCAATAGAAGATTTTTTTATATAATAAACTGAAACCAAAAATTAATAACATCTTAGAAGACAGTATACTGGAGACTGACAGTAGTCAATCTACATACATGTGATATTCGAGCAACGCACACATAGACACCTCTCACGGACGCGATATCTAGGAATGGTTCGGTACAGTTTGTTCCGCACCAGTCCGAGATATCGCGTCCGTGAGAGGTGTCTATGTGTGCTATGCTCTACCATTACTTGTACGGAACATTGACTTCTGTTAGTTTCTAAGTATTCTGTGGTTAGGACTGTCTCAACGGGATTGAAATTTTCCGCTCGCAAAGTGATAATTTTTGGGAGCAAGTTTAGGTGAGTATGATGAGTTTTTTATATCATAAGAAAGCTCAGAACCAGATGACTCTCCAGATGAAAAGAAACATCTATCGCTTATAAACACCAAAGATGTCAATGGTACGTCACTATTCGTTTCACGGAATGGCAATACCGCATGCAAATGTTTACCGCCTACTGCAGCCTTTTTTTTTTTTTTTTTTTATAGTAGAGGGGGCAAACGAGCAGATGGTGCACCTGATGGTAAGTGATCACCACCGCCCATGGACATCCGCAATACCGGGGGTATTGCAGCTTCCAAATCCGAACACAACAGTAACAGAACCCGGCAGAACGGCAGTTGGTCTATTCTTCAACGGAGCTTGGACCAACTCCGGGGTGGTATTTGTTTTCATAATTAAATCGTATAAACCGTCCCATTGGTCGAGTGGTTAGCGACCCTGACTACGCAATCGACGGGGCCCGGGTTCGATCCCCGACGGGGACAAGCATTTGCGTGATGAGCATAAATGTTTGTATTTCCGGGTTTGGGTGTTTATCAAATCTATTTCTGTATTTATATATGTATTTCTATGAATTAGTATCATTGACTAACGCCCATAACACAAGCAAAATAATTTGCTTACTTTGGGGTTAGATCAGTCAGTGTAATTTGTCCCGTGAATATTTGTTATAAAAACTTTTTTTGCTTTGTGTAGTATGCGTCTTTAATAAATGTATTTTTATTTTTATTCACAACCTAGGCGAAGGTGTTGACTGCTGTCATTAGCTAGAATCATGAAATCATTCATCCGAATTCCGCCCACTCGTTCCGATCAGATCTGCATAATATTTGTGTCAGGAATGCCAGAAACGTTAGAATTTCTCCCTGAATTCGGAGAGATATTTGCGCTCAACCCTCTGCGCGATTCAATTGTAACAATTTGCATGTATAACACAGGTCAACAAAAATTTTTTTTTTCTGAGTCTGTTATTTAGTGACCATTTTCTGATTATATACATCGAATAGTAAACAGAAACGCTATTAACAATCAATAAACTTTGCTTTTGTACTTTGGGGCCTCATACAAGAAAGTTTTGATTTTCACAAAGGAAATACCAATACTATTCATTTTCTAAAGCTTTTTTGTATTCTTTTTTGTATTTATGTGTTTAGTTATGCCGTATTTTATAATTAAATTAATAAAAATGTATAATTGATAACTTGTTTTCCTTTTAAATATAATTGAAATTTAATAATAGAGCTTTTCCATAAAATTTGAATTTTCGTGCTGGTAGCTACAAAAGCAAACTTTATTAGATAAAAATATTTTTTCATTCTTTAGTTAGGCATAAGTAATCAGAATCAGAGGTACAGAACTCAGACTCAAAATTCATGTTGACCTGTGTAATCAAACACAAAATGGTGTTAATATCTGTCTACACTTATATTGTAGAGAGGAAAGGTTTGATTGCTAATTTGCTTGTAATGAATAAACTCAAAAATGGATTGGAATGGATTGGAATGGACCTTAAAATACTTATACTATTAAATAACTACACTATTAAGGCGTAACATAGCTTACTTTTTTTAAACGCCTGTTCAAATAGTTCAAAATAGTGATTTTGTGTGACGTCACACGTGAACGAAGCCGCAGTTATCAGCCAAACATGTTATAAATTAGCTGTGTTCGCGTGGAAAAATCTTCGAAAATAAAAGTAGCCTAATTTACTCTAATTACATTGGCTATCTGCCAGTGAGTGTCCCGTCAAAATCGGTCAAGCCGTTTAAAGATTAGCCGGAACAAACAGACAGACAGACAGAATCAGACAGAAAAAAACTATAAAAAATATTATTCTGGTATATGTATGTACCGTGTACAAATCCATATGAGTTTAGTAAAAGCGGTTATTTTAATATTACAAAGAGACACTTCACATTTATTTATATAAATGTATACATATAGATGTCAAAGTTAATATGTTTGGACGTTCGTAACTCTATTACCCAAATGTGGCTGGACAGATATGGATGAAATTTGGCACACAGGTAGATCATACTTTCTATCCCGAAAAAATATCTTATTCCCGCGGGATTCAACAAACAATTTTATTCTGCAGCGTTCTGCGGGGTCAACAGCTCCTAGCTCAATAGAATGACTAACTGGGCGACCGAGATTCGCTCGGATGAACCTCTTTCTAACCTAACCTTATCGAGCCAGCTTTTCATGTAAAAACAGATTATCACGGTGATGATACTTATACCTACTTAAATTTTAATAGCAAAAGACTATCTCAATTAGATATACTGAAAATCAGTGTTGAGGTGCACCAAGCTTCAAGATACATGCATACTGACTGAGTTATCCCCTTTTAATGGACTCAGGTTAGGGTACCTCGCACTAGAGGTGTGTAACTCCGGAGGTACTGAATCAAAGGTTCTGATTCCAGGACCGGATACGATAAGCTTATTTATTCCTTCAATCCTTATCATCTCCGCGGAATTATTTATTTCGGCCAGAATGGTGACCGACTGAGCGTACTGCGATTAGAATGAAAGAGTGAGACGCGACAAGCGATAATCACTCTAAAAAACGACTTAGGTATATTACATAGTGCTGTGGAATGGGTGGGAGCGAGAAAAATATATAGGGAAAAGTTCATTTAATGATACGATCGCAGAATATGATACACTGAAATGTTATGGTTGAAGTGAGCCAAAGGAATAAAGGAATAAATAAGGTGAATCATATCCGTGCCTGGAGCCGGAATAAGTGAATAAATTCACCTCAAGGAATAAAGATTACCCACCGCAGTCGCACTCAGCACTGTCACTTTCTGTTCCTTTTTATTTTAAATCAGCTGTGCCCGCGACTTCGTTCGCGTGGAAAAAATTCTAAAATATCCTATGTCCTTCTCCTGGCTCTAAACTACCTCCCTGCCAATTTTCAGCTAAATCGGTTCAGCCGTTCTTGAGTTATAAGTGGAGTAACTAACACGACTTTCTTTTATATATATATATATATATATATATATATATATATATATATATATATATATATATATATATATATATATATATATATATAAAAGTATGCTTTGACATACTTTTTAAAAATATGTTTGTTTTGTTTGATAAATGTTAGTTCATTAATAAATCATTTCTTACTCTTCTTAGGTTGATAGTTAACCTTTGAAGTGATAATTATCTTTGAAAAATTTTTTTTTCATAATTATAGCTTTGTAGTAGGTACCAAAGACCTCTGCGCTAGACTGCGGACGGACGGACGTACGGACGGATATAGCGAAACTATAGAGTTCCTAGTTTATTTCGGAACCCTACGAATTATTAAAAGACTACATTGATTTTAAAATATAAATAATTTATTTACTAAAGTATCTTTACTTTTTCTTGAGAGTAAATGTTGATATAAAATACCAGTTAAAAAAATGCTTGGCTTTTATCTCTTTGATATTTATGGGATAATTATCCGATATTTATGGGATAATGATCTGATAATTATTGTATAATTATCGCGATAAATATCAAGGGGTATTTTGCAATGCCCCTTGAAATTAAGCTCAAAAGGGTAAAAACTATAAGCATAGATTTTTTCAGTTCAAACGTCTATTTTGTTAAAATGGCGGTATATTGATTTTTGGAAAGCTGTACATTTTAGAATTGAATTTGATCTTTTGAAGGGCTTTAGCACGACAGTCTTTTTAAATCAATCGGTGTATTAGCTTAAAAGTTATTTCAAAAATATTAAGTAAATTTGCTAAAAACAACGTAATTTTAATATTTGAAAAGCTGAAACTTTTTAAAATTAGATTCGATTTTCATTGTAGAAACAGCGTTCGACGTAGTTTTTTTAGTACTAAAATATGGTAGAATACCAAAACATGATTGGTTAAAAATTTCCGAAGTTATGTCGAAAAAAGACTTTCAGTTTTTGTCAACGATTTCTCCGAAACGGATAAACCGATTTTGATGCAATTTATACATTAGACCTAGCTTTTTGACGAATAGAGCTGATTAGATTTTGTATTCAATCGGTACATTAATCTGGAAGTTATATTAAAAAAACACTATTTTTTATAATACTTATACTATTTTTTTGAGGTTTTTTCAAAATTTCTCAAAATCTCCTGGGCCGATTTGGTTCAAGTTTCCACGAAGTCTAAGTTTAGAATCCAATCGAATACCGGCAACGGCGTTTCAATCGGTGCAGCCGTTTAAAAGTTATGAGATGTTTACATACACACACACTCACACACACACATACATACATATATACAGTCATACTGATGTCATCGTGAAATTATCGGGGCAAAATCAATAACTTTCTTATCCACATTACGTATGTAAGTAGTTAAAAAAATAAACACCCCCAGGTTCTTATAATTAAATTGCGACTGCCGCTGCAAAAAAATCTCCTAATTTTCTGGACACCTTTTAATAAAAACCAATTATAACTTAAGTCCTTTACAAAATTTCATGTTCAATTTTCTCTGCACTCTCATTGCGGGTATTTTTTTCATTTAATAAATTACAGCTACTAAATTACGGTTCTGAGGTAACAAACAAAAGAATGATAGGTTTATTTTCTTTTTGAAGGAGATTGTAAATATTGGTTCACTCTGCGTCTTCTATCGTCTTTATCATGGGGAGTGTTTCGACGAGTTGTTTGGAATAATTCCTGCCGCCGAATTCCACCATCGGACATCGCGTCAAAATTTAAAGTTCCATCCTCACCATCTCGATGTCTGGAAATCCACAACTGTGCGTTTCTCCCGACACTTTTTGCCTCGCACTACTCTGTTGTGGAATCAATTACCGGCAGGGGTATTTCCGAACGGATACGACATAGGGACCTTCAAGAAAAGAGTTTACTCATTCTTAAAAGGCCGGCAACGCAACTGCAAGGCCTCTGGTATTGCAGATGTCCATGGGCGGCGGTGATCACTTACCATCAGGTGCACCTCTTGCTCGTTTGCCCCCTCTTCTATAAAAAAAAATAATAAAGTAAGGATGATACGAAAAAGGTGAATAGTGATAACGCCACTTTTAGTTTTATAGCTGTACTAGCTGTAGCCAGCGACTTCGTCCGCGCGGACTTCGTTTACTCCGCACAGCACCTCCCCCGTAGGTGATAGCGTGATAATATGTAGCCTATATGTTGACCCGACCTGTTGGTAATATTCATGCAAAATTTGAAGTAAATCCATGCAGTACTTTTTGAGTTTACCCCGGACATACATACAGACAAACAGACAAAAAATCTAAAAACTATATTTTTGGCTTCGATATCGATTGTAGATAACGCCCCAAGTATTCTTTAAAAAAAATATATTCAATGTACAGTTTTGACTTTCCTACGATTTTATTACATGTTACTTCCATACTAATATATTATAAATGCGAAAGTCTGTCTGTCTTTCTGTCTGTTACGCTTTCACAGCTAAACCGCTGGACCAATTTTCATTAAATTTGGCATGGATATAGTTGAAGATTCGGGGTCAAACATAGACTATTTTTTTTTTCAAAAATCAGTCCCTGGAGAGCTGAAATAGGAGATGAAATTTTTATTAAAAGCTATTTGGACGACTTATTAATATACTCGCGGGCGAAGCTTCGCGGGTCAGCTAGTGTTAAATATTTGCACATTATATAATAGTAGATTATGCAGTAGCTTGATGTGTTATCTGACGGAAAGAGCAAGCATCGCGCTATAGAAATCAAAGATGTTAATAGCGCGTTGCTATCCATGTGGTGGTATCTTTCCCCCGTGTTGGTCCCGGACTCCTTTGAAGAATAGGCCAAATGCTGCTCTGCCAGGCAGGTCGTAAAAGGCGACCGATTGGCTATACGAGTCACTACCATCGTGACTACTAGGTGGTAGAGTTCTGCATTGTCTCGCCCGGGTCAGGTACCAACGCCTTACCTATTCCTGTCGCAATAGCGTCAGTGCTTGTCACTGTTGTGTTCCGGTATGGAGGGTAAGGTAGCCGGTAAACTGATGCATGTGGCATTAGACCTCGCCACAAGATAGCAACGCACCATTAACACCTTTTGGTGTTTGTGGGCAACTCACCACATTCACATTAACGCACCACACTACTTAATATGTGTAGTTTATCCATATACACAAATATCTTATATAATGTTTATAATATAAATTTCAGTAATACAGAACACCCTATATATAGATCCACAAGTATATATTTCTTCTATATATTATATTTACATTTATTGTAACATTATATAATAATTAATTTATTCAATAAGCATAGTCACGGGGAACCGGTAGTTAAGCTCTCGCCGGCCGGGGTCTATTGTTCGTAAACAGGTATGTGGCCTGATGCCCGAGCGCAGCGGGAACCGCCCCCGACCGACGATTTGCCACGCCAGTCAAGACCTTAACACCGTGAGCGAACTAGCGAGCCCGTGTCCGCGATAAGTTTATATTTTAATACCCCCGTTCGGCCGCGAGACTATTTTTATTAATTACAATAGTTGATGTCCTGTGTTTTTATGTAATTTAGTTGTGTGTATATCGTTTGTGTACTGTTAAACTGTCTGTGTGTGTGTGCTGGTAAATAAACGATACTGGTAAAATTAGCTGCGTATCAATATTACTAAGTAGGTAAGACTCTTGAATTTAACATCACACTTACCTACAGTGTTTATAGACGATGGTTGACTCTTTCCATCAGGAGACCCGTCTGCTTGTTTGCTATCTTATGATATAAAAAAATTGTAATGTCAATTTCATACGTAATAAGTAATAACACATATTTTTGCCAATACATATTTTTATTTTTTCCTACATTTTCAAAGTTGAAACTAAATTCGGACAATGGGCTAAATAATTCCGATGAAAATAACCAGGTTGCTATTCCCAGACTGGAAAATAGTGATATAAAACAAAAGCTAGAAATGTAAGTTCTAGCTCAACTACAAAAGCTACCTTTAGTCTCGAGCTTAGTAAAACTTTTGACAAAGAACTTTTAATTGACAAGTGAAACTTTACATTCTCCCCGTCGCCGACCGATAATTGTTTCAATAACGGCGAGCCATGAGAAAACTCCGGTAACTTTATTACATTCATCTGTATTTCAGTTGAAATAGAATTAATTATACTGCCGCTTCGTTAAGCTACAAGTTTTAATTCTTTGAGACGAAATACCGTTTTTTTAATATTCCTGTTAAAATTATAAAATTAAATGTAGCGGTTTCAAATTATCTAGCTAATGACGTGTTTGTTGAAATTGTATGAATTCATGGTCTTTTCATACAAATACGTTGTCTTTGTATGAGGAATTTGGATCTTCGTATTGTTCCAGACTCCTTTTCGAAGAGTTGCGCGCACGTATTCTTCTGTTTTAAGAATTAATTTCTAAAATCACGTTACTATAGATGAAGATCGAATTATGGGATTTTGCCTCGAAGCACAACCATTTTGAAGCACAACTAAACTATTATACCTCGAAGCGCACCTTTTAGTTGCGCTAACGAAATAAATTAAAAAAAATTGATGTGGTGTCGTGGGACACCAGGTAGGAACGAAGTTCCTTCGGCTAAACGGCACTACTCGCTTGTGTATGCGATTGTCGCGCCTGCGCACGTTTCATTTAACGGTTTTATTCCACGCACTTTTTTCCACGGATTTTTTCTTACGGTTTTACTATCACATTTTTTTCAGTTCGGTCGCGCAGCAAAATCCCTATTCCCTCCAAGCCTGCCGTAAGGAACTTCGTTCCAATATTATAATTTTATTCCTCGTAGCGCACCAATAATGAAAAATAAAGAAAAATGGTGTAAATAATAAGAAAAATAGATATCATCTAAATGTTTATGAAGTAACTTTGTGTCCGAATTCCCGAAAAGGTAGGCAGAGGTACAACCAATTAAAAGTAACCCTGTATAGATAATTGTTTCTTTTTTATTATTCACACTACTTGTTTTATGCTCTTCCCTATTTGTCATCATTGGTGCGCTTCGAGTAATAAAATGATAATATTTTTTAATTATTTCTTTAGCGCAACTAAAAGGTGCGCTTCAAGGAATAGTTTAGTTGCGCTTCATTAGGTGCGCTTCAAAATGGTTGCGGAATACCCCCGAATTATAACTTTCGTTCAAGGCTATAAAGAGATATATTATGATTTGCGTGATCCACGTTATGATGATGACAAAAGGAATAAAATTTGGTCAGATATACGGAAATGCGCTGCGTTCCGATGCGGATCGTTCAAGTGTCCTCGATCTAGTCGATTTATCTCGATAGTTCCAGACCACAGACCACATGAATACTAATAAACACGGCATTGGGAAGGAAACGTGTCTCCGTGCATATGAACAAACGCTCCTATAACTGTCAAAAGTGTCATACATTTGTAGATATAATATATCGTGAAAAAATAGAAATAAGCTATGTTGTACTATTTTATCGTATTGAATGAGATTACAAGGTTTTAAAATTACCTTTGGGGTAATTTTATGTCATCGATAAGTAGTATAACTCTGTATTTCTGTGTTTAAATGCAAACTACACTGACAAATCAAGAAATTGCCTGGGAAGGCGTATCAATTTAATCCGTGTTCCAGACAGATCGACTAAATCTCAATCTCTCCAAGTTCCTATAACCTACAATTATTCGAACTGTATGATATCGCCGACATCACTGGTTTTCAATTCACCTAATAAATATCACCTGACCATTTTTTTCCAAGCCCCACAACGATAAGCGTGAGCAAGGCCAAGTCCGCCGCTAAGTGGATGTGCGGCTTCAGAAGCCCCGCAGCCTCGGAACTATTCCTAATTCACGTTCTATTTGTATAATAATATGTACATTACGCGACTTTGCTTTATAAATAGTACCTGAACTCTGAAAATAATTAGACGAACGAATCAAGAACGCACCATGGTCAAATTGGTTGCATACTGTCAGAAGGTGGTGATCAAGAATATCCGAAACTCCAAAAAAATGCATATAATAGAGTTCCATTTTACAGCTTCGGGTAGGAATTAGGAAACCCCAAAAATATGCTCAAAAGGCTAAGTGAGGAATTCAAAAAGAAAAATGGCAGCTATTTGTAACACCTTGTCTCAAATAAGACCAAACAAAATTACAAAGTTATCTTTAAAAAACGCGCGTAGGTGTACAGATAAAATATTTACCAATAAAGAAACGTATCCAGTTACAGACTGGGCTATTATTTACGAGTGAATAATGAACCGCAATTTATCTGAAGCGACTGTTGAATAAGCAATGTTTTAAGTTGGCGATAAATTGTGGATGTGGCAGATCCCTTGGCAAGTATTTTTCGGGAAATAAAACAAAATCATTGATCACAATTTTTCATTGGTTGGTATAGCAAATATATCGCGATTTTACATTAAGCTGGATTTAGAGAAAATACTCTCATCCGCATTGGAATACTCTTACCCTAATTGAAATGAAGATTTTTTTAACGCTCGTAGAACGAAGAGAGCTAAATAAAATATCATAGAAATTTTGACGATAGTTACTGTATGTTTGCAAAAGGCAGCTCTCTAGACATATCGTGACTATACGTCCCGTTTTGAACAGGACTGTCCCGGTTTCAATTACACTGTCCCGGTGTCCTCTAGTCCATATATATCGCAGCGACGTGAAAATGTCCTGTTTTCTGAAAAAATATACACAGTTACGGCACAAAAATTTATGAAATACCATTGCCGACGAATAATCTCATCTAACTTGATGAATATTTGCTCAGAAATTAGTCCAACACTAAAATCGTAGGTACTAAAAAATATTATCAAGTCCGGTTCCCTTGCGGGGTAGGCAGGATAAGCCGAACGTCTATAGAATTTCCGGTTCACCGCGATTCACCGGTTTATCGGTTGGCGAGATAAACGGTGATCCTCATTACCGTATTTATCAACATGTTAACGACTATCGACTATTTCTAACGAGTACCGAGACCGACAGCTTTACGTGCTCATCCCAGGTACGGGAGGTGGTAATAATACACCACTCCGCAAAACTCTTAGCTGTTACTGAGATTTTAGATTTTCGAGAAAAACCTCGAAAAAACCTCAATAACACTTTTGCCAAACCCGGGGTTCGAAACCGGGACCTTATGATCTGACCTGAATGGGCTACCGCACGAGGTATTTTTTTATTTCTCCACTAGCTGTTGCCTGCGACTTCGTCCGCGCGGACTTCGATTACTCCGCACTGCTCCTCCCCCGCACGTGATATCGTGATAATATGTAGCCTATATGTTGAACCGACCTGTTGTAATATTCATGTAAAATTTGAAGTAAATCCATGCAGTACTTTTTGAGTTTACCCCGGACATACATACAGACAAACAGACATACAGACAAACAGACAAAAAATCTAAAAACTATATTTTTGGCTTCGATATCGATTGTAGATAACGCCCTAAAGATAATAAATCACGCCCCAAGTATTCTTTTAAAAAAATATTCAATGTACAGTTTTGACTTACCTACGATTTTATTATATGTATAGATTGGAAAGCCTATAATTTAATATTCAAAACGCTAAATCCAACTTAACATTGATATTTATTTAATTTCTATTCTCCTTATGGAAACAGGTACATGCTACGACATTATTGCGATTATTTATTGCGTACTTCATATTAACGTGATTTACGTGTTTAATTGTATAAAACACGTAAGTCATGCTAAAAATATTTAACAAATTTAAACAATTAACAATAACTTTATTTTATATTTATAAGTATTATTAATATTTATTTATTTAATTTATTCTGTGTGCTTAGCAATAGAATAAGCCAGCGGATTTTTACGTACAGGGGGATATTTTTGTTATATATTACTTGTCGTAGATAATTAAATCTAAATATATATATATATATATATATATATATATATATATATATATATATATATATATATATATATATATATATTAGCTATAAGAGCTACCATACAAGGTGGACGCGTGCTAACCTATTGGCTCTTATATCCAGTTTAAGTTTAATCTCGTCGGTTTTGTGTGATTTAGTGCAAAACCGTGAAGTAATCAAATGTTAAGACAGTAGAAAATACGATTTTGCCTTTATTTTGAAATTTCTTTTATTTTAAATTTAGGATAGTTATTATTATATCAATTCACCCCCCCTCTCACGAACTCCACCAGAATATTTAATACAAGTAATTTGTTTGGCAAAAGAACGTTTGCCGGGTCAGCTAGTACCATAATATATAAAAATTTAGAATTGCAAAAAATATGTTGAGGGTGGTCTAATAACATTTTTGTTAAAAATAGCACCGCCAGACTTAAATTTGTATGCTTTACTGGTTAAAAAAGTAGAAGTATTGTTTGAAGAATTTCAAAGGAGTCAGGCGGTAAAACATTTTACTTAAGTCGTACATTCAACTTTTAAAAAAAAGGAAAAGAAACTTTAAAAACATAGACATTTACAGAGCGCCAGACCGATGAATTATCATTTGTCTAATGACCAAAAAGTAAAAAAGTCCATTTTTGTTATTATTCTGGATCACCGCCGTTTTTTGCGATCCCCGCTTAGACTATAAATGTCCTGTTTTAACATAAAAATAATATGGTCAGTTTATCCTATCATTCAGCGCTCATTCATGACACTAATTGCGTGTAAGATGACTGATGAGTTTTGCAGCGGATTTGCGTTAATTTAGCTGGAAACTTTACATCGTAGTGACGAATATTGGCTTCGTGAACAAGCGTGTTAGTGCAGCGTAGAAGTGCGTCCTTCTCATTCATCTATCTCCATACATATTTTTTACGGTGCTATCAACATTTTCATAATTTTATTTGTATCGCTCGCGACCGCGCCGCCGTCCAGTCGGATTTCAGAAGCAAACTTGAAACGAACGAAGACAGAATTCAGGATGGATAGGATAGATTATTACATGTTAGAAAATTAAAGAAACATATTAAAAGAAAATTTTGATTTCGTGTAAGTTATCCTATAATGGATTCCACTCAATGGAATCAGGGAAAACAAACGAAAATACGAACATAAATCTTAAAACAGAACGTTCAAAGAGAACGCGAAATCACCTGATGCTACGTAAAATAAAGTAAAATACTTACCTAGAATTTCGTTTAACGTCGCGCCTCTTTGTAATGATAAAAGAGATAAAAGGTACGCCATGTCGCAAATATATCTCATTTGTGTCTGTCACATTAAAGTTGTCGGTACACCAATTCGACTTGTCACTTTAATAGTGATTTAAAAACCTTCCAAAGCGAAAAAAACAAATGATCGTTCGCGTCGTAAGCCAATACTCAAGCTACGCATTCAACTTTAATTTTAATCTCCTAATTAATTTTCCTCTATATTGGTCTAGGCTTTTGAGGAAAAGTCTAATTACATTTCTAACTAAGTAGATCGCAAGAGGCAAACTATTTTTTTAAACTTTTTTTTATATTATAAGATAGCAAAAAAGCACATGGGTCTCCTGATGGAAAGAGTCAACTATCGTCTATAGACACCAAAGGTGTTAATGGTGCGTTGCTAGCTTGTGGCGAGGTCTAATGCCACATGCAGTTTACCGGCTACCTTAACCCTCCAAACCGGCACGCGATAGTGACAAGCACTGACGCTATTGCGGCAGGAATGGGTAAGGCGGTGGTACCAGATCCGGGCGAGACAATGCAGAATTCTACCACCTAGTAGCCACGACCTTAGTGACTCGCATAGCCAATCGGTCGCCTTTTACGAACTGTCACTACCTTTATGATTACTAGACGTTTTTTAGGCAATACCCTTTTTTCGGGGGAACCATCAGATAGATAGTAAGACACATGTTACACGACAGGCTTTTTATAAAAAAATAGCAATATTCGATTATTGCAAAAAAAAAAACAACTCTGAATTTTGCTGAGTTATAAATATTTACATATCGAAAAGTCATGAAGGTTTTATTATGTGATTGAAAATAAATAACGTATCGAGTTTACCTCGTTACATTCCCTGTTTGAAAGAAATCAGTCATTCGATAGTAATGGCATAATTTAAGAAGGTTTTATGGCTTTGAGTGAATAATAAAATACCAAGAAGTACCGAAAACGCTATTCACCAATTATCGTACATACAAATAAACAGATACAAAGCTGTTTCTCCGTAAGCGGCCGGGCTGTTTTTAAACAACATAGAATTTTCTTTTCTTGCTACACAATTAGTAAAAAGCGAGCGAGCGGAGGACTACTTGGTGGTAGGATTCTCTACATCATCACGTTTAAGTTTGGTGCCGCAGCTTTAATTTTCCCAGCCGAAATAGCGTCAGTGCTTGTCACTGTCATGACCGGTTTGTAGAGTTAAGATAGCCGGTACAACTGTAAATGCAGCATTATATCCCCGCTTTATGAATAGCACTTATAGCTATCCCTTTCTATCAGGTAATGTATCTGTTTGATTGCTCATGTTCTATCAGTTGATGAAAAAGTTAGTCGTAGTTTTGGCAGAATGTCTTGTGTGTACAGGGCAGTACTTGTCTCCCCAACTTCCAGGGCTAACTTTATACTACAAACTTTGTAACTTCCAGTGCAGTTATAAGCACTATTCATTAAGCTCGTACAAATAAAAGTAAATAAAACTAAAATTGTACATAATAACACAACTATCGACTTTGTGGTCTAGTGGTACAGTGTCGTCGTTGACCACATGAGGTCGTGAGTGTGGCAAATCAAAAAAATTAGTTTTTTCAGTTTTCTAATAAAGACAACGTTGCCCGGGACTAGAAAAATGCCTGTTGGCAATAGGCTGGCTACCATCACATTGTAGGACTAAGTACATTCGACTAATCGTGAGTGCACATGTAGTACTTCTGCCTACCTCTTCGGGGATCGGGACGTGAAGATACTCTTATTATAACACAATTAACGCAGCTTCGCCCACGAGTTGTTAAGTTTGTGTGAAAAATTATATAGAGTAAAATTTTGTTAATATAATTTTCTACGCAAAGTTTCAATCTATATTGCAGCTCCTTAGGAATTGAATTTTGAAAAGAGTAGCCTATGTCTGGTACCCCGGATCTTTAACTCTATTTCCTTACTAAACTTTATTAAAATCGGTTCGGTGGTTTAGCCGTGAAAGCGTAACAGATACACATATCGCACCTCCGCTTAAATAGTGTCACAATTCAAAAAATCGTAAAATCACTTTTATTGTACTACTAGCTGTTGCCAGCGACTTCGTCCGCGCGGACTTCGTTTACTCCGCACAGCCCCTCCCCCGTAAGTGATAGCGTGATAATATGTAGCCTATATGTTGAACCGATCTACTAGCATCCATGGAAAATCCATCCAAATCCATGGAAATAAGAAATCTATGGAAAATTTGAAGTAAATCCATGCAGTACTTTTTGAGTTTACCCCGGACATACATACAGACAAACAGACAAAAATTCTAAAAACTATATTTTTACCTTCTATATCAATTGTAAATCACGCCCCAAGTATTCTTTTAAAAAAATATTCAATGTACAGTTTTGACTTTCCTACAATTTTATTATATGTATAGATTCGTATCGTATTATGCCATAATTTTATCTCGAATGGTGATCTACTGCTGTTTTCAATGATTTGATACTATATGGTGTTAGTGACCTTAGTGGCGTTGGCCGGAAAAGCGAAAAAATAGACAGGAGTAACTTTAAACCCCTTTTACTCGAGAATCGTTTTTTTGACTTGTGACACTATTTAAGCGGAGGTGCGATATAGCCTTCGCATTTATAATTACTCCTTTAAGATAATTGGCCGCTATCACACAAGTTTCACAAACAAATATATACTTTAACTACCTGACCCGGCAAACGTTGTTTTGCCTTACATATTAGGAATCCATAGCGGACAAACAACGTGACACGTAATTTATATAAGACTACGGGATTGTCCATCCACACAGCCAAAATGGCATTAAACTTCATACAGTGGTTAATTATTCTTAAATTTTCTAATTTTCCGCGCAATTTTCTTAATATTTTCTATTATAAGAACCTTCTCCTTACAATTACAAACACAACAAAAAAATTACCAAAATTGGTCCAGCTATTCAGGCGTGATGTCGTGACCAAGGAAAATAAGGATTGATTTTTATATATATATAAATTACATATTAGGAATCCATAGCGGACAAACAACGTGAAACGTAATTTTTATAAGTCTACGGGATTGTCCTTCCACACAGCCAAAATGGCATTAAACTTTATATGGTGGTTAAGTTTTCTTAAATTTTCTAATTTTGCGTGCACTTTTCTTAATATTTTCTTTTATAAGAACCTTCTCCTTACAATTACAAACACAACAAAAAAAAAATACCGAAATTGGTCCAGCCATTCAGGCGTGATGTCGTGACAAAGGAAAATAGGGATTGATTTTTATATATATAGATGTCTTAACATAAAACATTTTTTTATGTCAGTTGGATAAGCAAACTGGCAAACGTTGGTGGCACGAACGATGGTAAATGGTCAACGTCGCCAATGAACATAACCTAATTTACCTGGAACAAGCCCATCCCGAGACATAAGTTACTGAAACTCTTTCATGTGTTGCCTATCCCGAGACATAATATGTTAAGTCTCAGTGCCAGTAATTACCCTACCTGTCTTGCCCTACTCTCCGAAACACAGCAAAGCTGTTTCACGGGAGAAACAAGCAAGATGGTGGTACCCATGCAGCCGGGAGCGCGGCACAGCTCATTCCTCCCACCGGTAAAAAATATTTCTCTTAGTAAAAATTATTTAAAATGCATTAAATCTCCCGTATTTATCCGGACTCCTTTGAAGAATAAACCATCAGCCGTTCTGCCAGGCAGTTCGTAAGAGGCGAACGAGTGGCTATGCGAGTCACTGCCATCGTGGCTACGTGGTGGTAGAGCATTGTCTTGTCTGGGTCTGCTACCACTGCCTTAACTATTCTTGTGGCAGGAATGGGTAAAGCAATGGTAACAAACCGCGGTAAGACGTAGCAAAGATTATATTATATGACTAGCTGTTGCCCGCAACTTCGTCCGCGCGGACTTCGTTTACTCCGCACACCTTCTCCCCGTAGGTGATAGCGTGATAATATGTAGCCTATATGTTGACATCGGGTCAACATATAGGCTAGCTATCAACATATAGGCAATATATTAAAAAAATACTACAGGTTGTAGCCAACGGCTTGAAGTATTTTAACTTGAAGAATGTCATTAGATTCGTCGACTTATTCAGCTTCAGCTTCAATAATCACCAGGTTGCCAGCTCGTTCAGTAGAACTAATATAATACACGGTGGCTCGATGATTATAGTTAGTAAAACAATAAAATTTAAGGAACGTAAAGACATAGTGAGCCTTTCTATTGAACGAGTTATTGAGATTGCTTGCATTGAGTTTGAGCAATTTATTGTTATCAGTGTATGCAAGCCCCCTTGTGCATCTTATGATGAATTTATAAACAAGATGGAGGAGGTTATATTCAAAGCCTCCAAATCAAAGATGAATATTGTTATCTTGTAGAGATTTTAATATAAATATTTTAGACAAATCTTCATTATCATGTAATTTTCTTAATCTTTTTAAATCATTTAATCTGCACAACATTTTCTTTGAGCCTACAAGGATAACTGCGACTAGTGCTACTTGTATAGATAATACATTTACAAATGTAGTTCCCACTAGTAGTTCAATTATATATGTACTAGATTCTGACCATAGTGGCCAATTAGCTAAGTTCCCAAAAGTGACAAACAAACCTCAAAAAAAGAAATTGTTTTTGTTCCAATGAATACTAGCCGAGTAGAATGTTTTAAGGCTAACTTAACTGAAAAATTGCCAAAGCTGCCCTATCATGATAATCCGAATGATTTATATGGTTCTTTGTTTAATTTAATTGACACAGAATATAGTCGGGTATTTACTCCAAAAATATTATCATTAAGCAACCGAAAAGGTTTTAGTGGCTGGGCAACTGTGGGAATTTTTAAAAGTAGAAAACACTTATTTGACCTATATTATGAAAAATCTTATAACCACAGTGTGGAATTTCAAGAATATGTAAAAAAGTATTCCAAAATTTTTAAAAGGACATGTAATACAGCAAAAGCCCTTCACATAAAAAATATTATTAAACAATCCACAAACAAAATAAAAGCTACTTGGAATATTATTAATAGTGAAACTGGAAAAACCAAAAATTTCAATAATGTCTTCCAACTGAAATCTGATGGAGTCGACATAGAGGGAGATTTGAAGATTGCAACAGAGTTTGAAAAATTTTTCTCCAATGCTGCGGTCTTAACAACTCAAAACCTCAGTTCATCAGTTAGTACTGCTGAATCATTACTGAAGCAATGTGTAACCAAGTGCGATAAAACATTTGAATTTTCATTTATTGATACCAAGGATATCTTAAACGCCTTTAAAACATTGGAACCGAAAAAAAACCTTAGATTTATAGGGATATTCTGTTAGAATCATTGCTTCAGTAATAAATGTTATTGCACCATATTTAGCTGTAATATTTAATTGTTCTGTAACACATGGTGTTTTTCCTGACTTAATGAAATTCAGCAAATTTAGTAATATTCATGCAAATTTTGAAGTAAATCCATGCAGTACTTTCTGAGTTTACCCCGGTCATACATACAGACAAACAGATAAACAGACAAAAATTCTAAAAATTATATTTTTGGCTTCGATATCGATTGTAGATCACGTTCCAAGTATTCTTTTAAAAAAAATATTCGATGTACAGTTTTGACTTTCCTACGATTTTATTATATGTATAGATAACAAAAGAAGAGCAGGCTCGAAAAAACGATTTTAAAATCTGTTGTCTGACTTTTTATTTCATATATTTCCTAATAGTAGGCAGCCCAAGATGCTAAAAGGGTAGTTACTCGAGCGTCGTAGGGCCTATTGGATTTTGTAGACTAAATTGTGGGAAAAATAAAAGGTTATATAATGTATTTATTTCAATGGTGGGGAAAAATCTACAGATTAAAAAAAAATGTAAAAAACAAATCAGTGACATGGAAACACTGATGCGCGTTAGATTAGAGAATGGTGGGTTAATTTTCAGCGAAAATTTAGAAAATCTGCCGATTCAAGTGTAGCGTAAGGGAGTGGGAGGGTCACAAAGTCGCAAAGAAAATGTTTTGACAGTCTCGAGCACGACTGAAAATTCTTTTATTATGGAGGAAATTATGTAAGAATTACGAAAAAAGTGTAATCGGACAATTTCCACAAGCCGAAGTTATCTGAATTTTGTTTTTTTTTCTGCCATAGTTACTCCCCTCTATAGAAAGGGCTTATATTTGGTGAAGAGTCTTAACAGTATGCGAGGTACCCATTTCTATGTAAATCTTACGCGCTCTATTAAATACCAAAATCCCCTCTTGGGCTCTATACTTAAACGGCTATACCCATTTTCACTAACACTGATAAGTTGATTTTTTATGAAATAAAAAGGCTACATTTATTTATAAACTTAGGGTTTCAAGAAAAAAAATAAAACCCAGATCTAAAACGACACAGGCGACGTCGCGGACACAGGCAGTAGAAACATAAATGTGTCTTATGCCAGTCTGTTTCATTTAAACTGTATGTTGAACAATTCAGGACAGGTGCGAGCTGCACGTCCATTCTTGGCTCGCTTCACAATGTGCAACAAGTGAATTAATATCACAGCTCCACTGAAATTCAGTTTTACATAACTCAATGTAATAGCGGATTAATCAATTTTATATGTGATTACTGAATATTAATAAATAACACAACATTAATTTTGATACGATCGAGTGGGATTAATGACGTATTTATTTATTTATTATTTACTAGCTGTTGCCGGCGACTTCGTCCGCGCGGCCTTCATTTACTCCGCACAGCTCCTCCCCCGTAGGTGATAATATGTAATCTATATGTTGACCCGACCTGTTATTAATATTCACGCAAATTTTGAAGTAAATCCATGCAGTACTTTTTCAATTTAGCCCGGATATACATACAGACAAACAGACAAAAATTCTAAAAACTATATTCTTGGGTTCGATATCGATTGTAGGTCACGCCCCAAGTATTCTTTTAAAAAAATATTCAATGTACACTTTTGACTTTCCTACGATTTTATTATATGTATATAGATTACTGAATATTAATAAATAACACAACATTAATTTTGATATGATCGAGTGGGATTAATGACGTATTTATTATTATTTATCACTTCTGTGGTCTAGTGGTCCGGTATCGGAGTTGACCACATAAGTTCCCGGGTTCGATTCCTGGATCGGGCAATTCAAAAATGTGTTTTTTCACTTTTCTGATAAAAACAACGTTGCCCGGGATTGGAAAGTGCCCGGTTAGCGACGGGCTCGCCACCTATCACGTTGTGGGACCAAGTATCTTCGGCTAATCGTGGGTGCACTTGTAC
The DNA here is from genome assembly GCA_036924255.1 of Apodemia mormo. Classification (NCBI taxonomy): domain Eukaryota; kingdom Metazoa; phylum Arthropoda; class Insecta; order Lepidoptera; family Riodinidae; genus Apodemia; species Apodemia mormo. The sequence goes on along the minus strand of JAUPFN010000012.1, from coordinate 6,269,576 downwards.
CTTTGCCTACCTCTTCGGGGATACAGGCATGAAGATACTACTATTATTTTTATTTTAACTACTGATCGCCCCGTGGTCGTATTTCGAACATACACTAAACAAAATAAAACTTCTTCATAGTTTAACAACAGACTGTATGTTAAATTAATGTAGTGTGTGCAATGTTTATTTTTATTAATTTAATGTATTTCTAATGCATATTATATAAAAAGATCAGATTTCTACACTCCTCCGAAATGTAAACTTAATTCTTTTTTTTTTTTACTGTCAATAGGGAAGCGTTTGACCACAATCTCGCCTGATGGTAGATGCGGCCTAAGATGGAACGCGCTTCCCTAAAAGGCACCTGTTCACCCATAAATTTTGTACTCCTACGTTTGCGGTATTCAAAACGGCTGATCGTTAGAATATTGAGGTAATATGTCTGTCAAGCATTTGTTCCGGTATACGTTCGGGCCCTCTATGGAGTACAGACCATCTGCCATTTGCCAGGCAATTCACAAAATTGAAAGATGGTAGAACTCTGCAAAGCCTCGCCCAGGTTTGGTACTATCACCATACTTATGCATGCCGCAATAACGTCATAGTTTGTTACAGTCACGTTCCGGTTCGAAGGGTAAGGTAGCCGGTAAAATTATGCATGTGGCATTAGTACCTAATGCTTTACCATCCCGCCGCAAGGATAGTAGGTAGGTCTTAGAACACCTGTTATACTATGAGATCTAATACCTTCATGATATAATGCAAGAATAATAATATTTTTTTTATTTCAGACATAAATTATCCATATAAACTAGGTGTTAATTATATAAATAAGTCTTAAATCTAGTGTTGTTAATAATAAAATAAAATATCTATTTTTTTTTCAACCAAAATAAACGAGGATATAAAATTTATAATCATGAGGCTATTTATTAATTTGTGATAACATCATGTAAATGGTAGGTAATAGTAAAGTCTGGGACAGAGGACAAGTCAAGAACAAAAGCAAGTGATAGAGGAGACAAAGTCTAGAATAAAAACAAATGGCTGAGATAGCGGAGTCTCAAAAGATAAAGCCTTGGACTAAGACATAATAGAGCATAGCAGTAAACAAAACCAAAGACATTATAGAGATAGATGAGTCTTAAACAAAATTTAGAACCAAAAACAAACGATAGAGATAGAGGAGTAGCTTAGAACAGAACCTAGGATTAAGACAAATGATAGATATAGAGAAGTCTCAAAAGATAAAGCCTTGGACGAAAGCATAATAGAGATATATGAGTTTTAAACAAAGTTTAGAACAAAAACAAGTGACAGAGATAGAGGAGTATCAGAAAACAAAACCTAGGATAAAAACAAACGATAAATATGGAGGAGTTTTAAAAGTAAAGCCTTGGACGAAGACATAAAAAGGTTCAGAAATCAAATAAAATTTCTAGAACAAGAACACATTTTACTGATAAAGTAATCTTAAAGAAAGTCTACAACAAAAACGAATGTAGGTAATAGATAGACTTAAAATACAAAGACAAATGGTAAATGAATGATTGATATAGAGGTCTCAAAAGATGAAAACTAATAATAGGTAATGGATAAAGTTACAGGACTCTCAATAAACCTGCCGCATAAGTCTTAATCATATTAGGTCATTTAAGGATCTTTAAGGAGGTATCACTATGTTTTCAGTGACTTAAAATATACTACGGTCGGCTATATTGTTTTATAGCCATGCAAAAGTTACATTATTGAAACGATCAAACCCTCACAGAATATTGAAAACGTATCAATTTCACTGTCACAACTTGTGGATTCCAATCACGTCCAGTCTATCCACAGTATACACCGACCGTAAAACCCGCCCTTAGCCGTCCGTCAAGTAGTTTTCACACAACTCGAGATATCAGTTGATACTTTTATTACACCGACGGATATTACACGCTATATCAAATGAGAAAGTTTTAGATAGTAACTGAATATTATAAAGACATATATATTATATCGGCCAAGCAATTTACAACGGTAAAATACATGGAAATTCCTATTGTTTGTTTGTTTTATATCATAAGAAATATAATAATAGCGTTATTCCACTGACCTTGGATCAAAATTGTCAATTTTAATAAACAGTATCTAAGTAAAACAGTACAAGTGTTTGTAACATACTAATAACACAAATTAACGTGGAGTTTTACCAAGTGCCGACAATATTCAGTGTTCAAAGTTAGTTCATAAAGCTGCATCTTTGGCACGCTCTATCGATGCAACAAGTGGTGGTCAGCGGCCACCGCTGACGTCAACAACATAAATACCCCAAGTTCTATATCAGTCGCTTTGATGCGGCCCGCTGGCCCGGAACGCACCCTATTAGCCGAGCAAAAAATATCAGAGATTTTAATATGACGCTCACAGATTTGAGAATTTATTTGTTATTAGGCTTTGACATTTTTTTCTTTAGAATCGTAGTTTTCTGAAGCCTGGCTATTCAAAATTTTAAAAATGTTTATAATGAAAACAATATCTGGTTGACCGAGCTTTGCTCGGTTTCACATAACCATATCTTGGGAACCGAGCTTTTCTTGGACCTGAAACCTTGATAAATCGATTCCTATAGAATAAATAATTTTTTCCTGTACCTGGTTGAACGAGCTTTGCTCGGTTTTTCACATACCCATATCTTGGGAACCGAGCTTTCTTGGACCTGGACCCTTGATAAATCGATTCCTTGACCCGAAAAACCCCTAATTTGTGACTTTCATGAAAATCGTTGGAGCCGATTCCGAGATTCCAATTATATATATATATATATATATATATATATATATATATATATATATATATATATATATATATATATATATATATTATATATATATATATATATATATATATATATATATATATATATACAAGAATTGCTCGTTTAAAGGTATATTATAGTCTTTGTATTATTACCTTGACTATACAAAGTTTGGCTAATTAATTATTTGATACGAAGAAATAAAATACATATTGTGCTTATTATAAAACAAAATAAAATATTGACGATTTTTACTCTGCTGAATCTATGAATAAAGACTAAAGGAGGGTAAAAACCTCTCGCTCTAGCCTCTGAAGCTAATTATCTTATACTTACTATCTTCCATGAATTCCGCAAATTAATGCCAATACATCCTCCGCAATTGGTTAATAATTGTGAATTAATTACCTGTAACAATAAGAATTTTATTAATCAATGTTTGAGCCTAACGTTGTTCTGAATGGTCTCGAAGGACGTTATACGTGTATATATATATATATATATATATATATATATATATATATATATATATATATATATATATATATATATATATATATGTGTCGCAGTGAAATTGTCAATAGCCGTTAGATTATAATCTACCTAGTGAGTTTATAATTTGGTTAGGTTAGGTTAGTAGTTAAATTATAATATCACTTAGGTAGATTATAATCTAACGGTATTGACAATTTCACTGCGACATATATATATATATATATATATATATATATATATATATATATATATATATATATATATATATATATATATATATATATATATATATATATATATATATATATATATATATATATATATATATATATATATATAACTATTCGATAATAATCGAAGAGACTTGAACAGAACAGAAGCCAAGCAATTTGTTAACTGGTATTACATATCAACATTTACCTTATTTAGTAGTCTAGTAAACAATTATACGTGTTTTACAATCAAGGCAATCTTTGATTACATTTTTTTCACAATTTTGTGGCTAAGACTTGCAAACCAAAATACGTAAATCTTTCCTATTAACATTAGTTTAGACTTCATAATATAAAACATACAAAAGTGATAATCGCACACACATTAGATAAATATAAGTTCCCCGTGTTGGTTCCGGGCTCCTTTGAAGAATAGACAAACTGCCGTTCTGCCAGGCAGGTCGCAAAAGGCGACCGATTGGCTATCTAAGTCACTACCATCGTGACTACTAGAAGGTAGAGTTCTGCACTGTCTCGCCCAGGTCTGGTACCACCGCCTTACCTATTTCTGCCGCAATAGCGTCAGTGCTTGTCACTGTCGTGTTCCGGTTTGGAGGGTAAGGTAGCCGGTAAACTTATGCATGTGGCATTAGACCTCACCAAAAGATAGCAACGCAACATTAAGATCTTTGGTGTCTATAGGCGATGGTTGACTCTTTCTTTGGTGAGCGCGTTTGGAGTTTACTAGGAATTTGTATGTGATTTGTAGAGCGCCACCTAGTGGTAAACGTGAGAAACCAGTTTACCACTAGGTGGCGCTGTACAAATCACATACAAATTCCTAGTAAACTCGAAACGCGCTCACGATCGAACGCGAAAAGAAAAACTCACACTTAGCACTCAGGAGACCCATCTGCTTGTTTGCTATCAGTAAAAAAAAACAGAATTAAAATACTAAAACAAAATTAGTGTCATCAGATAATCGTCCCAAATTATTATTTGTCAACTTATTACGTCCTTATCCTGTCAACCCCTTAAAACTTCAAAGTAATGAATAAATTAAGTAGGCTGGCCGTTACAATACCATAGCGATATGAATATTTAGGGAGGTTTTCTAGGAGACGTCGAGTACTAGAACTCATTTTACAAACGAAAACAAACGAGGCTTAGTTAATCTTTTTTACGCCTATAGGGTTGTCAAAGGGAAAAAACCGGCCAAGTGCGAGTCGGCTCCGTACCATCATAGCAAAAAAACGAAAAAAAAAACACGTTTATTGTATGGGGACCCTCTTAATATTTTCACTTTTTTATTTTTAGTAGTTGTTATTATAGCTTCAACGGAACTACATAATTTGTGAAATTTTCAGCTTTCTGGCTATCACGTTTTTTTTTTTTTTTTTTATAGAAGAGGGGGCAAGCGGACAGGAGGCTCACCTGATGGTAAGTGATTACCGCCGCCCATAGACAACCACACTACCAGAGGTCTTGTAATTGCGTTGCCGGCCTTTTAAGAATGAGTAAGCTCTTTTCTTGAAGGTCCCTAAGTCGTATCCATTTGGAAAAATTTCTGCCGATAGCTGGTTCCACAAAGGAGTGGTGCGGGGCAAAAAATGCCTCGAGAATCGCACGGTTGTGGATTTCCAGACATCGAGATGGTGAGGATGGAACTTCGAATTTTGTCGCGATGTCCGATGGTGAAATTCGGCAGCAGGAATTAATCCAAACAGTTCCTCGGAACATTCCCCATGGTAGAGCCGATAAAAGATGCAGAGTGATGCCACATCTCTACGTAACGCCAAAGAATCAAGCCGATTTGAAAGAGTCTCGTCCTCGACAATTCGAGCCGCCCTACGTTGAATTCGATCAAAAGGAAGGAGCTGGGTCTAGTGGCTCAGCGTTGGCGTTGACCACATGAGGTCCCGGGTTCGATTCCCGGGTCGGGCACATTAAAAAAAAAGTGTTTTTTCAGTTTTCTGAGAAACATAAAGTTGCCCGGGATTGGAAAGTGCCCGGTTGGCGATAGGCTTGCCACCTATCACATTTGTGGGACTAAGTATCTTCGGCTAATCGTGGGTGCACTTGTTGTACCTCTGCCTACCCCTTCGGGGATATGGGCGTGAAGATACTTTAGGAAGGAGCTGGTACTGAGGAGCTCCCGCCCATAAATGAGAGCAGTACTCCATATGAGGCCGGATTTGCGCCTTATAAAGTAATAAGCGATGGGCCGGTGTGAAGTACTGCCTGGCCCTACTGAGAACTCCCAGCTTTTAAACTCCCAGGTTTATGAGATACAGCCTGGTGACAGACAGACAGACAGCGGAGTCTTAGAAACAGGGTTCCGTTTTATCTTTCAGATACCCTACCCTTTAAAAAGAAGGTAAAAAGATAGAGTTTTACCCAGTGTTGATCCGGGCCCCCTTTGAAGAATAGACCAACTATCGTTGCCATAAACCGCGTTTCGATCGGTCCTGCCATTCAAAAGTTAAGAGAGTTTATATACACACATACATACATACAGAAAAGGTTCCTAGGACCTCAAAACGTGGAGATCTGGTGAAAACTCGAAAAACTTCGAAAACCGGAGCAAAATCAGTAATTTCCTTATCTACATAAGTAGCGGGAAGTTAAAAATATAAATAAAGGTTCTTGAATGCTAGATTTGAATTCTATGAGTATATCGGTTACGAGTATAATCGTAACCGAGTTGGAAAATATACAAACTCGTAAGATGTAGATTGTACATAGTGTCAACCCTGAATGTGTTTCATCGTCATTTCATCTCCAGATGTTTTAAAATTATACGAAGAAAAAGTATTATTAAACTCAGATATGACTCAAGAAAAGACTGTTTCTCTATTCAAATAACATTTCCATATTATTTCTGATATTCGAAATCTTTGACAGCTTGTTTATTTTAAGTACCAGTTTTCGTTCGCGGCTTCGATCGCGTTAATGTTATTTTTCTCTGTCACTTTTTTATGTGAATATGGATGGATGTAGGTACGGGGTGAGATCAACACTAAATTACCAAGATCAAATTGTCTAGTGCTGTTCGAAAGTGATGTCGAATCTCCGAAACCGGTGTATTTGCATGAAAAAGTTATGAATGTGGAGGAAGCAAGGCAAGAGTCTAGATTGTGATGTATATTACACAGTGATCTTGGCCTTATCCCGTAAAGGTTTGTCATGTATACCGTTGTATGGCAGGAAAAACTAAGTAAAATAATTCACCCCGTCTGGTCCCGGCTCCGTTGAATAATATACCAACCGCCGTTCTGTTAGGCGAGTCATAAATGGCAACCGTTGGCTCTACTAACACTACCATCCTGACTACTAGTTGGTAGAGTTTAGCAACGTCTTGCCCGGGTGCTTGGTACCACCGTCTTACCCATGGGCGTATCGAAAGGGGGAGCAGGGGGGGGGGCAACTACCCCCCCCCCCCTGAAATCCATTTACCTCTCTCCTAACTATCTACTGTTGTAGATATTAACATAAAAATAGTCTTAAAATGTTACGGTTGCCCCCCCTGGCCCAGAACCCATGGTCTTACCTATTCCTGCTGCAATACCGTCAATGCTTGTCATTGTCTTGTTCCGGTTTTGAGAGTAAGGAAGCCGTTAGACTTATGCATGTGGCATTGCCATCCCGCCATACGGATAACAACGCGTCATTAAAATCTTTGGTATCTATATGAGATGGGATTTTTCCTTTCCTTCCTGCTTTCCATCACGAGAGTCATCTGCTTGTTTGCTATATAATGTTATAAAAAAACTGAAGATTTCCAATGTGTTAGGTGGCAAGCCTATCGCTAACCGGGCACATATCTAATCCCGGGCGTTTTTTTTTTCATCAGAAAACTGAAAATACTCATTTTTTAATTGCCCGACTCGGGAATCGAATCTGGGACTTCATTTAGTCTACACCGGCACCAAATCACTAGAACATACAGGCGATGATGACGATCAACCCCACAGACTGAAGGCCATACATTGGAACTATGACTTGTGATCCATTCATCTGTTTCTGTCACATCAATTGTCATTTCGCTTCTATAAGGCGGAATGACGCTTGACAAATTGAGTGATCGGTCCCTTTAATCAAAATCGCCCCTGTTGGATGCTGGCTGCTTTTAACGGATATTGGACAGAGTAAACAATCTCCGGACTTCAAAACTGACAATAAGGCAACAATCACAAGGATTATCGGATTTTTAAAGATTTTTTTGCATTCTTTCCCCGGTATTTCGGTCCTGTCAGAAACATTACGAACACGACAAACATTACAAGGTCAGGGCAACATACGGGAACTGTGTCTGGTGTCCCGACTACATGTATTTTTTTTCAATCTGAGGTACTAACACTTTTAGTCATATTTATTGGTCGATCCCGCAGCCGTTTTTATTTCATATAACATAAAATAGTAAACAATCAGAAGGATTTCTTAGAAATGTACAACCACTGTCTATAGACAACGTAGATGTTAATAGCACGTTGCTATCCATGTGAAGGGATGGTAAATATATTTACAGGCAACAATATATTTACAACTTCAAACTGGAACACGAAAATGATAAGCACCGACGCTATTGTGGCAATAATGTGTAACACAGTAAGTAACAAAACACTGGCGAGACTCAACTCTACCACCTAGTAGTAGCGATAGTTGGTGAGACATAAGGCCAAAGACTTCCCCGTACTAGACAAGGCATGCGCCACACCGCTTGTATTCCATTAAATTGCAGTCCATAGATTGTACAGACTCTCTGACGTACAGAGCTCTTTGAATGAAATGCGTAAAATAGGCTGTAAACGCTCAATTTGTCAAATTTTACGTGTTTGGCAAATTATTTGATAGTCTACCATAGTCTACGGTCATATTTGACGTGTTTGTCAAGCAAACTACGGGTTTGGCTGTGTGGCGCCGCTGGTCCGTACCGCGGAAGGGTCATAGTGATGGAACCAGCGGGCCAGCTGCTTGTCAGGTGACGTCATTACTGTGGAGGTCGATGACGTCACACAAAGACAAGTAAGGGAAAAGGAAGATCTTCCCAGCCAGGCAAGGTGTACTGCCTGGGGACCGAAGTCCATTTGAGAAACGTTGAAACTTGTATATAGTGTTACAAGATAAGATAATTGTGATATCGCGATTCAGGATTTTATTTTGAATTTCATTTTTCCATTTGTTATTGATTTTTGTCCATTTTTTATTATTTTTTCTTGTAGCGTTTGTGATTTAATTCGAGCCGCTACGGGCTGTATGTTTGAAAGATTCGATTGATGGCGTGTTTGTCATATGTGTTATAATGTGTACAGTCATGTTTGTCAAACAAACTCGCCATTTTGGCGCGACCGCCGCTGAGACATGTTGTTATTTGTTACACATCTGAGCGTCGGAGCGTCACATCACGGCGAAAACTGCTTTGAAATGAAGCCTTATTTGACAAACTTGTTGATACGTGTACGCTGATGTTTTATAAACACGTACAAACAAAATGTAAAGTTTGACAAACATGTTTGAACCTTTACAGCCTGCTTAAGCGCCATGAAATTCATGGCGGTTTCGACTTTCGACCTTTTAGTCACTAATATATATAAGATTATACGCTGCATGGCTGCTTAATTTTGACTTTGGTTGGACGATTTACTATCATTTCAGCGCTGTGCCGTGTTAACGTAATGGAATACGACTTCTATTTGGTATAGTTACCCTGGTAGTTCATTAAACTCTCTACATACAGCCAATCTTTCGACTTTTACAAACTGCCTGGCAGAATGGCAAATGGTCTGTTCTTAAACTGGGGCCCGGAACAACAAGGGGATCTAGACCCATATATTTATAGGATAATTTCTATAAAACACTGTAAATGGTGTTATTTTAAGCACCCTTTTTCAGCCGATTTTTTTAAAGGTGTCTGATTTCCAATCTAATAGAAGGTATATATAAAATTTGTTGTCATCGCTGTAAAGGATTATTTGAATCCATACTAATATTATAAACGTGAAAGTAACTCTGCCTGTCTGTCCCTTTTTCACGCCTTCACATAGGATAGTTTTTATCCCGGAAATTCCACAGAAACGAGAACTATGCGGGTTAAACCCCAGGCATCATAGGCTACTTTTATTTTTTTAATGCCACGCGAACGAAGTCACGGGTACAGCTAGTAAAAAAATATTCATATTTCTCATGTTACTTCCGAAATACTCTACCACGAATACATAATTCTGAAAAAATACGCTTGTGCATCCATACGTATGATATGGAAATTCACGTTCTCATTCTACGAACAACAATAAATTCGAAATACACAAAACGGAGTGTGTATTTTCATTTTCTTTTCAATCCGGCTTATAAAAATATAGGAAAATCGTATCTGCGCGCCGAGAGCATGGATTAAATGTTTTATAAGAAAAATCGGCAGCCTCTGGTAGACTGGTTCTGAATGATCTTGTGTGAATAAATGAATGATTTAAGGCTTTATGATATTAATTACTTACCGAAACGCGCACCTTCGCTCGCGAAAGTGCGACATGTTACTGCTTTCATCAACATACACTTGAGCCCCCAGGTCTTTGGGCCTAAACTACAGAATACTCTTATAGGTGATGCCGTGAGACTGCCTATACCTCTTAGAGCTCGTATTGTTACACACAACGACGACCGCGACGTATCTGTCTTGATTTTTTTTTTTTTTTTATATCATAAGATAGCAAACAAGCAGATGGGTCTCCTGATGGAAAGAGTCAACCATCGCCTATAGACACCAAAGATGTTAATGGTGCGTTACTATCTTGTGGCGAGGTCTAATGCCACATGCATAAGTTTACCGGCTACCTTACCCTCCAAACCGGAACACGACAGCGACAAGCACTGACGCTATTGCGGCAGGAATAGGCAAGGCGGTGGTACCTGACCCGGGCGAGACAATGCAGAACTCTACCACCTAGTAGCCACGATGGTAGTGACTCGATAGCCATTCGGTCGCATTTTACGACCTGCCTGGCAGAACGGCAGTTGGCCTATTCTACAAAGGAGGCCGGGACCAAAACTCACGGTCTGAAATCGAATGGAAGGCTGAGAAAGAGCTTAAACTATTGTCAAATTTGGGGGAAAGAAGGCGATTTCGCCAAAGAAATCCCAGACAATAACTCTAAAAGATAGTACATCAGCATATTGCATGGGGAGTAAAGGGAACGCTGGGATCAAATAAGACGAGAATCGTTAACGCTCCTTCCCTCGTATTCACATTGCAGCTGAAAGAAAATCATTTCTCGGCATTTAAGTGCCATGCTAAGGAATGTTTTACTTACAAATACGATTTAGGTTCTGTGCTGCGCCCAACGTCATTGCTTATCACTATGTTAAGTTTGAAGATAAAGGTTACCGGTAAAGGAGAACGTCAGTTTTACTATGGACGCTGGTCCAAAGTTTTTGCAGATTTAGCAAATACCGAAATTAAAATTTCCCGTTACCTTTCACTATATTATAACATCAAAGTAAAATCTATATATATATAAAAATCAATTGCTGTTCGTTAGTCTCGCTAAAACTCGAGAACGACTGAAACGATTTGGCTAATTTTGGTTTTGAATTAATTGTTGAAGTCCAGGGAAGGTTTAAAAGGGGAGAAAATACAAAAATAAAAAAAAAGTTAAAAATTCAGAACAACGTTTGCCGGGTCAGCTAGTCTATACATATAAAAATCAATTGCTGTTCGTTAGTCTCGCTAAAACTCGAGAACGGCTGAACCGATTGGGCTTATTTTGGTTTCGAATTAATCGTTCGAAGTCCAGGAAAGGTTTAACAGGTAAGAAAACATAGAAAAAAAATCAGAGTTAATGAAGAGTGAGAGATGTCCTCGTGCCTTGCTCACCCAACAAACCACACAACGGACATTATATGGGCGCAGCAACCCACTGTTTGTTTTCCTATAGGGCATGTGCATTGTGAGGTGATAATGTCACATACGATTTAAACTGTGCCCACTTTCATTCTCGCCCGGGTCTGGTACCACCGCCTTACCTATTCCTGCCGCAATAGCGTCAGTGCTTATCGCTGTCGTGTTCCGGTTTGGAGGGTAAGGTAGCCGGTAAACTTATGCATGTGGCATTAGACCTCGCTACAAGATAGCAACGCACCATTAACATCTTTGGTGTCTATAGGCGATGGTTGACTCTTTCCATCAGGAGACCCATCTGCTTGTTTGCTATCTTATGATATATAAAAAAAAACTATACGTCGGTTTCATCTATATCATAAATCCAATTGGGCAGCCAGCAATCATTTAACGCCATGCCCCACAAGCCCACTGTAGTAGCTACTAGCTAACTTCAATAATACGTACTTAGTAAGAATATTATTAAATGATAAACATTTACAATATCGCAAAGCAATTGAGTTAGGCAATCTTGGGGCTGGTAATTGACCCTTTTTGTATTGTGTAGACTGTGGTGCGTTAGAGCCTGCTTGTATATAACAATTAAAACTTTACATAACAATAAAAATCACAATTAAAACTTTAGCAAAATAAAAATATTGGTATATCAAAATATATCAATACCTCTGGGATATTTTTTTTGCTTAAATAATAAAAAATATTGTACTCGTTGAAAACTTTCAAATAAGGCATAATGTACATTTACATGATCCTTAGACCTACTCGTAAGTCTGACAATCTCCTTTATGCATATGGTATTTATTACATTACATCCCCGCTGTATGGATAACAACTCATCATTATGATATTTGATGGCTATCAGCGGTTATATCTTTCGATCAGGGGAATGTTGTTCGCTATTATTATATTATATTATCTCGCCCGGGTCTGGTACCACCGCCTTACCTATTCCTGCCGCAATAGCGTCAGTGCTTGTCGCTGTCGTGTTCCGGTTTGGAGGGTAAAGTAGCCGGTAAACTTATGCATGTGGCATTAGACCTCGCCACAAGATAGCAACGCACCATTAACATGTTTGGTGTCTATAGGCGATGGTTGACTCTTTCCATCAGGAGACCCATCTGCTTGTTTGCTATCTTATGATATTAAAAAAAAAAAAAAACATCTATTTCGATTAGGGGAATGTTGTTCGCTACCCTATAATATAAAATAAATGATTTCGAAAATAGCGAAGGTACATATGCAGAGTGAACAGAACGATGAATGACTCTCATTTTGCCACGACAGGTGACGAGCCAAGTTGAGGCAGTTTTTACGAATTATCTTACTAACCTTTCGCTGACATAATTTGGACCACTATAATTTGGTGTTCATAGAGGGCATAACGGTGTTAACATGTCTCCCGACACGATACATAAAACACTTGTTTTATTATTACGAAGTACTTATATTGTAATAATTTTTATATTTTAACCTGTTTGTAATGATTTTTGTTCATTTTAATAATCTGTTTCAAGTGTGTAATACTAGGTTAAGTTTCGAAAAATGGCAACACTAAAGCGCCACCTTCCTATTGGCTTAGGTTGTGAAAACTAAATGGCGGGATCAGAAGGCGGATAATTGGCGCGTGGTAGGGCTTACGATACCAGAGAGAGAGAGTTATGGGTGATGGATTATAAAGCATTAGATATGAAAAAAATGGGCATAATATTCAGCAAGTGAAACAAAAGTCATGCATGCAACAAAGCATGGTCCCTTTGAGTTTGTAAGCCATTTTATTTCATTACTAATAAAATCAGTCGGGAGGTTATCTAGATTTCTCTATTTTAAAGATGTATAACGTCAAGCAACGATGGAAGAGGACTGAAGGCTGGAGTACATTGGGAATTGTTTAAAATTGTATATATATTTTCTATAAAATTAATTCTGGCCTGGTACTACCGTCTTACCTATTCCTTCCGCAATAACGTCAGTGCTTGTCACTGTCATGTTCCGGTTTGGAGGGTAAGGTAGCCGGTAAACTTATGGATGTGACATTAGACCTCCTCACAAGATAGCAACGCACCATTAACATATTTGCTGTCTAGAGGCGATGGTTGACTCTATCCATCAGGAGATCCATCTGCTTGTTTGCTATCTTATGCCATAAAAAAAAATTATCTACAAGAAACTATAAACTAATCTTTTGTACAACCATACAATGTATAATGTAGACTGCGCTGTAATACACCCTCCATGTGAATCCTCCCTGTATTGATGAGTTGACCTAATTTTACTCACCTGGATCGACCGCGCCAAAGCAATAATTAAATTGTATGCACGTCGCGTCGTAATGGTTGAGTGCATAGTGACATACTCCAGCTTTTGTTGCGACATCTTATTCATTAAGATTGTTTTTTAACCGCCCGCTACGTAAAGAAGTTACTGATTTTGCCCCGATTTTCGAAAATCGAGTTTGCACCAGATCTACACGTTTTGAGGTCCTAAGAACCTTTTCCGACTATTTTCACGATGACGTCAGTATGTATGTATGTATGTATGTATGTTTGGCGGTAGCCAGCACTACCGTCGGCTACCACAATCAAATATCTATCCACGACGGTTATCTCTTAATAACCGCGTGGGTTATCTCTTAAAGACCATGTCGGTCGTCCTAAATGTCCTACCACGACGGTTATCTCTTAATAACCGCGTGGGTTATATCTTTATGACCATGTCGCTCGTCCTTAGTGTCCAACCACGATGGTTATCTCTTACTATCCACGATGGTTACCCTCTAGCGACTTTGGCAGTCGTCTCAAGTTTCTAACCACGATGGTTATCTCTTTTATCTACTAAAATTCCTAACCTTCTTTCCATATGTTTCAACCATAACGGTTACTACATTCAATAGTTCTAACCATGATGGTTAACAACACATAAAATCTCACACTTATATTTCAACCATAATGGTTATTTTTAATAATCTTTAACCATGATGGTTGACAATATATTTTCGGTATACTTACGATACTCCTGGTACCTTACCGCCCTTGCACAACCTTAAAATACCTTTAATTTACCTTTAACCTCACAACCTTTAATTACCAACAAGAAGAGACAAACACAACAAAATTAAGACTAACTAACTACGGGGAAGATTTGGAATCAAAACACTAGAGCACTTTATTAAACAAAAATAACGGTGGCGGCGGACACCGTTTCACTTTAACTAGCACTTCACTTTGTTCACTGAAGAGGCGCAGCCGTACCAGCCCGCTGATGCATCGGCCAGGACCAGGAGAAGCCGCGGCAGGACGAATGACAAAACGCCCAACTCCAGCCACTCTGCATCGCCTGCAAACTGGTGAGACCTTCTGAAAACTGCTTACAGGAGTCTATTGCTAGCGACCGTGCCGTCCTGCCGCTATGAGCGCCTAGTGGTACCGACGGCACCACCACCGCTACATATGTATGTATGTATGTATGTATGTGTGTATGTGTATGTGTGTATGTAAACATCTCATAACTTTTGAACGGCTGGACCGCTCGAACGCGGTTGAAGACGATAGTTCTTCAAACTTCAAAGGGGGCCCGGACCAACACTGGATAAAACTCTATCTTTACACCTTCTTTTTCGGATTCGATTGGACTCCGCTCAACTTAGACTTTCTAAAAATTTGAACCAAATCGGCTCAGGAGATTTTGAGAAATTTTTAAAAAACCCTAAAAAAATTTTGACGAAACGGTTTTTTAACATAATTTCTAGATTAATGTACCGATTGAGTACAAAAACTAATCAGTTTTTTTTTTCAAAAAACTGCTTCCAATGCAAAAATTTCATCAAAATCGTTTAATCCGTTCGGGAGTTTCTGTTGACGAAAAATTTCAAAAAAGGTGTTTTTCGACATAACCTCAAGATTTTTTAAACCAGTCATTTTCGACCGTCTGCCTTATTTTAGTTCTTAAAAAAGTATGTTAAATTCAGATTCAAAAATCAAAATCGAATAAAGTTTTCAAAAGTTACAGCTTTTTAAATACTAATATTTTTTTTGTTTTTAGCAAAATTACTTGATATTTTTAAAAAACCTTTCAGGTTAATTAATCGACTTAAAAATCTTACCAGCTATTCTCCTTAAAAAATGCGTCAAATGCCGCTAATTGAAACCACGAGACCACGAGGCATACATTTTTCTTCATAAAACCGACCTTATATCGTTCAGTATTTATGAAATCATCGCAATAGGTTATTTCAGTTCCCAACTGACCGCGATAATACTTTCTAACGGGACAACTTTGTAAGTTCTTCACACAAGTCTATAAACGCTGCACATAATTCTTAGCACATAATTGAAACGGAGTAAAAATACAAAAACCAACTTCAATTTTCTGTATCTCTGGAACTCTGAATAGGTGTATGAGAAGAGAACAAACTGGAAATATCCCGAACCCAAAAAGATTTTTCCGAATTTGTTAAGAAACTAACGAGTTCTGAGGTAACAAAAAAAATATAACTAAATAAATCAGAAAAAATAGGACTCTTCCTTTTTAGAAAGTTAAGTGATAAATACAAATAATCTGGTCAGGATTACGTACTCATCACGCCGGGATAATATCTAAATCATATCGAATGGTAACTTCGCTTCTCCGTGTGATAAGATTTTTTTCTTTTCCCTGTATGTATGTTATGTTTTTGGAACTGGATAAAATTTGAGTATAATGATCTATTTAGGCTTCCAACCACGTGTGCTACATTCCGTAAGTGTATGTATGTTTGTCCACGAATTTCTCGGAAACTAAAAGGTATATCGTGATTATCCTTTATGATTTAAATAAGGTATATTTCAACTTAGAAAACAGTCGAAGTTTAATCAAACTCAGTTTAGTAGTTTCTGAAATACAGGGTAAACTCATCTAACTCTGTGACAAATCAAAATGTTAAAGGGTTAAATTTTATATATTTTTATTTTATCTATATATATAAAAAAATCAATTGCTGTTCGTTAGTCTCGCTAAAACTCGAGAACAGCTGAACCGATTTGACTAATTTTGGTTTTGAATTAATTGTTGAAGTCCAGAGAGGTTTAAAAGGTGAGAAAACAAAAAAAAAATAAGAGTAGTTAAAAAGGAAGAACACCGTTTGCCGGGTCAACTAGTTTTATATAGAAACATATCAGTCTTGTTTGTCATATGATCACTAGAAATCTTAACATTTAATTACTATCTTACCGTAATAAGTGCTTATTCATAGGTAGATGACCTACGTAATTCCGTGACAATAACTTTTATTCGTTGATGGGTACTACTCTAATTGTGAAATAACAGAATTGACTGAAAAAAAATTTTTTTTTTCTAATAAAGGTGTAACAGAATTAATAAAATATATTTTACTAACCATCTAGAGTCAGGTAAAAAATGTTTAACATCATTATATTTTCAATTTTTTTTCTTTTATATTTTTGTATTTACGTCTACAATAAAATAACTCAGTTCGATGATAAAAAAATTAACAACCATTTTAAAATGTTTGAAATACGTCACTAGTTCTTTTTAATCAATTAACAGGGTGATAGTTGGGATTTTTATAGGCAAGTTTTTTTAATACAAGTTCACTTTTTGGTAGTACCTACATTTTTTTTACAGTAAGGTTCTAAAGTTACAAATCATTTTTAATGAAACTTAAAAGTAATTGAAAAAGGTGCCAATACTCATAAATCATGGTACCTACTATCATAAAAGCACTTTGGTAGTGTTCATATTTTCCCTAGAAGCAACTAAACACCATATTACAAAGTTCTTGTATTTTCATCATAAACATTAAAATAGCCGCAACTTCTAAGAACATCAAGATTGAGCTCTGTCGTAGCGATATTTTTATTGCAAATAATCGAAACTACCACCCTGTTTCGTTTGATCCACAATTTTTTGCCCACCCTCCATATGCTAGTAGAAGAATATAGGTACTATCGGATTTTCGGCCTCGCAGTTCGTCGTAACAGATTGGCCATAAAAGTCACTACCACCGGGTCTATATGGTAGAGTCCTGCAACTTTTTTTTATATCATAAGATAACAAACAAGCAGATGAGTCTTCTAATGGAAGAGTCAACAATCGCCTATAGATACCAAAGATGTTAATGGTGCGTAGCTATTTTGTGGTGCGGTCTAATGCCACGTGCATAAGTTTACCGGATACCTTACCTTACTACCTGGCAGAACGGCTGTTGACCTATTCTTGAAAGGAGTCCAGACCATCACGAGGAAAACAAGTCTCGTCCATGTTTAGTGTAATCGCCTCAACTATTCCTGGCGCAATAACTTTAGTGGTTATAAATGTCTTGTTTCAGTTTGAAAGGTGAAATAGCCGGTAAGCTTATGCATGTTACATCTCACGACATGGATGCTACCATTAACATATTTGCTATCTATAGTCATCTCTTTCTATCAGATCTACCAGTTTGGTAGCTATTCTGTAATAAAAAATATGACATAATTTTCCACGCAACAACCATAAACTGATAATGTCGGCGTATTTTACCTACTTTACGACGTCGATAATAATCCGTGCGAATGCCATGTGTTTTATGAACGGTCTTAAAAAAACATGTTTCCGACAATAAACGAAGTAACGCTACAAATGGTATACTTACAGTGGACCGATAAAGAGGACCGTAAAGGGAACCCTTGTGTTATGTATGAGAAGTGGCCCAAGACTTCGGCACTAAACATTAAATAGGGATTTAACAATATTTCTACCGATGTTTCTTTAATACAGTTTAGTAGAGACCCTACCACGCAGGTTGCTACGTGACTAAAATTTATTTGTATTTGATCTATTTGAATCTCATGGGCCTAATTAATTTTTAGTAATTCAATATTTATTTATCACCTCTGTGTCCTAGTGGTCAGGTGTCAATATTGACCACATGAGGTCCTGGGTTCAATTTCTGGGTCACCCAATTCAGAAATGTGTTTTCTTTTCAGTTTTCTCATAAAAACAGCAGAGTGGGATAAGTATCTTCGGCTAATCGTGAGTGCACTAGTTGTACCTCTAGCTACCTCTTCGGGGATACGGGTGTGAAGATACAACGTGTGTTTGTTACGTACGTCTCAGTATAGACTATTTGTGTACCATATTTATTCAAAATACTTAAATCGATTAAACACAAAGAAGAATTATTAGCCGATTAAGCCAATGATTAAGCACATTTTTTCTTCCAAGGGAAAATAACAGTTACTGTGGTAAGAATAGTGAAGGCGATAGTATCGAAGCCCGGACAGGGCATTGCATAATTCCCCCTGTGCTGGTGCGGGCTACCTTTGAAGAATAGAATATCAACCGTTCTGTCAGGCAGTTTGTAAGAGGCGAATTATTGACTATGCGAATCACTACCATCGTTGCTAGTAGGTTAGGTAGAACTTACCACCGCCTTATCTATATCTGCCGCAATAGCGTCAGTGCTTGTCAACGTAGTGTTCCGGTTTGGTAAGGTAGCCGGTAAACTTATGCATGTTGTGTGGTGTTGTGTTGTGTGGTGTGCAACACCCCTCCACACGGATAGCAATGCATCATTAACATCTTTAGTGTCTACAGGCGATGTATGTCTATCAGAAGAAGCCATCTATTTTTTTTGCTATCTTATAAGTTATGATATATAAAAAATAACTCTACAATCCATTTAGCAATCACGATAATAGACGTTTAAGAATAAGCATAAGGATTGTTTTATTTACTACACAGTACTATAGATATACAGTAAATAACAATAACATGCGTTTAGTCCTCTCTCGACTTTAACGACGTGTCTGCCCATAAATCAATTAGTCTATTTTTTAAAACAGGGTCTCTTCAGGAATCAGCATGCGGAAATACTGAGATGGGTCGCAAAGATAAATCCTAGATCTCTATATTGAATGTAACTATTACCATAGATGAAAAACATACCTACATGAATTATATTAAAACTTTAAATGATGTATATTTTCAAAATAATGATCGGTTTTAACTGGTTTTAACCTTTTAAATGGCGCTCAAAGTAATTTCTAAGCTCTCAGCTTTACTCAGAGTAATTTTAAAGCTCTGTTTTATTAAGCTACATAATCAATAGGTTAAAAAATGTCGAAGAAATGTCAAATTTTTTTTTCAAAAAGAACACAGGCCATTTTGCTTTTGTACATTCCTTGCGTGTCTCTTGGAGTGACGAATATTAGATAAAGTAAAATAATTTTCTACGATTTTTAAATAAATTAAACAAAATATATCGCTACGAACAATCATATAAAAATATTGAGACTATAATTTGATTGAATTCCATCATCATATTTAAGTGTTACCATTGTATAAAACGTTAATTACATTTTCATTAAAACAGCAATAAATTTATATATCATAATTTTCATTATAAGTATCAAATAAAATTCTCCCTGTTTTTGTATTAAAGAATAGTTAATGCTAATTTATTTATTGTTCTTTTAAGTACCTATAAAGTGTCTTCGCAAAAATCTTAGCTCAGAATCCTGTCAATCTAACTTGGATTTCTGAGATTAGCAGCTGCTGTACTGAAGACACCCAATGAAAAGATAAATACCTTACCACAGACTACTAAGGAGAGAACTGATTGTTTACGTTAACCTTACCTAAATTCTAACTTTATTTAACTACTATTCCCCAAGAAAAAAAATATATGTTAAATGCGGATAAGTTAAGGAGTTGATATAGAATCTTAAAGAATATATTAAACTTTAAGGTAATAACTCAAAAAAAACAATGTATGAAGTCTTGCCCGTATTCTTTACGTCATTGATAAATCCCGAACGTATCAACCAATTTTAATCCGATTTACGGCATTTGATGCAGTTTTTTAAGTAGAAAAGCTGACTAGATTTTTAAATAAATCGGCATATTAATCTGAAAGTTATTTTAAAAATAACTAACATCCATCCATCCAAACATCCCAACTTTCGCATTGATAATATTATATTATAATAAAGATTTTGAGGCACTGCGAACGCGCATATCCCGAAATAAAAACATCATGTATTTATATTAAGTGCGTATATTTCGTATCTTAAGATATGAAATATATATTTCCAAATATATCTTAAATAATCTCAAACATATCTTAAAACTAAAGGTAAAATATATATTATCTTAGTCGTGTGTGATGGTTCATACGATTTGTATGGTAAGCGATTTCTGAAATATGCTTTCAGATATTAAGATCAAATATTATAGTATATTAACCAATGTGATGAGCTTAAATAGGTGACAGTTGTTTCTTTTTTCTTTTTTTTTTAAATACATAAATTATCTTGTTTATACAGCCTTCTGTGTTGCAAGTTTCGACTATAATAATAAATACTTCTCTTTTGTTGCATTTCATACAATAGTTTGCTTAACATCTTGCCTGCCTATCCGACATTTTTCTAAAGTGTTCAATTGATCATAAAAAAAAGAAAGTGTTAACCTTAAGGCACAAAAGAAAATCTTTGCTTGATTAAAAATAAGAAAAAGTATACTAGTTTGATTAGTTTTATGATTTCCAAGTATATTCCTTTTTAAAATGTACTTGTTATAAAAAGGGTCCGTTGAATTTTAATATTGGCTTATTGTATATTAAATTAATTTGATAATTTCGGCTGAAATTATATTCTTGCAGGACTTTTAGGCCGATCTCATCAATCAATCTCCTTTGACAAGAAAACCTCTTATTCATTTGATTCATTTGGTTCTCAAGAAAGTTACCCATATCAATATTATAAATGCGAAAGTCTTATGTCTTTTTTATTTATCTGTCTGTAACGTTTTTACGACTGAGCCACTGAAATGTCTTGGCAAAAAATTGGGCATACAAACAGTTGTAAATCCGGAGTAACTTAAGCTAACTTTTTTTTCAATAATCAACCCCTAAGGAGCTGACATATTTGTGAGGGAGTGAGTTTGTACTTTGTATGAAAAACTATATCGACGACATGTTAAACAACTCGCAAGCAAAGCCGCACATGTCAGCTAGTGTATTGCTTAAAACATGCAAAAGATTCAATGTAAATAATAAATAATCACACCAATATCTTAAAAGAAATAAGCAAAATGCAAGGTATGGTACCCACGATTTTCCAATAGCATTTGAGTCCCTTGATGTGATCAATGGCCAATCTATCGACTAATAGAGCACATAGCCTGTCTCGGACAAGTGTATATTATCCTGGAAAACTGAAAATCTTCGAACAATTACCCGAATTTGAACCCAACATTCCTTTTTACAGTTAAGACGAATCTAAAACCATGTCTCAAGCTTAATCCATCCATTTAGGCTACAGAGCGTGATGCTTTTTTTGTACGAGTATTATAAGATAACAAACAAGCACATAGCTCTTCCGATGGATAGAGAAACCATCGCCTATAGACACCAAAGATGCTAATGGCGCGTTGCTAACCGTGTGGCGGGATGGCAATACCATATAATTCTACCGGCTACGTCACTCTCCAAACCAGAACACGACAACGAAAGGCATTGACTTGCGGCAGGAACAGGTAAGGAGTTGGTACCATATACCTGGGCTAGAGGTTGCAGTAGGTACTCTACCACTTAGTAGTCACGATGGTAGTGATACGTATAACCATTCGTTCGTGTTTTACGAACTGCCTGGCGGAATGGCAGATTGTCTATTCTTCAAAGGAGGCTTGGAACAGCACAGGAACATTAACCCATTGGATACATACACTCGAAAAACATAACCATCCTGTAGGCTAATGAATAAAAAAATTTATCATGCCCTGTTCCTTTGTGGGGCAGGCAGAAAAAACCGATCGTGTAAACTGTTCAGTTCACCATGATTCATCGTTTAGTCGGTGGGCAAGACGATTGTTGATCACCATCATTTTACTGACCTGATAACGATTATCGACTAGCGATAACTTAGACCGACGGCTTTATGTGTTTGTACGAGTTACGAGAGTGGTAATTACACACGATACGCCGACTCAGTGTGCTACTGAGCTTTTGGATTAAAAAAAAACTCCGAAAAAACCTTAATAAACTTTCGTCCAACCCAGGAATCAAACCCGGGACTTCATGACCTAAACCAAATAGGCTATCCCCTAGATCGAGGCAGCCGATAAAAATATTACTAAATGATGTGTGCGACCAGTTCCAACTTTTGATAAGATTCACAATACTGCATTATTATTACAGCAGCATTATTATTACTGCATTATTATTACAACATTATAACAGCATTATTAACCAAGACGTAATGGATTATTATTAAAGACGGAGAGTTATGATCAAAAAAATAAATAATCTTTGATCTTTTATATTCATAGTATCCTCCTTTGCCGGAGGCTCTTATCTAACTTGCTTTATTAAATAATAGATCGCGGGAAGTTTTGTATTTTATAAATGCAACATATTTTAACGTTATGTATTAAGGCGAGGTATTTTGACGCACATCAATTCTATAGGCAAAGCGCGGCGCGGTATATTCTGAAACCGCTGGGTAACGTGTTAATTTTTGGATAAATAAATATAGGACTTCAGCTGAAAACCAAAATTTTCTTTTTTGTATTTAAAACTAAATATCACCATATAAAAACTATGTGGAAAATTAGAAATATTATTAACAAATTATTTGTTTTAGAGATTTTTTAGCCTGTTTTCGGAATTTTATACGATCGAGTAAAGTACATTCTATCATGTAATGAGTTAACACATTCCTTAGATAATATCTTCAGGTATATCGTGTAATTTTTATAAAATTGTTATTTAACAATCAATACAAAAAAAAAAACGTGATTTAGCAAAAAAGTTTTTTCCCGTTTGTCCCGATACCTCGCTTTAACTTTTAAATCTGAATGATATTTTATGTTCCATTTTGATCGATGACTTGATGACATTTAAAAGGTGATATCACCCCATTGGTATAGAAACTTTGAGACTTTTAACAATATAATTTTTAACGCAGTAAAATTGCAACAACCGACTTCAAATTTTATGTATCTTCGGAACCCTGCATCAGATCTTCGCCAAATTAAAATGAGTCCACACGGGAATAATACCTTCCCAAAAAATCAAAATCAGTTCAGAAATGACTAAGTTCTTAGGTAAGAAACAAAACATATTGGAAATTACAGCCGGATTGATAACCTCCACCTTTTGATACGTCGATTGGAAACGGCACAACATAACACTACTTAAATTAAGACTACCAAAAGGTGAAAACCTGATGGTGTGAGGGCTGTATGGTAGACGCAATAACACTTCTCAAACAAGGTCTCTCCCTCAAACAAAATCTCAATATTCGTCTAGTGGCTAAGAATTTTTGTTCTGGTATTATCATGATGAAAAACCACACCTCTTAAATTACGTTTGAAGAATAGGCCAACTGCCGTTCGGTAGTAAAAGGCGACTGATTGGCTATTCGAGTCACTACCATCGTGGCTACTAGGTGGTGACATTGTCTCGCCCGTGTCTGGTACCAACGCCTTACCTATTCCTGCCGCAATAACGTCAGTGCTTGTAACTGTCATGTTCCGGTTTGGAGGGTAAGTTAGCCGATGAACTTAAGCATGTGGCATTAGACCTCGCCACAAGATAGCAACGCACCATTATCACCTTTGGTGTCAATAGGCGATTTTTTCGATACAAAAAATCTGTATACACTCAACAAAAATAATCGTCGCGACACCACATTGTTCAATACGAAATAGAAATGAAAATATCTGGCTTGCTTTCTATAAGAAAGAGAGTGAGAGAGAGAAAGAGAGAGAGAGAGAAACATGCGCACGCCGCACAGCTTACAATAGCTTACTATAGCAAAAAGTGTCGTGACAACTTTTCGTAAGAATTTTTTCCGTCTAGCCCCCTTTCACAACGCGCGATAAGGAACTTCGTTCCAATAAGTAATAAAAAAATGCTATTGCAGTTTTCGCTGTAGTCTGCGAAGGTTGACTGCCGTTTGACTGTGACCATTTTCGCAAGCTCTTATGGACAATCCACTTTTCATTATTACCTATATCTATATTTCCAAAAATTTACACTGGTTTCATTACGTTTCAAATTTTAACAAACAATCACAAATGTGTACACGGTTCATTAGGCTTCCTTGAGTGAGTTCGCGTGGCACTCAAATATCGAATTTATTTTTGTACCCAGAGTTTTTCAAATGGTTTAGAACTGTTTTGTGGACAACCCCAAGATCTTCTGCTATGTCGTTAGCACTAAAAACTAACTTTACTCCATTTTTAGGGTTCCGTACCTAAAGGGTAAAACGGAACCCTATTACTAAGCTTCCGCTGTCTGTCTGTGTGTCTGTTACCAGGCTATACCTCATAAACCGCGATAACTAGAAAGCTGAAATGTTCACAAATTATGTATTTCCGTTGCCGCTATAGCAAATACTCAAAATCAAAAAATATTAAGGGGGTACCATAAAATAAACGTTTAGATACTAACACAAAATTCCCGGTTTAGATACTAACAGTACAACCTAAGATTTGCAGCAACTTTTTATTGTTAAAAAAAATAGCACTCTTGCATATATATATCACTCTTGATGGATAGGCCATCGCCCATTGACACCAATGATTTTAACAGTAAGCTTCTGTCATACCATACTCAAAAAATATCCAAAAACTCTGAAAACTGAGAGTCTCCTCCTTGTTCTAAAGATTGTTTTTATATATTTAGATAGCAAACAAGCAGATGGCTTCCCTGCCATTACAGATGTTAATGGTGCGTTGCGATCTGTGTGGGGGGATGGTGATGTCTACCAGTTACCTTACCCTCCAAACCTAACTGACAAGTATTGACGCTATTGCAGCAGTACTAGGTAAGGCGGTGGTACCAGATCCAGGCAAATTAATGCAGAACCCTACCACCTAGTAGATGTTAGAAAAACTGGATTGAGGTATAAATTTGTGAATTTCGGGTAAATAATCTTAGATTTCGGCACTGAAAATAATTTATATGACTAGTTTTGTAGTTATTGTACAATATTATGATCAAATTGGTATTCGTGAGCATTGGAAATGAAGCGAGTGATCAGTGGCGCGACGATTCCGAGCCGATGAGTCGAAAACGGTGTCATGCCCTCTGAAAGGATTTTCAGTTTCTCTATAATCGTCAACGTCACTTTGATTATGGGATTACTGCCTAATCGTATTGGTTTTCACTAAATGTTCTTGAAATCAAAGAGAATAGAGATTGATGACTATAATCATCAACCCGTGTTTTGACCCTTTGAAGAACAGACCTATTGCCACTGTACCAATCCGTTTGTACAATGCAAATGATTGATTATAGCCTATAGGTATCATTGTAACTA
This sequence comes from Apodemia mormo, assembly GCA_036924255.1. Lineage (NCBI taxonomy): Eukaryota > Metazoa > Arthropoda > Insecta > Lepidoptera > Riodinidae > Apodemia > Apodemia mormo. The sequence goes on along the minus strand of JAUPFN010000012.1, from coordinate 6,243,893 downwards.
CTAGGCGAGAGAGTGCCGCATCGTTTCGCCCGGGGCTAATACCACCGCTTTCCCTAAGTCCAGTCCTATGGTCCAGTCAAAAAAGAAGACCCCAGAGGCACAATTATTCACCCACATCCATTCCATCCACTTGGGTGGGATAATTGTGCCTGGGGTCTTATTTTTTGACCGGACCATCGGTGAGTTTTATCCATTTATTAATTTGGAGTCTTTTCTTTTCGGTGACATTTCGGAGGTCACATAGATCAGTTCGCATATAATATCAAATTTAATTATTTCACCTTTTAATTATGCATTTCCGCAAAAAGTAACGTCTGAATCAATAGAATATTTTTCTTTCATATCGATTACATCGATTGTAATACCCAAATAGATGAATCAGTTTACCATTGCAGACAAATTTCAGATTTATTGACATAATTTGGTATTCATTGATTTGTTATATTAAAGATGAATTGATTTATATTTGTTTTCTGAAATCTTGAACAGTAACCCCCATGCCTCGGGCGATTCTGTTAATCTGTCAGAAATGAGGTAGGTTTGACAAGTCGGTTAAATGCGAAGATGAGGATAACTTAGCTCTATCGCAAACCACGGATTAAAGTGGATACGCCTTTCAAAGCAATTTCTTACGTTTTCAGTGTAGCTTTTCATTCACATCCAGATATACAGTTATAAGTACGTACCTAATGATCAAATAAAATCACTTCAGGGATATTTTTTAACATTGGCTTCTTATTTAGCAGTAGCTGCGCCCACGACATCGGTCGCGTGAAAATTTTTTGAAAAAAAGTAGCCTAGTTACTCCCTGTCACATCAGCAGCTATCTGCCAGTGAAAGTCCCGTTAAAATCGGTCCAGCCGTTCCAGAGATTAGCCGGAACAAACATACAGGCAAAAATGGTAACAAATGTTATTATGGTATATGTGCCGTATATACAATCATATGCATTTATTAAAAAGCGGTTATTTTAATATTATAAACAGACACTCCAATTTTATTTATTTGTATAGATGTATAGATGATAAAATAGCACAACACAACACAAATATGACAATTTCTATTTTTTTAAGATATAATTTATCTACAAGCGTTTGACACCTACTTTTACATTTGCTTCTACGAGCGGTTACACGTTTGCTGCCTAACACCATGTCTATTAATTAGTAATTGTGTAGTCTGTACCACCAACCAACAAACCGTGCATGGCAGTAAATAAACCAAAACATTTATTGATGTTTTTTTTAAATGTTTTGGTTTAATCATAAGATAGCAAACAAGCAGAAGGGTCTCCTGATGGAAAGAGTCAACCATCGTCTATAGACACCAGAGATGTTAATGGTGCGTTGCTATCTTGTGGCGAGGTCTAATGCCACATGCATAAGTTTACCGGTTACCTTACCCTCCAAACCGGAACACGATAGTGACACGCACTGACGCTATTGCGGCAGGAATAGGTAAGGCGGTGGTACCAGACCCGGTCGAGACAATGTAGAACTCTACCACCTAGTAGATACAATGTCTGTACAATGTAGAAAAAACAATCTATTCTTCAAAGGAGCCCGGAACCAACACGGGGAAAATATTTTTCGGTACACTCTGCCTGCTCCGCTATGATACCAGCGAGACGATATTGTATTGACATTTTCCAGGTCATAGTTTTACGGTCTAGTAAACACGATAACTTTAGAAAAATATTTTTATCTTATGTATAAAAAAAAGTATCTTTACGCCCGTATCCCCGAAGAGGTAAACAGAAGTACAACCAGTGCCCCTACGATTAGTCGAAGATACTTATGGCCAATTGGACTAACACTGTCTTAACTTAGGAAAATCGTAAGTAGTATGCTGTCACTTTTTGTCTAGAATGAAAAGAATGTGACAGCATGTCACTAAAGACTGACCTAAGCTAAGGTTAGTGCAATTGGCCATTAGTCTCATAATGTGATAGGTGGCAAGCCTATCGCCAACCAAGCACTTAGCTAATACCAGTAAATGTTTTATCAGGAAACTGAAAAACCTTATGTTCTAATGAATATGAATATAAAAAAACAGATTAAATGCAAAATAAGATAAGATAAACGCAAAACTTCTTAACCGAGAGAAGATCTGATCTTAGCGGATCAAGAGTTTCAGAACACAAACAAAAACCAAATATTCAACTCAAACTTACCCTCTCGAACTTAAGTACTCCCGCCTCGATATCTGTAATCGAACTGAACGCCCGGCTCAGCCAATAACTTTATCGAACTTTATTTTTACAATATTTTTAAAGTATTTTAATGTAAAAAATAATAATGGTAGCTTTTTTTATATGTCTAAAAAATCTAAAATAAAACGAGATTACCATGAAGCCTATTTTGAATATTTAAGTTTGACTTTGACTGTAAAATTAATGTTATTTTTTTTGTTAATTAAAAAGACAAGCCCAGAGTTTCTTCCGCCGGATCTTCTCAGTCTGTGACTGCGTTCCGGAATGGTAGTAATTTTAAAAACTATCAATTCGTCAAAAGATTATATACAGTTCTATTTGAATATTTTTTTGAACTTTAACTTGACTTATGATCCCGTATTGGCCTGGGCCCCTTGTTAAAAAATAGACCATCTGTTATTCTGCCAAGCAGGTCGTAAAAGGCAACCGATTGGCTATATGTGTCACTACCATACGAATACTAGGTGGTAGAGTTCCGCAACATCTCTCCCGGGTTAATGGTACCAGTTACCACCGTCATGCCTATTTCTGCCGCAATAGCGTCAATGCTTATCATTGTCGTCTTCCGGTTTAGAGAGTAAGGTAGCCGATAGACTTAAGCGTATACGCTTAATAACGCATTGCCATCCCACCACACGCATAGCAAGTAGCAACGCACAATTAACATCTTTGATGTCTACAGGCAATGGTTGCTCCTTCCATCAGAAGGAGCCAGCTGCTTGTTGTGTGATACTTATCTATACATATAATAAAATCGTAGGAAACTCAGTGTATGGATTTACTTCAAATTTTGCATAAATATTACTAACAGGTCGGGTCAACATATAGGCTGCATATTATCACGCTATCACCTACGGGAGAGGAGCTGTGCGGAGTAAACGAACTCCGCGCGAACGAAGTCGCGGGCAACAGCTAGTTAAGTATAAACTTAGGATAGAAAACAGTCAATGGCTAATTCAATGGTTCGAAAAAACATCGCATATAGGTACCAAAATATGATAAAGTAACAGGAACACACAGCGGAACTTTACTAGTTAGGAGTAATACTCGTACGACAGTGGTGACATCGTTTCGTAGTAATCGTTTGCTTTTTACGAATTGCCTGGACGAATAGCAAATGGTATATTTTCCAAAGGACGCCCATAAGTGTATTTTCAACGGAGCGTAAAAACGGGGTTTTTACGCTCCGTTGAAAATAACGTTTAACTTTAGGAAACACAAACAAATTACGGGTCGAATTGGCAGTACTTGTTTAAAAACTTATTTAACTTTCGAACTCCATATGAAAATTTTGCAAAGTAAACAAAGAAACCCTTCAAAATAACGACCCAATTGTTAGATACAATCTTTTAATCCACGTCATAACACGAGATCGCAACAACAGGTACGCAGTAATTGCACATTATACTCACGTTAGCAGTAATACATGGATAATCCTCACATCATTCCTAAAGATCGTACGCCAGTGATCTTCAAACGATGAGATCGTATTTTCCTACTGTAATCTGACAACATTTTATCACACCTAGCAACGTTCGCAATAAATTAAAGAATGCAAAATAAGGACCGAGCACATTATGACGAGCCGCTGCGGAGCGAAGCTGGACGTATCGCAACGGAAAATGTTAGCTTAAGGCGAGGCATCGCGACAAACGGGAAAAAACTGGTTTGCTAAATCACGTTTTTTTGAATTTATTGTTAAATAACAATTTTACAAAAATTACACGATATACCCGAATATATTATCTAAATTAATGTGCTAACTTATTAATGATAGAATGTACTTTACTCGATCATATAAAATTCCGGAAACAGGCTAAAAAAATATCTATAACAAATAATTAGTTAATATTATTTCTAATCTTCCACGTCATTTTTATATGGTGATATTTAGTTGTAAAAAACAAAAAAGAATGTGCTAAACTTTAGTTTTCAGCTGATGTCCTATATTTATTTATCCGAAAATTAACATGTTTCCTAACGGTTTCAGAACATACAGCGCCACCCATTTTCTATAGAATTGACGCGCGTCGAAATACCTCGCCTTAACACATAAGAACGGGCCGCAGCGGGGCCGGGCGGGGCGAATCGCATCGCAACGAAAAACGCTTGGTTAGCACCATAGATCTTAAATGGTCAGGATCCTTTTTATGTATATTCGCGATCACTCAAAGACGACTAGTCCGAATTGGAAAATTCTTCTCGGTTGTTGTAGTTTAAATTCCGCCCATAGCACACAAAAACATGTCGCAGCGGGGCGGGGCAGGCCACATCAAGCCCACCGAAGTCCACGTTGCCTGCCTCTGTTGAATTGTGAATCTGAAGACAACATTAAGGAAATCATATTCCTGAGAAAAGTCAATGCTATCAGATAGAAAGATATAGATCAGAACCATGGTAGAGATTTGAAACGACTCGCCTGAGTTTAGAACCTTCGTCTACCGCGTGTCGGATTTATTAGGGCCTATTCTCGTTTTAATCAATACTTGTTAGTATCATGTTCCAAGTTGAAGGGTAAGGTATCCGGTTAAGTAATACATGTGGCATTTTAACCCGACACACGGACAGCAACGCACCACTCACATCTTCGATGTCTATGGGCGATTGTTATTTATTTCCGTTAGAAAATATTTCTGTGAATAAGTATCTTCGGCTAATCATGGGTGCACTGTGGTACTTATGTATGTGGCATTAGATCTCGCCACAAGATAGCAACGCACCATTAACACCTTTGGTGTCTATAGGCGATAGTTGACTGTTTCCATCAGTAGACCCACCTGCTTGTTTGCTATCTTATGATATAAAAATAAAAATAAATACTTCTACGTATCTCTTCGTGGCCCCGAAGAGATAGGCATAGTAGGTAAGAAGATACTTACTTTTTCGAATCTTATGATATAAAATGAAACAATATATGGGAAAAGTGTAAATTGAATAAATTTTCCATAAATTGAAACTTCAATAAATTTCAAGTGCGAAGTACCCTCCATCGTTTGCTTGCGGGAGTGCATATTGAGTGTCGGTCACGATCAACATTTATATATTCAGACATATTCTATTCTTATTGCGCATGTATGACGATCTATGCTAATTTGGACGCTTAAGATATATACTTCAGTCAAGTCGTGCACCTTTTTTTCGTGCAGTTTAAAAGCCGCGTCAAATACCGCTAATTGGATCAAAATCGGTCAATGTATTTGGGATTTTTATTTATATTTAAATTTTTATTTTTATTCAATGACGAAAATTTTTGAAAAAATGTTTTTTGTAATTGCTTCGAAATTTTTCAACCCATCGATTATTTAGATAAAGCAATATTTTAGATCTCAAAAATTGAGGTGAATATCATCCGAAAGATCAAATTCAATCATCGTTTCCAAAATATATAGCTTTTCAAAAATCAATATACTGCCATTTTAATAAAATATGTTTGAATTGAAAAAATCTATGCTTATAGTTTTTAATTTTGAGCTACCTACCTTATAAAATACCTTAATTTAGCGGGATGTTTCAGGGATGGCCTGTAGAGTCAACCGTTTGCACATTTTTTAAGCTAGTGCATAGCTTCTATCGCGGGCCTTGAGCGTGGAGACCGAATCCAGATATTCCGTAACGAAAAAACCTAACACCCCCACTCCGACCGGCACCGCGGTGATACTTTTTAGTTTTTCCATCTATCGATAAATACCAGAACTTTTAATGACTTTTTGAAATATCACGCTTGTCTCTTTAGTTCAGCAACCCGCCTTTAGGTGGCATTGGTTGTATTGGAAAACTACCGTAATCAGCTGTTTGTGAGAAAGTATATAGGTGTATAGGTATTTATCATCTACGTACAACAGTGAATATCTGTACTCGTATAATTTGTGTACAAAGTGTTTTAAATATGAATAAACAAAGAAAAAAATACTGCATAAATAAAATAAATATATAATTGCAATTGCATAAGTTGATAAAAAATGCTGTGCAATAGCTTTACCGCGGCAGTCTCCGAGTGCCACACGTCTTTTTTTTCAAAAATCAAACAACTAAAAGGCTGACACTGGTACCACCGCCTTACCAATTCCTGCCGAAATAGCGTCAGTGCTCGCTACTCTCGTGTTCCGGTTTGTAGGGTACGATAGCCGGCAAACTTATGCATGTGACGTTAGAGCTCGTTACAAGATAGCACGTCACCCTTAATATGTTTGGTATCTATAGGCGATTGTTAACTCTTTCCATCAAAAGTCTGCTTGTTTGCTATCTTATAAAAAAAATACGACCAAACTCTTATTATTTCAGCGTAATGGCTCGACCGTACTTGCTTCTAACGTCACAAAGCTTCGTGCAATGACATAATAAATGCAGATGTGACGGGCTATCGTCGCATACATTCCGCACTACGTGTGCCTTAGCCCGCTAATATCTTCGGGACTATAGCCGCAAGTGCAGCCGCAACATTACGGTAATACGCATTTGTCGTAAAAATATAATATCTTTTATTATTTTATTTTTATGTTCAGTGTCTTTTGAACCCTAGATAACAATATAATTTATGTTTATTTCGTATGTAAGGGACCGGTGGGACCGAATGTCTGGCCTCACGTGGATGAATATCAAATGCGTTGTGTCCAAACAGAGATAAGTCGCTCTTGTTTATACGCAATAGACTTTGTTGCTTTTCCTTTCATGTTTGGTCAATTGGGAATGAATAACTTTGGAATATACGCGCAATTTAAATAAGTTAGTATTTTAGATATTGGATTTTATATCATCGGATAGCTATCTTCGCAAATATCTCTATATTTACATAGTACAAAACAGATCAGAAGGAATATTCATCAATATTGTCATGCTATCACTTCGGTAATCAGTTAAGGAGACTTCATAATGAGAGTGGTTTTTAGTGTGCAAACGTGTATACAAACTTTGTCTATATGTGTGACATCAGCTTCCGCCGTTGTGGATGACGTAGACAGTAGTGTACTGTAATACGTCACAGGCACTTGGCCTGTGACGTCACTAGTGACACCTAGCGCGATGTTTTTCCGGCTCATTTCCCTCGCGGAGGAAGTGCGCCGTTCAATCCTTGTCTTGAGTAATCTGAAAAATTTCTTTCATTACATATTTCACATTTCTAAGGTTTTGTATTTGATAATTTTAAAGATTTCGAGCCTAAAGCGTTCCTCCTCCTCCTCGCGTCGTTTCTTCATTGCTGAGGGTTGAGACCCCCTCCACGGATCACCTTGTCTTTAACAATTTTACGCCATCGTCCACGGTTATCGGCTGCGTGTATGGCCTCATAAACTTTATTACTAAGTGTTGTTCGGATTTGGTCCGTCCAGCGCATTGGGCTCCTTCCCCGCAGTCTTCTCCCGTCGATTTTGCCTGTGACTACGAGCTTTTCAAGATTTCCCTCCTCTTTGCGGGCGTACCTACGGGACCTTATTTCTGAGATGTTAATATCCGTCCGTTTTTCGATCGCAAGACTATCTTCTCATCCATACAAGGCAGACACTTTAAATTATTTTTAAATAATTGTTATTACTATGACTGATATAACAATATAACAATATGTAATAAAATTATCTTATCTTTACCTTATTCTCTATTTTGTGTATAAGCCGCCCTTTGATATTTACTAGCGATCACTGTGTGGTCGAAATTTGACCATAGACAAAATAATAAAATCTCTTTTAAATTTGACAACAGACTGTAGGTGCCCCATAGACCTACAATAATATTGCGCAATATTACGTATTGTGCAATTTTATTGACCGCTTAGGATTAATATCGAAGATTGCCCATAGATTTTTGACCAGTCTCATGTAAGAGGAATGTTTCCTGTATATTTTGGATTAAAGCCAATTACTGGTCAGATCCACCAGTAATTGGCTTTAATCCAAAATGTACAGGAAACGTTCCTCTTACATGAGACTGGTGAAAACAGACCAATCGCATGCTTTCGTGATCTACCATTCGAAGCGTCCTTCCTTTGGGGGTGAATTTTCTGTAATGTGGGCAGGCTCGGCTGTGATTTAGGCATTCTGTTTTGGGCTCTGATCAAAAGAAATCTAACAATAAAGTGAATTTTTATTCATCTACAAACTAGTTGGTTACGGAGAAGACTCGCCGAGCTACATTTAGAGTCGGAGCTTGTCTTGTCATGTTCACCTTCGGATGTCGGGTTAGCCTTATCGGGTAACCCGACATCCGAAGGTGAACATATTGTTGTATGTGGTTCTATATCCATACATATTTTTGAGAAACGCAATATTAACCCTGTATTTTCCTCGTAGTGGTTCAGTCCTCCTTTGAAAAATAAACCTTCTGCTATTCTGGCAGGCAGTTTGTAAAAGGTCGAACGATTGGTAAAATATGTCACTGCCATCGTGACTACTAGGTGGTAGAGTCCTGCAACGTCTCGCTCGGGTACAGTGGCACCGCCTTAGCTGTTTCTGTCGCAGTCGCGTTGGTGATTGTCATTGCTGGGATTTGGAGGGTAAGGTAACCGGTTAACTTATGCATGTAATATGACCATTCCGCCAGACGGGTAGCATCACAACATTAATATCTTTGGTTACTGTGGGCGATGGTCGTCGCCTTCCATCAGGATATCTCTCTGCTTGTTTATACAAAATTATAAAAAAAAGATTTATTGGATTGATAGGTATCTTAATCAAGACCACCAGACTCGACTGCTACAATAACTCGTCTGCGCGACCCGGAAATCGAACTCGGGACCTCACTATCTGAGGCCTCATAATGTCCTTCGAACCCGGGACCTCACGATTTGAGACCTCACAACGCCCTAAATGTCGAGGCAGCATTTAAATGCAAGTACCTAATGCATCCAAATTTATAGAAGTAATTCGTAGTATGAGTTAAGTGCTAAAATCGCCCGTTGTAGCGGAGACTCGTTTCAATAACAAGTTTATTTGATACAGTTTATTCCAATCTTTTGTGATAATGATTCCTTTATCGTTTGATCGCGGTGTCTTTGAAAGCTTATACCACAGTTAAGGTCGCCTTTGAAGCGTCATTATCGCTTGATATTAAAAGTATCTCATTACTAAAGCAAGAAAAGTGGGAAATTAGAAACGCAGTTTTACTAAAGGGTAACAATTATTTCGATCATCTCCTCAAGTGAAACTATTTAAAAAAATTTAATGATCTCTGTTCATGATATTCATGATTCAATGATGATACACTGGGTAGAAGGGAAACTTTTGTTTGAAGTATAAAAAAATAAAAGAGAGAGAGATAAATTGAATAAGTCGAGGAAAAAGTGTTTTTCGCATTTTAGAAATAAAAAGTTGCAGTAAAATCTCTTTGGTTGTACTGTTTGTATCTGGTTCGTTTTGGAACCATTAACTAGCTGCAGCGTGTAGCCAAAGTTTTTGGCGAATCCCGCGGGATCACCTAATTTTTCCGGGATAAAATGTAGCCTATGTGCTATTCCATGTCCGTTCCATTATCTTCCTGCGTGCCAAATTTCATTCAAATCCGTTTAGTAGTTTTTGCGTGATTGAGTAACAAACATCCATCCAAACATCTAAACTTTCGCATTTATATTATTAATAATTAATAATACAGATCATATAGATTATACCTAGATTTTCAACCAACGAAAAAACGGAGCAGGTTCTCAATTTGACATGCATTACTGGAATAAGTATACCCCGAGAGTTGTCTCATTTAATATAAATATTTTTAATGCAACCACCAATGCAAATGATTTTTCACTCACTGATTTTAATGTATGACCACACGTAACTTTTTACAAAGTGTAACCACTTTAACGATTCTTATTTTATAGAATAGAATATTAGGGTTTTCTCATATTATAATTTTCGAAAAAAAAAATCACCCAATATGGTATGAAAACAGAGGATGATTGACTATTTACTCATTGATTTTAATGTATGTACGAAAATGGAGGATGATTGACTATTATACTCACTGATTTTAATGTATGTACGAAAACAGAGGATGACTGACTATTTACTCATTGATTTTAATGTATGAAAACGGAGGATGATTGACTATTTTACTTACTGATTTTAATGTATTGTTACGTACTCGGGTTCGTAATTGTAAGAAAATACCATTTATATTAAATCCGTGTATTTACACAACACAACACAACGTAATACTAAAATACACTTTACACCCTAGTCACTCGCTGTACTATCACTGAACTTAGAACACTACACAATAAAACACTTCTCGCTTCGCACTGGTCACTTGATGTATCGCTCTCGATCGCTTGATAAAAACTGCCTTGTGTTTGTCAACACCTCTGTATTTGTAGGCAGGGTAAATTCCTAGCTGGATCCAGAAAATCTAAATGTATCGGGAAACAATGAATCACTTCTTATCGTAAACATGATATGAGTCATAACTCCTAGTACACGCTATTTTCAACCTTATGCCATATCCCACAAAGTCCATTATGGCATAGCCCAAGTCAACTATTTGTTTGTCAATAGGAGTAGCTATCTCTTTCTTTTATTTCTAGATAGTTAGCGCGCGCGCTCCAACTCTACACGCTTCTAGATTATTCGTAACAGTATGTACGCAAAAAAGATCCTCTGTTTTCGTTTGACTATTTACTCATTGATTTTAATGTATGTATGAAAACAGAGGATGATTGACTGTTTACTCATTGATTTTAATGTATGCACGAAAACAAAGGCAGGGCTTTAACACTCACCTATACCTACCTCGATAAGCACCTACAGCGCGTGATAACTTGAAGTTGCAAATCAGTGAGGGCTGCCCCGTGTTTAAATAGCGTACACACGACGGACTATCGGTCGGTCGGTAAAGGTTTCTTTTTTTTATTTTATCGAATAATTCTAAAAGTTAAGAAATATTCACATTTTTTTTACTTTATTCGTAGTTTTTATTAGTAATTAAATATGAAAATATGCACAAATACCTATCTTTAACTGAATTAAAAGAATTTCGGCCTGTTTCTTTTTAAATATCTACCTGCCCATCATTTGTTTTTATTTCCTGTTCGCTAGAATGTTAGAATAATACCGATAATAGTTAAATAAATAAGTATGTACTCAGTAAGTATACATCTACGCTGTAGTTAGGTAGTTATACATACATAGGTATAATTATTTCAAGAATTCACCTGTAAGATTGAAAGACTTTTATCTTTTTATATATCTATACAAGTTCGAAATACCTAGGCATTTAGGCTGATGACCAAGACTTGTGACGAAATAACGCATTTCATACCCGACCTAGATATAATGGACTGAGATCCCAGGCCCGCCAGAATCCCCTTACATTCTTACTAATAAAATGTATATCGTATTGTAGCATTAGTTGCGTACAATGAACGTTTGTGGACATACAAACGTTTTTGCCACATTGTGCGGTAGGCCAATTCTCAAGTACAGGGCTCCTGAGCTATCTGTTCACGTCGTATGTCATTCCGATGTGATACGATTTGAAAAGTCATATGTTGACAAATGTACTTAGATAATATAGAAATAGTAATAATTAGGCGGCGCGATTAAACATCTTTATGTAATATCAGACCTGTCTTATTTCCATGAAGGCACTGCAAACGTAAATTGGTATGCGCGAATTTATTAGAATTACTATTGTTACGAATAATCTAGAAACGTGAAGAGTTGGAACGCTTGAGAGATCTAGAAATAATAGAAAGAGATAGCTACTCCTGTTGATAAACAAATAGTTGACTGTTACCCGAATAGCTATGCCATTATGGACTTTCTGGTATAGAGCATAAGGGTGACAATAGCGTGTACTAAGACTTGTTTACCATAAGTTGTTTACAACAATTAGAATTGTTATTGTTTACGTGATAAATTTAGATTTTTCTGGATCCAGGTAGAATTTTACCCTGGGTATAAATAGAGATGTGTTGACAAATAGAGCCAGTTTTATACAGTTATCGAAAGCGATAGTACGAGCGGCCAGTGCGAAGCGAGAACTGTTTCATTGTGTAGTCGGTTAAGTTTAGTGTTAGTACAGTGAGTCACTAGTGTTAATCAGAGTATTTAAGTATTACATTGTGTTGTTTTGTGTATTTGTGTTGTAAATACACGGAATTTATATAAGTGGCGTTTTTTTACAAATTACGAACCTGAAGCACTTAACACTATTAACGCCTACCTTTGGTTTATTTGGAATGTAATTTGTTCACTAGAGTACTAGAAAAAAGTAATAGTTAAATATTTAAATAACATTATTTTCTAAAATGAGACAACCCTGATTTCATTAGAAAGAATAAGAGTTACGCGATATAAAGAGACGGAACTTCTAGGTAATTATAACCGTAGATAATCAAACGCTGCGCGATCTAAATTGACTTAATCGTATCGTTGCAAGAGTCTTTATTTCTTTAAACGACTTTCCGCAGTGTCTCTTCTGTTTTTGTACTATTACATATTCTGTGACAGAGGATGATTGACTATTTACTCACTGATTTTAATGTGTGACCACACATTACTTGTCGTCTGTTTAATATTTTATTTAAAAGATAGAGTTATTGGATGATTTGCACGAATTTAATTTAAGTTTAATTTAATTCGCACATGAAATGTGCGAATCGACATTTTTTTTCTGTAGGCGGTTCGCACGAAGTAAATATATTATTGGTATGCGAACTGACCACTCTAAATGTATGAAGTAGGCACCATTTTGAATAGCCCGACCCGGGAATAGAAACCGGGACCTCATGTGGTCAAGACCGACACCGGACCACTAGACCAAAGAAGCGATTAACGAGATATTAATGAGAATACAAAGCATGAGATAGACAAAAATTTTAAAACTTGATTTCTTTGAGCTATAAAATGAATATTTATCCTGAAATTTGTCGTACATACGGACACTATGGATTTTTATAAGTAACTATATATATTATAGATTATATTTTATAATTCTATGGTGTCCTTAAAATATGTGACCCTTTACCTCATTTATATCAATTGCTACCTAAAGGAACGTGTACAGAACACGTATCTGCTGCTAATGGGCAGTTCCGGGCGCAGGAAATTGCGAATGGCATCGCCACCCAAATAGTAAATATGTTTGGGCGTCTGTTTATGACACAACCAAAAACTTACAATTTAATGTAGACATAACATACAAAACAATGCGGATTTTAATTTCCTTCATAACTATACTGACTTGTTGCAGTGATACAATATGTTTTTTTTTTCAATAAATTTTGACGGAACTTATTGTTTTCTGATTATTATATTAATAATTATACTAAACTAGCTGACCCGGCAAACGTTGTTTTGCCATACGAATTACTTATATTGAATATTGTTGTGGGGTACTTCAGAGCGGAGGGGGAGATTAATTGAGATAAACACTATCCTATCTTTTGAGTTGGACCAAACAGTAGATATCTACAAAATTTCATTGAAATCGGTTCAGTAGTTTCAGAGTCCATCGCGGACAAACAACTTGAGACGTAATTTATATATATTAAAATTAATTAAGTTATAAAATTAAGATTCTAACAATTGCTAATACAATGTAATTATTTTATAATATTCTAGTTGTTGCCCACGACTTCGTCCGCGCGGACTTCGTTTACTCCGCACAGCACCTCCCCCGTAGATGATAGCGTGATGATATGTAGCCTATATGTTGACCCGACCTATTAGTAATATTCATGCAAAATTTGAAGTAAATCCATGCAGTACTTTTTGAGCTTACCCCGGACATACATACAGACAAACAGACAAAAATTCTAAAAACTATATTTTTCGATTATCGATTGTAGATCACGCCCCAAGTATTTTTTTAAAAAAAATATTCAATATTCAATTTAACTCCTACGATTTTATTATATGTATAGATGATAACTAAATTCATTATTATGTACAATTCGAGTGTGAATTTTAGAATTTATAATGCATACTTACGCTGTATAAATTAAAGGTTGGGTGACAGACGTGAGACGTGCTACTCGTTTTTCTTTACAGTATATCATAGAAAATAGTTATTACGTACTAACACGGACTCTATGTAATTTGCATGCCAAATGTACGATAAAATAGGCGGGTACAATATTATATATGTATTATCATCAATTCTGTAAATCTTATTTTGCAAATAAATAAAAGTTGAAAAAAATAAATTGAAAAATAAATCTTTAAAGTTCAAACATTGAATGAGCTATCAAATTTTGATACAGCTTTGCACAATGTGTACTGAACATATTGCCCTTTGTGTGCAGATTATATATTGCTTATCCTATCCTCCTACTAATAAGATACGAAAGTTTATATGTTGGATGAATATTTGTTACTCTTCCACGTAAAAACGACTTAACTGATTTGGATGAAAATTGGCACACATTTAGATGATGACCAGGAATAGGACATAGGGTAGTTTTTATCATGGCAAGAAGTCGATCCCGTGGGATTCACCAAAAACTTTTGTGATCCAACGGACTGCAGGGCGCAGCTAGTTATATATAGTACAGCTTAGTATTTTGCGTAGTATTGCTTTTCTACAATTTTGTTTAAATATTTATATTATAGCAGCTGCACAGTGCAGCCCGCATTATAAAAGTTATTGGTGAATCCCGCAAGGATGACTAAATTTTCCGGGATAAAACGTACATACTGTGTGCTATTCTAGGTGATCTTCTACCAGTGTGCCAAATTTCCCCTAAATCCGTTTAGTATTTTTGACGGGACCCAAATATAATATAATATAATAATATAATATTCACGGGACAAATTACACTTACTGATCTAACCCCAAAGTAAGCAAATTATTTGCTTGTGTAATGGGTGTTAGTCAACGATACTAATACATAGAAATACATATATAAATACATGGAATATATTTAATAAACACCCAAACCCGGAAATACAAACATTTATGCTCATCACGCAAATGCTTGTCCCCGTCGGGGATCGAACCCGAGCCCCGTCGATTGCGTAGTCAGGGCCGCTAACCACTCGATTAACGGGGCGGTCAATAACAAACATCCATCCATTTATCCATACATCCAAACTACCGCATAATGTTAGCTAGCTTTTTTCCTCCTTCCTTATCTCTATTAAATTTCACCCCCTCTTTTAAGGAGTTGGGGGCAGATTTCCAAAACATGACACACGTTTTTTTGTTACTCACAAATAGACCGAATACCAATTTTTAGCTTTCTATCTTGAAATCTCCATACAAACTTCCACACCCCATTTTAGGGAAATGGGGGGTATAGAAAGAGACAAAAGGCGAGAGAGGCCTATGTCACTCTCCGTACCTTCACTATCACACTACACTTAAAAAATCACGTCAATTCATTGCTCCGTTTTGTCGTGAAAGACGGACAAACAAACACACACATTCACTTTACATATTAGTATGGATTATGGATATAGAAGATAATAAACCAGCAGATAGCTCTCCTGATAAGAAAAAAACTATCGCTTATATACACCAAAGCTGTTACTGGTGCGTTATTACTCGTATAGCGGGATGGTAATGCCATATGCATATTAAGTCTACGGTTAACTTATGCTCCAAACTAAGCATGGATCATTTAACATTTAACACATTAAATTTCGTACTAAATTTTTTTAACGATTAACAGCTGTTATTTATATCAGCAAATACTGTTAAAAGTAATTTTATGCATCACTAAAATTACCAATAACTTGATATATGATAATAATGTTATTAAAAATATTTCGAGAGACCGTGATAATAAAAGCTATTAATATTTATTAATAATTATATTAAAACTATTCTAGAGGACCTTTTTTTTGGTAGCTTGGTGTTTTTACTGCTTCTAATACTTATTATATATAGGCTACTGATATAATATAACATAAATAAATAACTTTTGAATATTAATTAACTTTAACAACATAACAGTTAATCTAATTTAACAATAATTTCCATGCCTACACCAAACCGGAACATAATGACAAGCATAGACGCTATTGCGGCAAGACTAGGCAAGGCGGCGGTACTGAAACCGGGCAAGATGTTGCGGAACTCTACTGTACCACATTGTAGTCAAAAGTAGTATTAAGTTAAATGTCTATTTAGCTTATTTCAGATTGATCCGAACTAATTTTATTTATTACTAGCTGTTTTCCGCAACTCGACGTTCGCGTGACACAAATATACTTACATTTGCTCTACGGGGTAAACAGCTAGCCCATAGCCTTTCTCATGAATGTAGCTATCATACACAAAAATATTTTTTTAAATCTGACTGGTACATCCAGAGATCAGCGTGTTCAACCAAACAAACAAAAGAACTCTACAGCTTATTAATATTAGTATATTATATTCACTTATAAGATTAGTAGATTTTTTAATAAGACACTTTTCCTCCAATTGGATGTCATTACTTTAAGATACTTAATCCAAATTGTTATCCGTCACAATTATTTAACTTGATTATTGTAACTGAATATAAAAAAAACAAGATATCGCAAAATTCTTTTGACCAGTTTAAGAAAAGTATAATCTAAATTCGGTCAAGTGCGAGTCGGATTCACGCACGAAGGGTTCCGTACTATCATAGCAAAAAAAAACGAAAAAACACATTTATTGTATGAGAACCCCCTTAATATTTCCATTTTTTTTTATTTTTAGTATTTGTTGTTATAGCGGCAATGGAAATACATAATTTGTGAAAATTTCAGCTTTCTAGCTATCACGGTTTATGAGATACAGCCTGGTGACAGACAGACGGACAGACAGGCAGCGGAGGCTTAGTAATAGGGTTCCATTTTACCGTTTAGGTACGGAACCCTAAAAACGAATTAAGTATTAAGGATAGAGGATTTTTAATTAATTTAGTCGTAATCACAGGCAAACTTACTAGTTAGAACATTTTATGCAATGGGTATGTCTACCTAAATTACATAGTCTTTGGCGCACATTAATAGCTGTAATGGCATTATAAACACTGGCCTCATTTGCAATGTATCAAATTGCTGTACATTTATATGGCACCAACTCACCCCTGGCTTCGTGTGGATCATATTATTTGATTAACCTTTGAAAATTGGAAGACAGAATATTAGATGTGAATATACAAATACGGGAATGTTTTGAAATATTGCGTTCTTTGTCCATGGCCCTTACAAAAACAGCATAAGACGTCCAGCCAAGTAGCTTACACGTTAATATTGTTGTGATTAGTAGGTGATGGAGTTCTGTAACGATTTACCTATGTTGACACCCTCGCTTAATCTATTTCTGTCATCACAATGTTAATAGACCGGGATCCTAAGAATAAAATTTTTTTTGATTAATAACAAGCTGAATTTTTGTGAACAGCTTCGTTTTGACGAGACAACCATCTTTTCTATTTTCGAAAAATCTCAAATTGGGTAGATAATAAAGTTATGGGGCTTTGAAAATTTTGATTCGGTGAAGGAAAAATATTTATTAATAACAATAATTATTTTTTGACTTTAATCGCTTGATTAT
The DNA here is from genome assembly GCA_036924255.1 of Apodemia mormo. Taxonomy (NCBI): domain Eukaryota; kingdom Metazoa; phylum Arthropoda; class Insecta; order Lepidoptera; family Riodinidae; genus Apodemia; species Apodemia mormo. Next base: position 6,226,231 of record JAUPFN010000012.1, on the reverse strand, counting down.
ATTATGAAAAACACGATGAAACTTTTGTCTTACACATTCGATGGTTTTTCTGGAGAGTCCTCCACTCTAAAGTTTCGGAATATGAGATGTTTAAATTGATATTACTTAATCAATTTAATAACAACCTAATTTTCTCACAACAGTTTGTTAATTATTATTGTTATTCAAGGGTAAAATTATCCTACAAGTAAAGTAGAAACTTTTCTTAGTCCAACACTCTAAAGTTTTGTTTTTTATCTATCTTTATTAACTACTCGAGATTTTTCGAAGATAGAAAAGATGTTGTCTCATCAAAATGAAGCTATTCACAAAAATTCAGTTTGTATGTTGAAAAGTTTGTTCTTGGGATCCCGGTCTATAAGTACTATCTTCTTTTTTATATCATAAGATAAGCAAACAAGCAGATGGCTCTCCATCGTTCTTTCTATCAAAAAGATAATCATCGTCTATAGACACCAAAGCTGTTAATCGTGCGTTGTTATCCTTGTGGCGGGGTCTTAATGCTACATGCATAAGTTTACCGGCTACTTTACCGTCTAAACCGCAACACAACAGTGGCAAGCACTGACGGTATTGCGATAGGAATAGGTAAGACGGTGGTAGCAGATCTAGACGAGGCAATACAGAACTCTACCATACTGTAGCTACGATGAGTCATATAGCAAAATTTTGCATCTTACAAACTGCCTGACAGAACGGCAGATGGTCTGTTCCTCAAAGGGGCCCGGGAACAACACGGAGCACAATTGTCGTGTTTCTGGTTAGTGGGCAGTGCAGACAAAAAAAGTTACACTCTGCCATGTGGTTGCCAACGCGCCTATCACATTTTAGTCGAAGGTCGTCTCTAATGTCTGGAGAGACGTCTGCTTCGTTCCTTCTTCTGAACCAAGCGTCGGTTGCTAATCGTAGTCTGATCTCATGACATCGAGATCCTGATGCGAATATATGTTGTCCATAAAGCGTCCTCTTACATAGATACTTTATAGTTTATAATGATACAAACGAGAAAAATTAACGTAAAATTAGCAATAAGAACAAAATAATAAAACAAACGTTTGTGTATTAGCGACTTGTGTATATAAGTTATATTTAAATTGATCGCGTATTCAAATGTATTTAGGCAGACTAGCTATCGCCCTGTGGCCATATTCAACCATAAACAATAAAAAAACTTTTAAGTTTGACAACTGACATTAGCCGTAAAGAAAATAATGTACATATTGTATGTTATCATCACGGAATAAATGGAGGCGCCTTCTTAAGACCATGAAGTATTAGATATAGGTGGAGCTAGCACTTGTATTAATCACTTGAAACACATATTTACGTTATATCTCTGTCTATGAGGTCTCTTCATCTCCTTTTATACAGGTGTGTTAGAAAGAGAGGGAAAGACCTCAGATGATGACAGCAGTATTTAAAATTGTGTTTCAAGTAAGTATTAGAAGTGCTGCAGTCCAGATATAATACAGCTTCATTCTTATGACGTTACTTATACGTCAAGCGTAGCAAAATTGTATACTCACATAAATACGTCAATGTATGCAACAGAACGTCAACAATAAAAACTCAATTACAATTAGTATCAATAATTTGCCATACTTTTGATAGTGATATGAGCGTTAGCTCATAGGCACGGCTACACGATCAATGCCAAACGCCGTGAATATTAGTATTTAAATGGTCTGCGGTTATCATGTATATCACTTGAATAACGTATTAGTAACGATTGTTTTTATTAATTTAACGTATTTCTAATGCCTCTATAAAGTTTGTATTTTTAGATGGATGGATGGATGTTTGTTACTCAATCACGCAAAAACTGCTAAACGGATTTGAATGAAATTTGGTAAACAGGTAGACGAAGACCTGGAATAGCACATAGGCTACTTTTTATCCCGGAAGATTGGATGATCCCGCGGGATTCGTCATAAACTTTTATAATGAAGCGGGCTGCACGCTGCAGCTAGTATTATATAAAAATACTTGATTTCTATACTATTGCACAATGTAAACCTTAACAGTGCTAAATTTCATACAATGAAAAATGTTTGCTTCACGTATTAATATAGATAGATATAGATACGAATAAAATATAAAAAAAAATACACAGACATACCAAAATCGTCCATCACATGAACATGATTGAATATGAACATCATTGATATATTAATGTTAGAATTTTGACATCCAATTTAATATAAATTCATTATGACTTTGACAATGAATGTTATGTTGCTGCATATGTTTTATTTAATAATTTAAAAAGTAACTGTTTTTTAAAGAGAATTGTTAAAAAGTAATAATTAATTTGTTTAATAATTATATTGCACGCTGTATAGGCAGAATGTAGTGCACTAATTATGTTTTATATTGTAACATCCTGATTTACCTATGTTCAAGCAACAAATCATAAAATTATGATTTAGTTTAAATAATAATGAAAACATAATTAATAATTCAAAATCCACACAAACATTCCTCTTGAATAGTCTCCGGGAACCCGATTAATATTTCAAGAAAGGTCTACCTTAAAGCAGCGACAAAATTAAATTAAGCCCATCGTAAGCCGTAGTAAAGTCTTCGCTAAGCACACATTAAGCACATTTCCCGCGGTGACCGGGTGATCTCCGGAACAGAAGTACAGATTAATAAACTCTTAATGTAAGGATTTTATCTACTACCGCTACGAAGAGCAAATCTGTTTAGATATTGGGCTGTTACGATTTCAAAAAAGGGTTTTCGTCTCGGTAAGTATTTTATTTATATATCGTTATTCTTTAACCGCCCAACGGGAAGGTTAAAGAATAAGTCGAGTGTTTAACGACTCCGACAACACAATCGATGGGTTCCGGGTTGTATTCCCGACAGGAAAGACAGAAATACAAATATCTATACTCATCACAAAAATGTTTGTCACATATTTTTGATGAGATGTTCGTTTTTTTTTAATTGAATTTGCAGGCATACGAAAGAGTGGGCTACCTGATGGAAAGCGGTCACCACTGCCCATGGACATTCACAACATAAAGGGTAATTGCCAATGCGATGCCGGCTTTTAAGGAATTTATTGATCCTCCTCTTATAATATCTTAGCTACTCGGAAAAACCGTGTGAGGTAAACTGTTCCAAAGCTTGACTGTTCGTATAAAGAAGGTACGTGCAAATTGAACAGACGTAGATGACCAATCGTCAAGATGGTGTGAGTGGAATAGTATTAGTAGTAGTAGTAGTAGTAACGAAAAAAATAAAAAATCAAAATCCTCCGTTTAGCCCGACTGTCAAAAAGGTTGAGCAGCCTTGGTGTATAGACACCAAAGATGTTATTGGTGCTAGCCGTATGGCAGGTTGACAATGCCTCATGCATAAGTCTACCAGCTACCTTACTCTCCAAACCAGGACAGGACAATAGGTAAAGGGTAGGGTAGTAGAATAGGTAAAGCGGTGGTACCAAATACCCAGGCGAGACGTTACGGAACTCTACCACTTAGTAGTCACGATGATAGTGACATGTATAGCTAATTAAGTCGCCTTTTACGACCTGCCTGGCATAAATTGCACCTGGTGCATTCTTCAAAGGAGCCCGGACCAATACGGCGGAACACCAATTAGTAATAAATTCTAGTTGTACTTAAAACTTAAATAAGGTATACGGAATTTCCAAGTTAAATTAATTTAAACATTAATTTAAAAGCAAGCAAGGCCCCGCTTACTCATGAATAACATGCTTCTTAACTCTTGAGAACTTAACAACTTTGTGTAATCTGATTACTTGTAAGTTACTTAATAGTCAAAGAGTTCACGAATACTGTAAGCCTATAACCAATTACAATGGATTACAAGTCCTCAAGTCCATTCATTAGGACTCTGCAAACAATTTACAAAACTCAACACACTATAAGGGTTAAAGGCTTCGTAACTATCAGTAACGCTCTGCCTCGTGGTCTAAGTGATAACCTATTCGACTCAGATCATGAGGTCCCGGGTTTGAATCTCGGAGCGGGAAAATGTTATTGAAGATTTTTCGAAGTTTTTCTCGAAAAACTCTGGAGTCTGGCGAGTAGTTTGTCCCGAATGTCACTAAGGTTAGCGACCCTGACTACGCAATCAACGGGGCTCGGGTTGGATCCCCGTCGGGGGGACAAGCATTTGTGTGATGAGCATAAATGTTTGTATTTTCGGGTTTGGGTGTTTATTAAATATATTCTGGTATTTATATATGTATTTCTATGTATTAGTATCGTTGACTAACACCCATAACACAAGCAAATAATTTGCTTACTTTGGGGTTAGATCAGTAAGTGTAATTTGTCCCCTGAATAGTTATTTATTTATATTTATTTATACTCCATATCGGGGCTAATAAACAACATACATGAGGGAGTTATGCCTGAAAGTACATAAAAATATAATATATAAACATCCGAACTGAGATACTCCTCCCTTTAGGAAATAAGTTAAAAACGTAGAATATCTCTTTTTCATATAGAAGTATAATGTAAATTTGATATGTCGAATATATGAAATTGTATCAGGCAACACGGTCTGTTTCAATAATTTAGTTAAAATCTGAAAATGGCATTTTACTTATTTGCTTGTGAATATCGATTTATCAATTCTACTTATTAGTTGGTGAATAATTATGTGGTTCCCTCTAACATTTTTAAGTAGGATGGCTTCCAATAAACTAGGAGGTTGTTTAAATTCAAATTAATGTACTAGCGTGCAAGCGCTTGGCTTTTCTCAAAAAAAAATGTTAAGAACCTAAGTTTTGTTAATGTTGAAATTATATAATTAATCATAATTTTAAGGTTTAAAATATTTTTAGTTCTAAACATTTAATTCTTTTTAGAACTAATAAAACACGTTTAAAGGGTTTACAATATAACAAATTAGCTTTTTTAACGCCCAAGTCTTTTATATTACTGGAGTGTTTCTTCAAGTTTTAATCCTATTTGAAGGCCAGATTATTTTTAAGACTAATTAAGTAAGATTATCGTGTTTACAAAATTCTCATATCTTTTACATTATTTTGCGTATAATACGAATAAAAATAATACCTACTTTACAACATTTCGTATATTAAAAAATAAACTGTTCTTTATTGATTATTAGATTGGTAGCTCAAATAGCCTAAACTCTTACTCAAAAACAAAATGACTCCCCGTATTGGTCTCGGGCTCCTTTGAAGAATAGGCCAACTGCCGTTCTGCCAGGCAGGTCATAAGAGGCGACCGATTGGATTTACGAGTCACTAACATCGTGGCTACTAGGTGGTAGAGTTCTGCATTGTCTCGTCCGGGTCTGGTACCACCGCCTTACCTATTCCTGCCGCAATAGCTTCAGTGCTTGTCGCTGTCGTGTTCCGGTTTGGAGAGTAAGATAGCCGGTAAACTTATGCATATGGCACTAGACCTCGCCACAAGATAGCAACGCACCATTAACACCTTTGGTGTCTATAGGCGATGGTTGACTCTTTCCACCAGGAGACCCATCTGCTTGTTTGCTATTTTATGATATAAAAAAAAAGACTAAACATTCTACAATATTATATTTTATAAAAATTTAAAAAAGAACAAGTGGCTAGTACTATTATATTTGTAACACAAAGAAGGTGTTAGAATACCTTATAATTTATATATTTATATTATTAGTTTTAAAATTTGTTCACCATACACATCTTTAAAAATAAAAACTTAATACAAAAAGAGTATTTATGTGGCATCAATGATGTAAAAACGCACAGATGCGTTGTTCGCATCCAAATGGCATCATGAAAGCATTGCCTGACTTTTATACAGTCTCGCACGTCACATTTTTCCCCGTGTTGGTTCCGGGCTCCTTTGAAGAATAGACCAACTGCCGTCCTGCCAGAAAGGTCGTAAAAAGCGACCGATTGGCTATGCGAGTCACTATCATTGTGGCTACTAGGTTGTAGAGTTCTGCATTGTCTCGCCCGGGTTTGATACCTGCCGCAATAGCGTCAGCGCTTGTCGCTGTCGTAGCCGGTAAGCTTATGCATGTGGCATTAGACCTCGCCACAAGATAGCAACGCACCATTAACACCTTTGGTGTCTATGGGCGATGGTTGACTCTTTCCATCAGGAGACACATCTGCTTGTTTGCTATCTTATGATATAAAAAACAATGTCATAATATAAGTAGCTGTAGTAACATTTACGCTCGCGCTGTTTTAAATCGCCATAATGTTGGCGCATAATCTGTCTATTAGTAAAATGTCATTGTGTGGCAAAATATTCCCGGCAAAATTCCGGAACACACTACAATATTATTAGTGAATTCCACAAACGCATACTTTTTCTTAATTTTGATACAAGCTTTTTTCTGTCAACGCTAACACCTCGTTTTATTTAAAACAAAACAAAAGAAACAAATAAGAAAAAAAAAACCTTAGATATGTTAGACGCCAAATGTTTAAATAATATACATCGCCTCTGTGGACTGTCATCTAGTAGTTCAGTGATGGTGTTGATCACATGAGGTCCCGCGTTCAATTCTCGAGTCGGGCAAATATCAAAAATGTGTTTTTTCAGTTCAGTTTCAGTTTCTGACAAAAACAACATTGTCCGGGATTGGATAACTGCTCGGTCGGCAATAAACTTGCCAGCTATTACGGTGTCGGACTAAAAGTATCTTCGGCTAATCGTTGGTACGTGCCTCTGATTGTACCTCCATCTTCGGGGACACGGGCGTGAATATAGCTTTTAAAAATAATATATAAAATAAAAGAAAAATGGGATATTCAATATAAACTGTCAACACTTCAAAACTTACAAAGCTGTATTATTTATTTCGAACGATTCATAGATTTATATCGTAAAGAAGTACCTAAAGACTACACGCGAGAGCGTCTACACACTACAGGCTTCATAATATTTTTTGACGACTGAGATTTCAGTATGTTACGTGGTTTTTGTCATTCCTCTTAAATTATTTTGAACAACGCAAATTTCAGGTAACTGAATGTTAATTCAGTTACTAAATAATTACAAATTTTTAATCCCTTTGATTGACGGCAATATGAGTAGCCCGTGAACTGAATAGTGTTACGATCTTGTTCGTATTGTGTAATAAAATACCACTTACATATATGAAAACCGTGTTTATTTAGCACACAAATGTACGATACACTACAATATAAATGTATATACGCACTGAATAACAATAATAATATTCACACTAGTACCACTGTTGGTAAAACTAAATCAAATCACGATGCTGCTACATTATCCGTATTCAAACTAAATAGCTCTATCACTCTTCATTCTACTATATCATACTGAGTGCTAAGTGTGAGTTTTTCTTTTGCGCGCTCACGATCGAATGCGAAAAGAAAAACTCACACTTAGCACTCTGATCGTCCGCATTATCGCTTTGACCGCTTTGTGAAAACTGACTCGCTCGACGATGCAGGTCTTAAAAAGGTGAAATTAATTAAATTTGCTTTTATCCGCGACCTGTTTTATATATCCTCCGTGATGGTGCCGAAAAGAAAGATGTCTGTTTAATAAATGGATAATACTCATTGATGGTCCGGATAAAAAAAGACCCCAGCGGCACAATTATCTACCCACATCCATCACACTTTTTCACCCACGTCACACGCCGGCACCAACCACAAAAGCACACAATTTATGTACGCATTCAACACACGTTTCACTTCGAAACCGAAGCATCTTCAGGAGAAACGAACACTACCTCTCTCTACGCGAGTGTAATTCTCTGCAGGTCTTTTCTTGTTTTAAGTTATACCCCCGGGTGTAATGGTAATATTCCTTGGATGTGGTAATCTATTATTGGTAGTTGCTCTCCATGGTGCCAGTCCTCGAATGTGTGCGACTTCCGATTCCTCTGTCCTCTGGTACATATTCGTGGTGCTTCTTCTAATGAATTCCTCTATTTTTTCTACTGACTCGCTTCTCGCCGACACGGCCTTATATACCTATATCCCAGGTAAACATTCGAAAGTGTTCTCGAAAGCTCTACAGAAGCCAGGAATTATCAATAACTCGTAAACAACCGAACCGTAAACAGGTCATATTACAAGCTAATTTCAACCTTTGCCGTACGCAAGAAGATCCGTTATGGCATAGCTATTTATGTAACGGCAGCTATTGTTTCCGATAAAAGTAAGCAGCTTTCTCTTTCTTTCATATCTAGACGATTAAGTCATGATGTTCATTACAAGTAAAATCAAAATAAATGATTTTATTGCTTGTTAATTTCTTACAAGTATGCGTTCTAAGTTAATAATAGGATAGCGGTCAAGCAATCTAAACACAGCAGTATAATAAAAAGTTTAAGTAAATCCTAAATCGCACTATCGCCTCTGTGGTCTAGTGGTCCAGCGTTGGCGTTGACCACATGAGGTCCCGGGTTCGATTCCCGGGTCGGGCACATATAAAAAGTGTTTTTTCAGTTTTCTGATAAGTACACAAAGTTGCCCGGGATTGGAAAGTGCCCGGTTGGCGATAGGCTTGCCACCTATCACATTTGTGGGACCAAGTATCTTCGGCTAATCGTGGGTGCACTTGCGGTACCTCTGCCTACCCCTTCGGGGATACGGGCGTGAAGATACTAAATCGCACTATAACAATTATATTTACCTTGTAAGGCTGTATACAGATTCAATGCTTCTCAGACGGACTTCGGTCTCCAAGTACCTCGCCTGCCTGGGAAGATCTTTCTTTTTATGTATTTAGATATGTATATATAGAATTTAATTATGTATGTAAAAGTATTTATATATGTATTTCTATGTATTAGTATCTTTGATTAACACCCATAACACAAGCAAATAATTTGCTTACTTTGAGCTTAGATCAGTAAGTGTAATTTCTCCCGTGAACATTTATTTATTTCTTTATTTATTTATTTACACAACAAAAAGAACCTATATTTTTGAAAGAAACACTATATTAACATTAACCAAACGCTAACAGAGTAGCAATTTCAACACTTGACTCATTTAGAGCTGTTCTTCGGTCTGTTACGACGACATTGTACATGCTGAAGAACCACTAGAACTCGAACAAGATGAACTTACATGTGTGCGAAGGAGAGGTTTCCATATCGGCGAGCGGAGCAGGGCGGTGTGACTGACTATGTGTCGATGCGTCGGGAAATATCTGCGTACTTGAGTGGCGGCGAAAACTAATCATATCAAAATCATCTACAGTTTTGTTTATTTCGCGGGAAATACGAATTTTTATATTCGCATTCATGTTAAAATTTTCGCATAAATTCGTAAATACGAAAAAACCATACCTCTATTTATAATTTGTTAATAACCTTAAATAACAAATTATGAATTCCTTTAGTCGACTTCAGAGTAATAAAAGCTCTCAAAGTATTAGAAGCTACGACAAATTAGCATGTAGATGAAGCTACGAGTTACTAACTACGCGCTACGATCTGCTACGCGCGTGTTGTAATGTGCACTTTACGGAAACACGCATTTCAGCAAGGTTATTTAAATAAAGGCAACCTTAATGAAATGAAAAAAAATATGCCGCTATTTATTTATTTATCTACATACTTATTGCACACGTCACATATATATATCTTTGATAACCTTCTTTATTATTTATTACTAGCTGTTGCCCGCGACTTCGTCCGTGCGAGCTTCGTTTACTCCGCACAGCTCCTCCCCCGTAGCTTGATAATATATCTAGTAATATTCATACAAATTTGAAGTAAATCCATGCAGTACTTTTTGAGTTTACCCCGGATCACAGACAAACAGACAAAAATTCTAAAAACTATATTTTTGGCTTCGATACCAATTGTAGATCACGCCCCAAGTATTCTTTTAAAAAAATATTCAATGTACAGATTTGAATTTCCTACGATTTTATTATATGTATATATATTATAGATTTGTGTTTTTTTTTAAAGCATCAATAGGATTTACAATTTGTGCTATATTTTTATGTAGTATAAGAACATAAAAAGTGTTTTTTTTTTTAATCTACCAAACATTTAATGAAACTTCACTGAACACCGACGGTACAGGTATAAAGATACTGTTAATAATCTTGTGGGATGTTGTTTTTAACTTGAGATGTAATTATACAATGGACAACGAAAGCTAATTAATTTACTGCAAAATTTTACGTGTACACTTGCGGTGCCACTGAACGAAAAAAAAATAAAAAGTTGATGTAAGAAAGGGAACATGGAAGTCATCGTTGGCCTGAAAAATAACGAAAACCCCAACAGCACTGTTATCTACTCATCCACCACAATCGTCGTAGTGTAAAGTTTAGTGTCGCAGTGTTAAGTGAAAGATCGCGTGAATTTGCAAATTAACTAGTTTTCTTCGTAGAGTTATGGTTTTCCGCAAAATAACGCCTGAATCTATAAAATATACTATGAACACCTGATAAACATCAGTCGTATAAAATATATAAATTTCATTTTTATAACTGTTCAAAAAAGTTTAATTGATTTTTATTCCGCATCGTTACTCCGCTGAAAATTAATTAAACTACAACTGAATAAAAGTAAAAAATTGAGTTATAAAAATCAGATTTCCACTGAATAATTCTCCTCGTTTAAATTAAATTCCTTTAAATAAATATTGGCTTCCATCGATTTCAAATTTATATGAAATTTGGTAGGTACAAAGATAGTTTGAGACCCGAGAAAGAAAATAGGATAGTTTTTATCCCGAAACCCCCCGGGAACGGGAACTATGCGGGTAAAACCCCACGACTCTTATTAAAAAAAATGTGTAGGCGGTTGACCCCACAGGCCATCCCTGAAACTTTCCGCTAAATTAAGGTATTTTAAGCTCAAAAGAGTAAAAATTATAAACATAGATTTTTCAGTTCAAGCGTCTATTTTGTTGAAATGGCAGTATTGATTTTTGAAAAGTTGTATATTTTGGAAACGCTGATTGAATTTGATCTTTTGAATGACATTCAACTCAATTTTTGAGATCTGAAAAATTGCTTTAGCTAAATCGATAGGTTGAAAAATTTCGTAGCAATGTCAAAAAACATTTTTTTTTCAAATATTTTCATCATTAATAAATCCTAAGCAAATTGACTGATTTTGATCCAATTAACGGTATTTGACGCAGTTCTTAAAGGAGAAAAGCTGGTAAGATTTTTAAGGCCATCGGTGTATTGGCCTGCAAATTATTTTAAAAATATAAAGTAAATATGCTAAAAATGACGTAATTTTAATATTTAAAAGGCTGTAACTTTTGAAAATTAGATTCGATTTTGATTCTTGATATGCAATCTGACGTATTTTTTTAGTACTAAAATTTTGTAGAATACCAAAAAATGATTGGTTTAAAAATTTCGAAGTTATGTCGAAAAAACACTTTTTTTTAAATTTATCGTCAACGATTTCTCCCAAACGGATAAACCGATTTTGATGCAATTTATACATTAGATGTAGTTTTTTGAGGAACAGAGCTGATAAGTTTTTGTACTCAATCGGTACATTAATCTGGAAGTTATCTTAAAAAAATACTGTTTTGGCAAAATTATTTTTGGGGTTTTTTTCAAAATTTCTTAAAATCTCCTGGGCCGACTTGGTTCAAATTTTCAGGAAGTCTAAGTAGAGCAGAATCCAATCGAATGCTATCAACTGCGTTTATATCGGTCCAGCCGTTCAAAAGTTATGAGATGTTTACATACACACACACACACACACACAAACATGCACACACACAAACACACACACATTCATACATACAGACATACTGACGTCATCGCGAAAATAGAAAATTCCTAGGACCTCAAAACGTGAGATCCGGTGAAACCTCGATTTTCGAAAATCGGGGCAAATAAGTAAAAAATTCAGAAACTTCCTATTTACGTTGTTATATATATCTTTTCTTGATATATATATATATATATATATATATATATATATATATATATATATATATATATATATATATATATATATACTACAGCGACAAGCACTGACGCTATTGCGGCAGGAATAGATAAGGCAGTGGTACCAAAACCGGGCGAGACAATGCAAAACTCTACCACCTAGTAGCCACGATGGTAGTGACTCGATAGCCAATCGGTCGCCTTTTACGACCGGCCTGGCAGAACGGCAGTTGGTCTATTCTTCAAAGGAGGCCGGGACCAACACGGCGAACGTACATTACGTACTTACTACGTAGCGGTAAGTTAGAAATACTAGTCGCGCATAAAAAACGGCAAAAAATCACGTTTTTTGTATGGGAGCCCCCCGTAAATATATTTTTTAATTATTTATTTTTAAAGAGAATATATAAATAAATATTCTGTGAATATTTCAAGAGCCAACCAGCTGTCGCTATTAAGATCGAGATTTTTTTTCATGAAGATCACGTCTGTTGTATGAGACAAAACCCGCCTCAAATATTTATCCTGTTTTTCGTATTTGTTTTTATAGCGGCCACAGAAACACATCATTTTTAAAAATTTCAACTGTCTATCACGGTTCATGTGATACAGCCTGGTGACAGACGGATAGACAGACAGACGGAGAGATGGACCGTCGTACAGCGGAGTCTTAGTAATAGGGTTCTGCCTTACCCTAAATATAGCTTAACGCTCACATGCTTAGAGAGTAACCGTGAGGCGCAAGTTTAGATGAATTAGGGTTCTTTGTATTTAATTTGTAGGACGGGTCGGTAACTTTGAACAGTACAGAAGTTATTTATAAAAATAAATATCTATAAACGGCAAAATTACTTGGAGAATATGAAGAAATGTATAAATGACCAAAACGGCAAAAATAATTGATTTTGGTTTACATAAATTACATTGGCGGGAAAGAGAGGTCAACCTCTTGCCCTTAATAAAAAATTGTCAAAATATATTGATTGGTCAAACATTGAATTTATTTTATCACTAGCTGAGCCCGCGACTTCGTCCGCGTAGAAAAATTTCGAAAAAAAAGTAGCCTAAGTTACTCCCTATCAGATCAGTTATCTGCCAGTGAAAGTCCCGTCAAAATCGGTACAGCCGTTCCAGAGATTAGCCGGAACAAACAGACAGACAGACAAAAATTGTAAAATATGTTATTTTGGTATATGTAACGTGTATACATCCATATGCATTTAGTAATAAGTGGTTATTTTAATATTACAGACATTCCTATTTTATTTATTTGTATAGATTAGCAAACAAGCACAGCTGAGCCGTCTCCTAAAGGAATAATAATTAATAATAATAATAAATTTATTTATTCTCGTTAACCATAACTATTATAAAGGAAAGAGAAACCATCGCAAATAAGACACCAAGAATATCTGTACCACCGCCTTAACTATCATTGCCTCAATACTTGTAATAGTCGTATTCAAGTTAGGAGGGCTAGGTAACCGGTAGACTTATGCATGTGGCATTGCTACCCCGCCACACGAATAGCAACGCGCCATTAACATATTTGATGTCTATAGCCGATGATTTCTCTTTATTATCGATAGGGAAGCGCTTGACCACGATCTCGCCTGATGGTAAGCTTAGATGCGGCCTAAGATGGAACGCGCTTCCCTAGAAAGCACCTGTTCACTCTTCTCTTGAAGATCCCCAGGTTGTACCCGTCGGGGAACACAAAACTCAGGAAGCATATTCTTATCATCATGCAAGCCATCTACTTGTTTGCTACGTGTTGATAAGTATATATACAACAAACATCACTGACAAAATATGCATGAAGTTAGGATCACTCAAAAATAACTACACCGCCGTTTTTCGCCGTGTTGGTCCCGGCCTCCTTTGAAGAATAGGCCAACTGCCGTTCTGCCAGGCAGGTCGTAAAAGGCGACCGATTGGCTATCGAGTCACTACCATCGTGGCTACTAGGTGGTAGAGTTCTGCATTGTCTCGCCCGGGTCTGGTACCACCGCCTTACCTATTCCTGCCGCAATAACGTCAGTGCTTGTCGCTGTCGTGTTCCGGTTTGGAGGATATGGTAGCCGGTAAACTTATGCATGTGGCATTAGACCTCGCCACAAGATAGCAACGCACCATTAACATCTTTGGTGTCTATAGGCGATGGTTGACTCTTTCCATCAGGAGACCCATCTGCTTGTTTGCTATCTTATGATATAAAAAAAAACCTTCCCCTTAAGGAAGGACACATAAACAATGCAGCAAATTGAAGTATTATTCAAACATTTTAGTTCACATTTATTTACATTAATATGACCTGAACAAGACTGTGATTTTAAGAAGTAAATAAAAACACTAAAGCACTTAATATACATACATATGTACGAAGTTTATTTAAAAAATCTGTAACGAGATAATTCCAAACAAAGAGCAGTACAAATATGTGTAAAAGTTTATACGTCGTGGAGCACGTAAGCCTTAACTGTCTCTTTGTGTTTGCGAAGTGCTTCGAGCATGGGAACGTGTTTCAGTTGCAAATTCGTTTAAAGTGATATGTTCATTGTTCAAGTTTCACTGTATTGGAGTTTTGGTTTAAAATCAAGATATGAACATATGTGAATTTTCAAGAATAAAACTAAAATAAAGATACGAACATATGTGAATTTTCAAGAATAAACTTAAATCTAGACATTAACCTAATGTGAATTTTCAAGAATAAACTAAAATCAAGATATGAATATAATGTATGTGAATTTTCAATAATAAAATCAAGATATGAACATATGTGTATTTTCAAGAATACACTTGTATGTGAAAAGTAATCTTCCAGTTTCTATAATGTTAACTGTTGACAATTAATTCTCTAAACTTTACAATGAGAACATTTATAGATTGAGGACATTTATAGATGTTGCCAGCGACTTCGTCCGCACGGACTTCGTTTACTCCGCACAGTTTCTCCCTCGTAGGTGATAGCGTGATAATATGTAGCCTATATATTGACCCGACCTGTTAGTAATATTCATACAAAATTTGAAGTAAATCCATGCATACTTTTTGGGTTTACCCCGGACATACATACAGAGAAACAGACAAAAATTCTAAAACCTATATTTTGGGCTTCGGTATCGATTGTAGATCACGCCCCAAAAATTCTTTTAAAAAATATTCAATGTGCAAAGACAAACTAACTTCGAAGAATTTGGGAGTAATTAATTACACTAGTTTTAAAAAGTGCAGGTTCGCCTACACATGAAATACTGCTCACACTTGTGTATTGAGCAATATCAAACTCTCCAACTTGAAAAAAATCCCTAAGGTGAGCTGAACGTATAATTGACAACTCGGTTCTTACAAAATACTGAGACTGCCATAGTGTGTAGGGACATGTAGGATGGTTCTGTGCGCTCTATCGTATATACTACAAGGAGTGATCTGAAGAATTGTTTTCCTTCTAGTAGCATTAGCACAGCAAACGAACTTCTCCCCACAGTGAAAGCTTCCAAATACATCACGTAGATATGCTATTAACGTCTACAACCTAAACTCTCGTGGATCCAATTGCTTATCTTCCTAGCTTGGTTGTCTCGGGGAAATATAACTTGGGTAATTTTAAGAGGCGCATAACCATACATTTTCTAAGCATGTATCGAATTAGACACAATCTCTTATGTTGGAAATATTCATGGGCAGTGTCATTTAAATAACATCAGATAACCCGCTCATATATAAGCTTATTAAATAAAAAAAATACACGTTTATATTTTCAATCCTAAGAAGTACTAAATTAAATTTCAAAAACTCTCGTAAAATCCATCAAAAGACGTTACAAACGGCTGAAGTTTAACTCAAATGGCGGCCTTAATACCGTAATTGTAACTTGTAATAGTTAATAAATACTTTAAGTTACGACCTCCCAAATCCTTTTCCATCAAATAAACGAGCGACTACGCTACCCTAATTGTAGGCTGAACGACGATCATTAATACTTCGTCGAGGCTGGAAACGTGTCCGGTTCATTTGTTTAATTTCCGGGGACATTCAGTTAGCGAGATTAGAAAAGATTCATTTTATGTTGTGGCTTAAAAAAGAAAGTCGGGCTTTACCCCTTATGCTAGTATTTTGTATATTCCAGCATAAAGCGTAATATATGGGGAATACATTGACAACCTAGAACTTACACTAGATTAATAATGTTTGATTTTTTGCACCTAATTAAAACTGTCAATAATCTAAGGTTCGGAGAAAAGGAACACGGTATTCCGGTTGGCTAATTCAAAATCGATATTTTGTCGTGCGTGTTTTTAAAATCACTGAAATCAGGAGCACTTTATTCAATAAAAAAATTACAAGTTATTTTGATACGTAAATATTTTTTAAAAACTACTACCAGGGGCCTAATTCACGTAAGTAAACGGCAATCGAGTCGAAGCGTTTAAGACTCTTACACATTTTCTTACATACTAAGCCGCGTCGTAGCATGTCTCAACGTTCAATCGTATTAATGTGTAAGAGAGTCCTTAGCGCATTGACTTAATTACGTGAATTGGGGGGCAAATCGGAAACGCGGTCACACATTGAGAAGAAGGCGGCGAAAGAAACACAGCGAGCTTGTTTTTTTTCATTTTTTTTTTCACAATATGATAACATTACAAGATTACAAAAAATGTATATGAGATTGGTATGAGGACCAATTAATCCCAGGCTTTTGTATCTTCTTAATCTGAGATTTTATAATCCCCTTTTTTACAGTTTTGTTTTAACACATTTTTTAAATTTATTGACTGGCATTGATTTGTCGGTATTAATTCTTGCGTTTCAGTTGGGATTACTTATAAGATCTATTAGTCTGATGTGTTGACAAAACAATTAGTCTGTTATTAGGTCTCTAGTGTGTTTACTCAATTTAGGTATACAGTATACTAGCATAGAACTTTGTATAGTAGAGGAGCCCAAGATGCTAAAGGGGTATTTACTCGAGCGTCGTGGGAGCCTATTAGATTTTGTAGATTAGAGGAAAAAATGCTCCATATTATAATTAATGTTTTAAGGACTTATCCCGTGCTCGGGAAAACTTGAAAAACTTTTAAAAACAACAAAGAAAAATTTTCCCACGACAGAACTTAAACCTGTGGCCTTCCCACGTTGAACCAGTCGCTAGTGGCTCAGTTGATTAGAGGGTACCGGTCAGAGGGAAGTTCGCAGGTTCAAGTCCTTTTTTATATCATAAGATAGCAAACAAGCAGATGGGTTTCCTGATGGAAAGAGTCAACCATCATCTATAGTCACCAAAGATGTTGATGGTGCGTTGCTATCTTGTAGCGAGGTCTAATACCACATGTATAAGTTTTTACCTGCTAACTTATTCTCGAAACCAGAACATGACAGTGACCACCCAGACCCGGCCGAGACAATGTAAAAGTCTATCACCTAGTAGTCACGGCGATAGTGACACGCATAGCCAATCGGTCGCCTTTTACGACCTGCCTGGCAGAATGGCAGTTGGTCTACTCTTCAGAGGAGCCCAGAACCGAGACGGGGAGAAATCCTTTCGTTTCGTTTCGAAATTTTTCCTTGTTGTTTTAAAAGGAACGGTCTTGTGTACCAATTGCTAGCAGTGCACCGGGGATGTAAAACCGTAAGCCTAAGTTTACTCTCAGCTCTATTCTCTACAATGGATTACAGTTACTGACAGTTCACTACCACTCACTCGTTCACTTTAGTACGTTAAGTAAAGGCAAGACCTATACGTTCAATTCAACGCTGAACTTCATCAAAATGTATACGATGGCAGATTTACAAGCACAAATTACGAATACTTAGTGCGTATCTAACTAATAAAGTGGTATATTTTTCATAAAGACGGGACCAACACAGTGTATTGATATAGGACTAAAAGAAGAAAAACAGAAACTTATTTCATAAGATAGCAACCATCAAGCCTACCATCGCCTATAGACACCAAAGATGTTAATGGTGTGTTGCCATCTTGTGGCGAGGTCTAATGCCACATGCATAAGTTTAATGCCACATGCAGAAGTTTACCGGCTCTTTTACCCTCTAAACGGGATGATGTAAGTGACCAGCAATGAAGCTATTGCAGCAGAAATGGATGATGCAGTGGTACCAGGCCCCGGGCGAGACAATGCAGAACTCTAGCACCTGCTTGGCAGAACGACAGCAGGAATAGAGCTGATTAGTTTTTGTACTCAATCGGTACATCAAGACTTGATTTCCAAAAATCAGGACAAAATCAGTAATTTCCTTGTCTGCATATATAGCAGGAAGTAAAAAAATCAAATCAGTTAATGAATGAAGGAGATAATAACTAACGTTAAAAAAAGGAGGAGGTTCTCAATTCGGCTTGATGAGTTGAGAACCTCCTCCTTTTGGGAAAGTCGGTTGAAAATGAAGTTAAAATTAACGGAGACCTCATGAAAAAATCGTTTTATGAGTTTTTGAACAATCAGATACACACTCATTGCCGTATGGGTGTGTCTAACTCGCTATAATAACAAACATTAAAAATTAATTAATTAAAAAATACCCAAATTAAAGACAGTGCAAAAAACAATATTTCTTAAAAAATAAATGTATAAA
This sequence comes from Apodemia mormo, assembly GCA_036924255.1. NCBI lineage: Eukaryota > Metazoa > Arthropoda > Insecta > Lepidoptera > Riodinidae > Apodemia > Apodemia mormo. The sequence continues at coordinate 6,207,755 of JAUPFN010000012.1, read as the reverse complement.
GAGTACGAGTATTCATTATAAAAATAAATTGAAAACAGTGCAAGAAACAAATTTTCGAAGGTCCGCGAATATTCCTGTAATAGAAAAATACAATTTGTTCAGGAAAAATAAAATAGCATGTTTTTAATATTGATTTTTCAGACAGTTTAGTATCTCAAAAGAAAGCTAATTTTTTAAGCTGTTTTCATATCGCCAAATACACTTGCAAAACAAAAGTTTGATGTGTTTTTTTGGAGAGTATAAATTAGATTAAAACCGTGTTTTTCGTTTAAAAATTGTGGAAAAAATTCACAAGGTGAATCACGACTTCTAAAAATGCTGAAAAATACATAACACGAAAATCTCAGTAATAACTTATTTCCAGAATATTGGCGGGGGGCGTCGATTTCTTAAAAAAAATTTTAAAAAAATACGAGTATGAAAATTAAATTAAAAACAGTGCAAGAAACAATATTTGTTAAAAAATAAATTTATAAAGAGTACGAGTACTAAAAATAAAAATAAATTTAAAACTGTGCAAGAAACAATGTTAAAAAATAAATTTATAAACAGTACGAGTATTAAAAATAAAAATAAATTTAAAACTGTGCAAGAAAATGTTTGTTAAAAAATAAATTTATAAAGAGTACGAGTATTAAAAATAAAAATAAATTTAAAACTGTGCAAGCAAGAAACAATGTTTCTTGGTCTATCTCAATAATAGCAGTACAAGATCATGTTCTTAACATAAATGTTTCCGTCTTAGTCTGAGCCACATTTTGAAGAAGAGGCCATTTCTATGCCAGGCAGTTCGTAAATGCCAAATATTGATCGATCTATCATCACTGTTACCGTGGCTATTAGGTGGTAGAGTTCACCAACGTGTCGCCCGGGTATAGAACCACCGCCTTACCTATCTTTGAAACAATGTTGTTGTTTGACAATTGTTGTTGAAAAAAGGGTCTTATAATGGAGGTCATGGGAACTTTGGAATAAAATGGAATAAACTCATTCCAAAGTATTTGGAGCAGGACGTTTTCCAGTATCTGTTGATAGAGCCGAAAGAAGACCATGAAAGTCTCATCTAATGTGGGCTTAATTCCGTTTATTTTGGAAAACACTTAGGTGCTGGATGTTTTTCAAGATATAATAAAGATGGAACTGGAAGATTTTTTTGGCTGGTATTATTTATATTGGCTGGTATAGGTATAGTTGGTCTTTATTGCTAGGGATTCGCAGGGTTTGATAATGGAACTAGAAAGTAGCCATGGAACTCCTGCGCTAAACAAAATAGACCCATTGAGTGTGGTGTCATTTGTTATATTTTTACATACACTCTGAATCAAAATAATTTCCAGGGTTACATAGTGGAGCTGGAGGCCATGGGAGCTTTGTAATAAAACAACTAAAACTTATTGAGTAAGGAACCGTGGTAACCTTAACCTGATGCTGCAAGATCTCCTTTCGAAGATCATTAGACCCTTTGACGTTTTGCTCTTAAAATTATGGAGATGTAGCAGAATGGCGGCCTGAGGATGTGTCCGGGGTTTTTTAAATTTTTAATTTTATCTTGTCTATGCCATAAAAATTCTACTATACAAAATTCTCTAAACATCTCAAAACCTACGTTTTTACACAAGAACAAATAAGTCTTAAAAAAGAGAAATTTATAAGAAAATAATGGCTATGAATACGAAATACTTTGAACACACGTTCGGGATAAACTTTCCCATTCTTGTAAGAGGGTCACCCGTGTAATCCTCTCAAATATGCACAACACACAGTCCTACTTAGAATTACAAATGGTTTATACAAAGGCATAAAAGCATTAAGATTTAAGATACTTTCCATTATTTTGGGAAACGTCGGGACGGAAAGAATATACAAATTTTACCTTTCAATAGTTTCCTGAGATGTCGGAAGTCCTTTAGGTGAGTACACTTTTGTGCCGATTTTTGATGTGCCCCATAGTTGGAAACCTTTCTTCTTCCCTGTAGAAATGGATAGAATCTACTTCCCGCAGGAACTAGATTCCATCCAGAGTCAGACATCGTGCAAGTTTTGATTGACACCCGTACAGCAAATAGTGTAGAAGTTTCTTTTTTTATGTTATAATATCGCAAACAAGCAGATAGCTCGCCTCATGGACAGAGACAACCGTCGCCTACAAACACCAAAGATGTTAATGACGCGCCGCTATCCTTAAGGCGAGGTCTTAACGCCACATGCATAAATTTACCGGCTACTTTACCCTCCAAATCGGAAAATGACAGTGACAAGAATTGACGCTATTGCGACAGGAATCGGATAAGGTGGTGGTACCAGACCCGGGCGAGACGATGCAGAACTCTACCACCTACTAAGTTCAATATTTTTAAATGTATTTATATGTCAGCGATCACCCTGTTATCGAAATTCGTAGTCGAGTATGTGATCCCCGACGAGTACAATCTAGGGATCTTCAAGAGAAGAGTGAACTTGTGCCTTCTAGGGAAGCGCGTTCCATCTTAGGCCGCATCTTAGATTATCATCAGGCGAGATCATGGTCAAGCGCTCTCCTGTCGATAATAATTTAAAAAAAAATAGGTGATAACCTAGAATAGCTATATAGCATAGGCTACTTTTAATCCCGAAAAAAATGTGTTGCTACCTCGAGTTTCAGCAAAACTTTTAAAATGCAGCGGGTTGCACGGTGCAGTTTGTATTATACAATAACCCTTACTAATAGATCCACAATCGAGATACGGATGATAGCTTGACTTGTGTTAATGCTAAGTAAATGAATCAGCATCTAGATAGCAAATAGAATTAGTGCTTCACACTGACAGAAGCGAGAAGATCGAACCTAGTAGTTGTTTGGCGTGGAAATTTAATTTGCGACAGATGAGGCGACGACGACGGCGCCGGCTTTCAATTTAATTTAATGATAAACTAATAATACGCCGGCTTCATTTGAGTTTTTAAATTATTTAATAGACTTAAATATATTTCGATGATGGTCCGGGTCCTCTTTGCAAAAAATACAATCTTCCAATGTGCAGAATGCGAAAGATTGGTTAAACGAGACACTACGATCATGACTACTATGTGGTAGACTTCTGTAAAAGTCACGCCCGGGTTTGAAATTAACGCCTTACCTACTCCTGTCGCAATACTGTCTATGTTTGTCACAGGCGTGTTCCGATGTAGAGGTTAAGATTGATGGTGAATTTACACCGTGGTATTACGCTCGCCATACATGGAGCAACGCACCATTAACATCTTGTACATGAAGAAAAGCTGTAACTACTCCAACTATGAGTAAATAGATTTTTTAATCATTAGATAGCAAACAAGCACATCGCTCTCCTAATGGAAAGATAAATCATCGCCTATAGACATCAAAGATGTTAATGGTGCGTTATTATCCGTGTGGCGGGATGGTAATGCCACATGCATAAGTCTACCTTACCCTCGAAACCGGAACACGACAATCATTGAAAATATTGCAGCAGGAATAGGGAAGGCGATGGGGGAATGGTGCGTTGCTACCCGTGTGGTAGGATAGTAATGCCACATGCATTACCTTGTAGTGGGATGGCAATTGCACACCGGCTACCTTGCGCTCCAACCTGAACATGACTATGACAATCATTGACGTTTGCAAGTCGATTGCTGCAGTTTTGATGTGTTTTTTTATATCATAAGATTGCAAATAAGCAAATGGCTCTTCTGATATAAGAGAAACCATTATATCAAACATATAGGTAGACACCAAACATGTTAAGGCGATTACAGCTGCAAACGACCTTGAGTTTCTAACAGGAGCACCGCAAATATTATTTCGCGCGTGGCATGGTCCAAAGTCAAAGAGTATTTACAGTAGATGCAGATACATACGTTTTAACATTTTTGTTCACCTATATGAACTTTTATCATCATGAATCGACTGAATGTTGTCAAACTCAAAACAAATAACCAGTAATCGCTCATTTATCGATTACATATACATTCATTTTAGAAAAACGATAAATATGTAAAGAAAAAAAATTACCGAAAATCGACAAAAAACTATATAACAATTTACGCAATAATAACAGCTACATATCCTATTACTTTGAAAGTTTTGTAATATACAATACATCCCGTGTAGCACTTTATTTTAATACATACAATCAACAATTAATATTTAACAAAACCTTTCAAAATCTGATTTTGTAAAATGTAACCTCTTGAATAATATTTTAAAACTAACTAGCTTCTTAGTTTTTGTTTCAAAATGTCGTAATAAAAAAGAAAATATATAAATTGATTTAATGTTTATAGAGGAAACTACTAAATAAGTTGTTTTATTTAGACTATTTGTATGTATAATGTATTTAATTAATTAATTTTTTGTTGCCACCTCACCACTTCTACTACCTTCAAATAGTACCAGTTTTTTTTTTCTTTAGAGTTTTGCTTTTTATTCGCTTGCTTAAATTATCTTCGTTGTTTATATGTTTTATTTTTTTTATTTTTGTACATTTATACAAAATATTGACAAAATACTTATCTATCTATAGCTAATAAAAAATTCAAGCGTAAACGTAGGTAAGTACATGAATAGTCTCAAAATATTATTCAGCGTCTACTCGCAAACAAAACTATTTATAAAGTACTAGCTTTCAGCCCCTTTAATACCCTCTTTTACCTCTTTAAGAGATAAAACTCACAGCCTCCTTACATGCACGTTTATTTAATTGAATTAAAGAACATGACTAATAAATTTGAAGAGATTTTGATTAAATATATTTTATTTTTTTTTACAAACTTTACCCCTTTTTTCATCGTTTGAAGAGATGACATTTGAAAACCTCAAACTCGTATTCGTTTAATTGTATTAAAAATCATAAATATTAAGTTTTAAATAATTTCTACAATATTCTACAATAAACAGTCTATTTTTTATACAAACATCAATGCTTTTTTTACCCTTTAAGGAATGAAATTTAAAAATCCCCAAATATATGATTCTTAAATTGTGTCGAAGAACGTAAGTGCCGAATTTCAAGTTATTTTGACCATGAACGTTTGATTTTTCATATAAATTGTAACACACACTTTTACTCCTTTAATGGATGAAACTTCCAACATTACATGCATGTTTCTTCAATTTCGATTGAAGAGTATAAGTACTAAAAAATCCGAAAACTCGTACATCTTAATTGTATTAAAAATCATAAATACAAAATTAAAATAATTTAGATTTTATAGTAATGCAATAAATAAACAATTCATTTTTGATACAAACTTTAAAGCCTCTTTTTACCTCTCTATGGGCTAGAATTTAAAAAAATATTAAATTTGTATTTAATTTTTTTTCAGTTAAAGGATAATTTAATTACAGCATATCATTCATTTCAACTCAAAAATAACAGAGTTTCATACAAACTTTCACCCCCTATTTCACCATCTTAGGGGATGAATTAAAAAAAAATCCTTTCTTATTCCTTGTCTATATCATAAGAACAACATTTGTAAAAAAACAGCCTTCTCGGTCCAAGCTCATTATCTACTATAAAAAAACAACCAAGCGTAAACGAAATGTTCATTTTCCAAACGGCACAACCTTACTATTGTGCCAAACGTTCTATCTGTACTATTACTCTTTGACTCGAATATGGAGAGCGGAGCACGTTAACATTCGACACAGCCTCCCCGTATGAACGCTACCGGGAGACTGACTTTCGAAGCGAGCGCTGTCCGCGAATTAAATAATAAGGTTTTTATTGATTTAATAGCACACTATAATGATTTTGTAAAATGTTGAACTTAAATTTTATAAAGCAATAAATTGTCTGTAATAAAAAGAAAAAATCATCAAAATCGTTATAGTAGTTTGGAAGTTATAGGCAAATTTTTGCGTAAAAATAAGAAAGATATTTGATTTTTTTCCGTCAAAAATAACAATAAAATTTAAAAAAACGAACTTAAAATTTAAACTTAATTATATTATACGCATAATGCATATTTTTTTTAAATTATTGGACCAACCGGTTAGCAGTAGTAGGCTTTCAAAGAGGTGTCTATTTCGTAGTTTGGCATTACCTATCGCCTTAATGGTGCGTTCTTATCCGTGTGGCGGGATGGTAATAAGTCTACCGGCTACCTTACTCTCAAAACCGGAACACGATAAATAAGCATTAAAGCTATTGCGGCAGGAATAGGTAATGTGATGGTATCAAACACTCGGACGTTGCAAAACTCTACCACCAAGAACAGTCTGGCGCAAGTCATTTGAAAAACCAAAATGTATGTAGGCATTGCCGTCTTTTTAATGGCTGTATATAACCCGTACATATTACGAAGCACGCAAAAATCTAGATCTTCTACTAGCGTAAAGGCTTTTAAAGTTAAACGGATTATGTCAGCGCCATGACCCACTAGATGTCAATTATTATTTTATCTGACGTTTCAGAACTTATAACACCCGCCAATTTTTAAAGTGATTTTATTGTATAACAGCAAATATAATATCTAACTTTTAACGATTTTAAAAATATTTTGTTTTTACAACGTTAAAGTGTGCTATGTATTAAAAGAAAAGAAAAATGATTAATACAAATCGCTAAATATGTTGTATAAAAATTGGCCAACTGGGTGAAACAAAGTGAACGTATTTAGTGCCAAATATCTATGAAACAAAAAACGGTAAGCGCTAAATTCATTATTTTATCTTTTCCCTAATTATTTACAGGGCAATTATAAAGTATTTAACAAAAAAATCTACATGATTTTAATAAACAGCAAAGTAGTAGTGCAATGCATATTACATTAATGCGATTATCGATAAAATTCTGTTTATATTACAAAAAATATTTTGGTGTTTAAATCTTATTTGTGTATTAGAAAGAAAAAAAAAGTATCTTCACGCCCATATCCCCAAAGGGGTAGGCAGAGGTACAACAAGTGCACCCACGATAGGCGAAGACACTTGGTCCCAGAAATGTGATAGGTGGCAAGCCTATCGCCAACCGGGCATTATTTGTTATTTGTTAGGCATTATTATTATTTGTGTATTAGAAGTAATAATATTGCTGTTTTAATACCAAAAAAATGTATTTTTTACTTAAAAATTTCAGCACATACCTGCGTAAAATACTAATGATATTAATTCTTAAGATTGATATGATAAAAGTCAAATTAATAAATTATTTAGACAACTTTCATTAACATGTAATGACATTTAAAAAAACACTAGTTAGTAATATTTATAGGTTTCGTCAGTAGATAGTATTTACTGACAAATATTCACTTGTGCAATTGTTAATGGTTTTGATTATGATTTAAATTAATTTTCAATGTGTCGAGGTTACAGAGAAAAAGGACAAATTTTATAAAAATTACGAAGTTGCATCAAATGAAGTTTGTATGTGCAAAGGATTTCAAAAAGGAAAGCCTTTCAAAAAGGTAAGGAAATACAACAGTTGTAAAAAAATGCTATCACTCCTATAGGATTTTTTCAACATCATCAAGATATCACCACAACACTATACAAAATGGTTAGGTTTTTGTATTTAAGTACATAATCGAGATAGTATATTGCTGGTAAACACTTTACTGTTCAGATGTATTAGTATTTAGTATTGAGTAATTGCCAAAAATAGCAATTTAATTTATATATATATATATATATATATATATATATATATATATATATATATATATATATATATATATATATAAGTATATATATATATATATATATATATATATATATATATATATATATATATATATATTATCGGTTGCCTTTCGCGACTTACCTAGCAGAACGCCCGTTGGTCTATTCTTCAAAATTAGCCTGGACTAACACGGGGATAGTCGAATTCTACAACATCTCCCCGAGTTAGGGAGCCACCGTCTTATTACCTATTATGAAGTATGAACATCTCGCCACACGGATAGCAATGCAACACTAACATCTTTAGTGCCTATAGGTGATGGTTGTCTCTTTCCACTGGGAAAATCACTCGCTTGTTTGCTATTGGTGCAAAAAAATCATTACCATCTGCGCAAATAAACATTTAAATTGATAACGAATGTATTTTGCCAAATTTACACTGATTTTGTAATAATACACATTTATTTCTTACAGATAATTAAAAGGTGACCAGCGTGAAACTATGCTGAGCACTACCGCCTACTGTTAAGCCTTATTGTGTATGAAGCTTTGATTGTAACACTCACAGCTAATCATGTAAAAAGGGAGAAGAAAGAATATTTTTTGTAGAATATAGGTGTTATAGTTATTATAAAAAATATAAGATAGGTGTCTAACATTAATCGATTTGATGAAATTAAAAGTCCTTTCAGAAATCAGAAATACTTTATTCAACAAAACTTTTTACAAGTTATTTTGATACGTCAACATATTTTTTTAAAAACTACTACCGGATCGGAAACGCGGCCACTTAATTTTGTTTATTACTCTGTAGGTAAAATATATTCTGAATTCTCATTTTACCTTTTATCATTGTCTATTAAAACATGCATAAATTATCTTGAAAGTTGAAAGACCTGATTTCAATTAAAGATATTATTTGAAAAATTTTAGTACGGTTCCTAAATAACTTTGATATTTCATATAATTGTTTTATTTTTTTAAATAACTCTATTTTTTCTTATTACCATATTTTCAAGTGTATTAAGCAAAATATTGTGTGGCTATACTATTATTTATTAAAAATCTAATAAACATTATTGTTTTATTTTACTACAGTCAAAGAAATTAACATTTAAATTGGTTATCGATAGAATAAGGAATATCGTATATTCCGCAAGAACCCAAACATTTTTACTATGTTGGCAGTATTGCTTATTCAGTAACAGTAATTGTTATCTGTGTAATTAGTTTCATCTTGTTATGTTGGTATTGGCCAAGCATGTAATGCCATACATTGTTTTATTCTGTGGAACACCCGTCTCTTAAAACGTAGTGATTATATACTCTTTGACCAAGAATTCATGATGGTAGTGACAGGTATAGCTAATCGGTCGCCTTTTACGACCTGTCTGTCAGAACGGCAGTTGGTCTATTCTTCAAAAATTCCCAGACCAACACGGGGTCGAAATAATTTCAATATTAGTATTTACCATTGAGAGAGATGTTTTCTTATATATAAAGCTATTTTGGCATCCTGTGCTATAAAAACATATTAATAGTTTACGTTATAGTATCCATTAAAACGAATTGATTACAAGTTTTAATAGAAAGACCGAGTTACGGTAATATAAAATATGTTATGCTCAATATAATTTTATTCTGGAAGCTGTGAGGACAAGTTTTATAATTTTGTTACTCTACGTATCATGAGGCTTTTTATGTTTTTCTTTGTTGTAGCAGTGGATAAAAATCACCAGATGGTTTTCCTGTTGGCAATAGATAGACGTTGCTTATGTATGTTGCAGACAAAACTCTTAAGCGACCAAAAGTACTTTTGACTGAAAAAAAGAGTCAAAAGTAGTTTTAACTAGACAGATTGTTCAAAAGTAGTTTTGATTGAAATTGCAGTCAAAACTGGTTTTGTCCAAAGAAGCCAGTCAAAAGTACTTTTCACTGTCTAAATCGTTAAAAGTACTTTCGACCGATATTTATCAGTCAAAACTCTTAAAAAGTTAAGGTTTTATAAACTTTTATAAAACCTGTATTACTAAATATTTAAAAAAAAGTCAAGAAAAGAAATAACGCTTTTAATGAAATATAGTAATTTTAATGTAATGAGTAGAGAAAAATTTGCAATGGACGTGAAAAATTTAAAGTTTATAGAAAAGAAAAAACCGTTGCTTTACGGTAGACTAAAACGTTTTAACGTCATTGAATATATAAATTGAATATATTAATTGAATTACAAATAAATCAATCAAGCGGTATAAAAAATTAGTCACGAAACGGAAGCCATAAAATATGTTTTGCCACTGAAGAAATTTACAACATATACGGCCTCGACAGACTTAAGAACGAAACAGCAAAAATGTGCATTAATATCAAAGAACGCACACATGTATGCGTTATTTACAGTTACATTATTGCGTGGCATACTTGTGTGTTACGAGTATAAAAATGAAAACACGATTAGATATCTATAAATCTTCATTAATTTAAGGAAGCAACAAAGTATTTTTGAGACAAATCCTTAAAATAGGGCTTGCACGGTTTGCCCAAAAACTTGTAGTCGATCTAGCCATGGAAATATTTCAGGCGAGTTGGGCAAGCAATAATATAATTGTCTCAAAAATATTTTGTTTAACTTAAGTTCATGAAGATCTAAACCTTTTATTTTTTTGTAATATTTTTTATTCGATTGAGGGCGCCACTTACACATGCCTCACAATTCACCTCAATGTACAAACAATAATTTTCAATACACGGTTTTGATTATACTAAAAGATCGAAATAATGTTTTTCTTTTTATTTTAATTGTGATTAATAATTAAATAATAATTACTTTATCTATTTCATGTACTTTGATTGTGAGATCAATAATATTCTTTGGATTAATTGTGATCCTTATGCTTTGAACTAATGTCTAAATACTAAGTTCTGATTGTGCTTACAGCACTACTAATATTTCGCATTTTTAATTTGCTTTATTTAAACTCAAGCTAAATAATATAATAATTAATAAAATATTTTGACTCCGCTGTTTTCTTTGTATTATTTTATTACATCTTAATATATATCTTAATAAACGATTGCTTGGTAAATAACTGTTTTAATTTTTACAGTTAAACCATTAACCATAGTTTTGAATGCTGCTCTGGCAGTCAAATGTGGTTTTAACCAATAATGACAATCAAAACCACTCTTGGCCAACGAATAGGAAATTTTATACAGATTACGTTGATATATAGTATATATATAAAATATAAACGAAAATATATAAACCGATTTTTTGAAACCTACGCATAAAAAAAAGGAAGGCTTCCAGACACGGAGCACTACCACGAATTTTTTATTGGCCAGGTAATCACGTCACGAGTTAATATTCAGTCACAACTACTATTGACCAATTTTTGACCAACATGTCCAGTCAAAATGTGATGGTGATCCCGCGGGATGCGCTAAAAACTGTGTATAATGCAGCGGGTTGCACGCTGCAGCTAGTAATATATAAATATCAAAATAAATGCATGAACCATTGCAATCGACCTCATAGTGTGAATCCAGACTTAAGATCGCGCTTTGCTCTGCACGTAAACGAAGGAATGAGTGATGCGCGCCCCTCCCGCGCATATCATGCTTACCTCATTATCATGCTTCTCATCTCATCTCACAAAGGAGCATTTGAGAACTATTCTACGGTATGCAATACAAATATGACAGCTAACATACAAGAAATAGTCACATAAATGCAACCTCAGATATCACACTGAAATTTGTATAAAATCAGTTACTTGTTACTTTGCAGTTTTCATTTCTTTTTTCGGTGATTATTTTTCTAACTATAGTGCCCAAACATATAAACATAATGTAACTATTAAGTGTACGAATTAAATTTCGTATATTGTAACAATTTCAATAGCATTTTTATTTTTTCTATGGGATTATACATATAACTAATTATACGTAGGTATATTAGGTTTATAGGAATAATATTAAAAGTGTGGCCCCCCTTTATTTTGCCACCTTGTGGCCCTTGCCTGCTAAAAGGTTGCCGACCGCTGGATTAGGGCGTTACCTACCCTTCAAATTGACCACAGTAATCACCTCGTAGTTCCAATAATTAGCTTTTAATCTAACGACGCCAAAAGGGACAATGATTTTGATCCCCGACAAGGACATGCATGGGTGTGATGTTTGTATTCTCGGATCGTGGTGTTTATTGAATACTAGCTGTCCCTTGCAGTTTTGCTCGCGTCCGATAAGGAGGTAAGGAGTTGAAATTATTTAAAGAGCGTATTTGCCTTCTCTCTTACCTTTGTAACACTGTGTAGGGTACTGTTAGAGTTATTTTGCTACTAATTTTAAATCATATCTACTGCAATATTATTATAATACTATCCTATACCTTTTTCTGTTCCATTAACAACCCATGAGCAAAACTTCATGGTGATAATAGAATTTTTAAAATTATATTATTAGTAAGAATTACATTTTACATGAGTATTTTAATAAGAAGTAGAGTTTTGATAAGTTTCGTCCAGGTTTGATACCACAGCTTTACCTTTTCCTGCCGCAATAGCATCAGCGCTGGTCACTGTTGTGTTCATGTTTTGATGGTAAGGTAGCCTCATGTGTTCATCACTTAATGTGTAAATTAATATGTAAATTAATCGCAACACGAATGGCAAAGTAAGTTAACACCTTTGGTGTCTATACGCGATGGTTATACACTTTTCACCAGGTGAGCCATCTGTTTGTTTTTTATACTATTGTTGCAAATAATCTAGAAACGTGAAGAGTTGAAGCGCTGGAGAGATCTAGAAATAAAAGAAAGAGACAGGCTGCCTCTGTTGATAAACAATAACCGCCGTCGCCCTACGCCGTAATGAATCTTCTGTCATGGGGCATAAGGCTGAACATGGCGTGTACTTACTTGGACTTGTTTACAATCATTAGAATTGTTTATTGTTTCCGCAATAAATTTGGATTTTTCAGAAACCAGGTAGATCTTTACCCTGGGTATAAATAGAGATGTGTTGACAAATAGAGGCAATAGTACAACAAGCGACTAGTGTGAAGCGAAGTGACCAGTGTGTAGTACAGTGAATAAGAGAAGTGTTTTGTTCCGTGTAGTCGGTTAAGTTTAGTGTTAGTACACCGAGTGTGACTAGTGTGTATAGTGTATTTACGTTAGCTTATCAGTGTATTTATGTATTCCATCGTAGTGTATTGTACCTTAGTGTTGTTAATACACGGTTTTAATATAAGTGGTGCTTTCTTGTGCAAAAAGAACGCGAAGCACGTAACACTATGATATAAAAACGTGGTTTATTTACAAGAAGAGTATGCGTGTTACAAGTTATTCTAATTGATTTCTAGTTACCACTGTAATCTATCAAATATGGCATGCAAAATTATTAAGAGATTTTCCACTCAGAAGATCGACGAAACATACTATTACGTCAACAAAGTTTTTACAATACAATTGTTCAATAAAGATTTATTAATTATCATAAAATTGCATAAATGTAATGACATTTTTGAAATTATAATATTTCAATTAAATTATAATGACATTAATTTATGTTATCAGCAAAACCATAATTCAAGTTACAGTAAAATTTATTAATCAATAGCTCTTTGGCAATGAATGTTTTCGTGATAGTATCAGATAACCGTCATTGTAGACAATATAGATGTTTATGGTGCATTGCTCTTTGTGACTAAGATGTGAAAATTTTTGTGCAATTTGACCCATTTTCAAAGCTTAAAATATGCAGCGTAAAGAAATGATGGCATCTCGTTTTCTATTTAGTAAAGACATTATCTCTTATGTCTACAATTTACCTATACCGTTAAAGAATAGGCGCGATGATATGTATTTATTTTAGTAAGTCTAACTTTAACAAAATATGTATGTACTTAAAACTAAAACTCCAGACACGTCCGAACAAATCTAGACAGATGGTGATCCTATGTAAATGTCAATAATGGAGGATAACAGAATCGCAACACTTGCGTCACTTGCGTACTTGAAGACTTTATTAGCCTCGACGTTTATAAGGGTAAGCAAAAAATTGTCACGCAACAATCACTCTTGTTACATCTGAGTAGAGATTAAAATGCTGAAAAAATAGTAGTTACAAACAGTTTTATGTCAAGTCCACGTGGGCTCACGTTGTAATAATTATTGGTTTTGGCTCATAGTCTAGTTGACCGAAGGAGTAAAAGACAGATGTAGCTCTTACGCCACACACATATGGGTTACTTTTCATTGTAAGGAATCGACTAATTCGATACGAATTGTTAGACGAAACATGCTCGTATTTTCTTGTTTTATAGAGACTGAATAGAAAATCTTTGTTTCGGATACGTCTCGTGTAAAACGTAAATGATTGATAAAACATGAAACTTGTACATCCAGTTCGGACTAGAACCAGCTTTGATTGCCCCGTGTTGGTCTGGAATACTTTTGAAGAATAGACCGTTTGCCATTCTGCCAGACAATTCATAAAAGAGAAATATTGGCAATACGTGACACGAATACCGTGACTATTAGGTGGTAGAGTTCCGCAACATCTCGTCCGGGCTAGTATCACCGCCTTTCGTATTCCTGCCGCAATGACGCAATGCTTATCATTGTTGTTTCAGTTTGGGTACTGATCAAAATACCTTCAAATGGTAAAACATTTTATTTATGTCTTACACCTCAATTTTATATAAAAAAAGTATCTTCACGCCCGTATCCCCGAAGGATATTGGCAAAGATACGTGCAACAAGTGCACCCACGATTAGGCCTGATCCGGGTATCGAACCCGTGACTTAATGTGATCAACACCGACACCGAACTACTAGACCACAGAGGCGACAATAAATTTTACAAAAAATAGGAAAAGAAAATTTCTAATTTTCTTTCTTGATTTTTCCCTTGTTTTTGCATTTAACACGACCGAGACTATCACTAATTTTGTTTTTTAAATTTATCTACATAATATAATGTAGTTACATCGCAATTTTACATACAAAAAAATTTTTACAACTGTCTGTCGGTTCAATTTTGTCATCTATTACATAATACATGAAGAGGTTTTGTTGTTGCCGATGATATGCAACTGGTATCTCTAAGCGAAATGGTACTAAATGACATATTCAATCACATTAACAATTGACCGTTGCTCAAAATTCGACTATGTTAAAGCACAAATCAATAATTATCTGTGAATGACAATAGACAAATTATCTGTGAATGAATGTAATCATGGACTATATTGAAACCTAATTTTTTTTTATATCATAAGATAGCAAACAAGCAGATGGGTCTCCTGATGGAAAGAGTCAACCATCGCCTATAGACACCAAAGATGTTAATGGTGCGTTGCTATCTTGTGGCGAGGTCTAATGCCACATGCATAAGTTTACCGGCTACCTTACCCTCCAAACCGGAACACGACAGCGACAAGCACTGACGTTATTGCGGCAGGAATAGGTAAGGCGGTGGTACCAGACCCGGGCGAGACAATGCAGAACTCTACCACCTAGTATTAGACATCACAAATTTAGACAAACCATCAAAAAATGATATATACGTGTAAGAGACAAACTCACGGTAGTGTGCAATTTTCTTTTAAATTTAATGTATGATTTTTTATATAAAAAATAGCTTATTTTCTCCACATAAACATATCAAATATCTGTATCAAATATCATATTCCTCAGTCAGCGTAATTTTCATAAAGGGATACAAGGTTTTCACTTCACTATTAATATTTAAAAACTTGATCGGAATGTGATTCAAATTTAAATATATTTTACAACCAAATTAAAATGGGTGAAGAACTGCCACATGAGTACTGTATAAATATGCATGTACATTGTGAGATCTCTACGTCCAGCTGTCGTCCACCATCCCACGTGAACCCGTCTTTTCTAGTTTATTTCTTTCAACGATATTATTATTCAGCATATAATTTAACAGATAAACTTTGTCCCTATGGATTTCTATTTGTAAAAAGTATCTTTTGTTGTCATGCAAAACAGTTTAAACTTTAACTGAAGGCCAAACCTTTCAACCGACGAAATAATGGAGGAAGTTCTCAATTCGACGCGTATATTTTTTTATGTTAGACCAAGCGTAACTTTTTACAGAGAAGACCTATTTTGATCATCCTTTAATTGGAATAGGTACCTATACCCTGAGGGTGGTCGCATTATTTTTTTATTCCAACTATACGGGTACGAAAACAACTGATGAGTGTTTGTATACTCACTGATTTTAATCCTATCTGAAATAAATAAATAAATATTCACGGGACAAACTACACTTACTGATCTAACCCCAAAGTAAGCAAATTATTTTCTTGTGTTATGGGTGTTAGTCAACGATACTAATACATAGAAATACTTTTTTTTTATATCATAAGATAGCAAACAAGCAGATGGGTCTCCTGATGGAAAGGGTCAAACATCGCCTGTAGACACCAAAGATGTCAATGGTGCGTTGCTATCTTGTGGTGAGGTCTAATGCCACATGCATAAGTTTACCGCCTACCTTACACTCCAAACCGGAATACGACAGTGACTAGCACTGACGCTATTGCGGCAGGAATAGGTAAGGTGGTACCAGACCCAGTCGAGCCGATGCAGAACTCTACCACCTAGTGGTCACGATGATAGTAACGCACATAGCCACTCGGTCGCCTTTTACTGCCTGACTGGCAGAACGGCAGTTGGCCTATTCTTCAAATGAGCCCGGGACCAACTCGGGGAAAAACACATATATAAATCCAAGAATATATTTAATAAACACCCAAACCCGGAAATACAGTCATTAATGCTCATCACACAAATGCTTGACTCCGTCGGGGATTGAACCCGAATCCTGTCGATCGCGTAGTCAGGGTCGCTAACCACTCGACCAAGGAGGCGGTGAAATGCCATCTGCTTGTTTGCTATCTTATGGTATAAAAAAATAATTTAATTTATTAAATTTCCTTCTTCAACAACAACAACAGAATCTTTTGTAACGATATAAGATTTGACTTTTACGCATATAAAGCTACATTCCCCGTAAAACTTTAAGATCTTGAACATTCGGGCGCGTAATAAAATGAACTTATTTCAGACATTTCCAAAACTTTACATCTGGTGCGTTTGATGTGACCTTATTATGATGATATTGCTGTTCCGTTGTTGAAAACAAAGTTTTATTTGGTCATATACATGTTACGCTTCTTTTCATCGCTTTCTGGCAGTTCACTAATTTTGATTTTGTTTTCGTTTTGTATGTCCATGTCTGACACCCAAAAGATAAGAAGCGAACACATAAGAGCAAAACCTAAATCAATGGATGTGCTTAAACATGCTACAACACAAAAGTGGCGATGGGCAGGCGTAGCGCGATACACAGACAATAGATGAACATGGAAACAACGATGTGGAGGGGTCCAATAGGAAAAAGAAAAACAGGTCTCCCAAAAAACAGATAGATTAATGAAATAATTACAATAACAGAAAGATACTGGAGTAATAAGGCAAAAAATAGAATAACTTGGAATAAGCTAGAGGACGTCTATACCCAGAGTGGGGTTCCAGTAAAAGTAGTTTAATATCTTCTTCTATCTTTATATATATAAAATTCTCGTGTCACAATGTTAGTCTCCATACTCCTCCGAAACGGCTGGACCGATTTTGATGAAATTTCGTATGCATATTCAGTGGGTCTGAGAATCGGCCAACATCTATTTTTCATCCCCCTAAATGTTAAGGGTTGTCCATCCCTAAAATTTTTTTTTTATTTTATGGACAAAAATTTTTATTTTTATTTTTTAATGATTCAACATTGAACAATATATACAACCCTTAATTTTCAACCCTCTACGATCAACCCCTATTTTGTAATTCAATAATTTATGCGGCAAAACAACGTTTGCCGGGTCAGCTAGTAATATAATATAATTAGATATTAATTATAAAACACTTTGTACTGGTTTCACTACATATATATTCTTCCAAATTATTTAAAGTCTACCGGTTTCGCGTATTAACGCATCTTCAGGACTTATAGCTAAACAAGAGTGATCTTGTAGTAATTCTAAAAATGTCGACTCGTCAAAAGTGCCTATAAAGATTCATTTGAATAAATTGAAGATCGGTTTAAATTCTGATTCTCCAAAACATCTACTCTCGTATGGTAATAAGCTTGATGTATTTATTTATTTATTTTAAATCTACCTACCAATTTTTGGCATTTGAAGTTTATGTTATATCATTACATAGTATAAAACAAAGTCGCTTTCTCTGTCTGTCCCTATGTCCTTATGTTTTTTTTTTTTTTTTTTTATATCATAAGAT
Organism: Apodemia mormo; assembly: GCA_036924255.1. Classification (NCBI taxonomy): domain Eukaryota; kingdom Metazoa; phylum Arthropoda; class Insecta; order Lepidoptera; family Riodinidae; genus Apodemia; species Apodemia mormo. The sequence goes on along the minus strand of JAUPFN010000012.1, from coordinate 6,189,798 downwards.
AGCAAACAAGCAGATGGGTCTCCCGATGGAAAGAGTCAACCATCGCCTATAGACACCAAAGATGTTAATGGTGCGTTGCTATCTTGTGGCGAGGTCTAATGCCACATGCATAAGTTTACCGGCTACCTTACCCTCCAAACCGGAACACGACAGCGACAAGCACTGACGCTATTGCGGCAGGAATAGGTAAGGCGGTGGTACCAGACCCGGGCGAGACAATGCAGAACTCTACCACCTAGTAGCCACGATGGTAGTGACTCGATAGCCAATCGGTCGCCTTTTACGACCTGCCTGGCAGAACGGCAGTTGGCCTATTCTACAATGGAGGCCGGGACCAACACGGCGGAATGTATGTCCCTATGTATGCTTAAATCTTTAAAACTACGCAACGGCTTTTGATGCGTTTTTTTTTAATAGATAGATTGATTCCTGAAGAAGGTTTAAGTGTATAAATCTTTCCGATATTCCCACGGGAACAAAAGCTGCGCAGGTGAAACCGCGGGCAGGTCGCTAGTTTCATATAAAAACTTTAAGTTCTAAATTGTATAAATATTTATCAATCGAGTAAAAAAATTCTTTAAAATTACGCATTCCCCTTTAGTATTTACTATATCTTTATTTAATTATTTATTTTTAAATATTCTGTGAAAATTTGAAGCGTCTACCTGTTACCGTTTTTAATATTAGGCATAAAAATACGAAAAAAAACTTGAGAAGTGTCAAGGGACACCCGGATGGAACGAAGTTCCTTTCGATTAATTAGTGAAGGAATTGTAATAAAATTTTAAATTGTAATGAAATGTAAATCTGGCTTGCTTTCTATGAGAGAGAGACAGAGACAGAGACAGAGACACACACAGAGAGAGAGAGATTTTTTTCCGTCTAGCCCCCTTTCACAACGCGTGATAAGCAACTTCATTCCAAAACATGTTCATTGCATGGGGGGACCCCCCCTTAATATTATATTTTTTTTATTTTTAGTATTAGAAATATATAATTTGTGAAATTTTCAGCTTTCTAGCTATCACGGTTTATGAGATGCAGCCCGGTGACAGACAGACAGACGGACAGACAGACGTGCGGACAGACAGACGGACGGACAGACAGACAGTGGAGGCATAGTCATAGGATCTCGTTTTACTTTTTAGGTACGGAACTCTAAAAAGGAATGAACGTACAGACAGACGTTACAGATTTATACAGTAGTATAGATAAAATTTAGATAATACATCTCGTTAAGTCGTGACTGAAATAGAAAATGTGCACGTTCCAAGTGGCTTAGTAATTTTGGTTGGAAGGCAATTTCGATTCGACCGGAACTCAACAATTTCAGTCCACAAAGGCGATTACGGCACATTCGATGAAATGGAGTATAAACATTTGGAGGCCCGACTGTTATATTACATACATAATATTATACATATAAATAATAGTTTTTTTACTTCCCGCTACGTTACGCTACGTAGATAAGTTACTGATTATGCCCTGATTTTCGAAAATCTAGTTTTTATCAGATCCCCACGTTTTGAGGTCCTAGGAACCTTTTCCGACTATTTTCGCGATGACGTCAGTATGTCTGTATGTATGTATGTGTGTGTGTGTGTGTATTTGTGTATGTAAACATCTCATAACTTTTGAATGGCTGGGCCGATCAAAACGCGGTTGATGGCATTCGATTGGATTCCACTCAACTTAGACTTCCAGAAAATTTGAACCAGGTCGGCCCAGGAAATTTTAAGAAATTTTGAAAAAACCTGAAAAATTTTTTTGCGAAACAGTATTTTTTAACATAACTTCCAGATTAGTGTACCGATTGAGAACAAATACTAATCAGCTCTATTCTTCAACCAATTTCGTATAATGCACAAATTGCATCAAAATCGGTTTATCCGTTTGGGAGTAATCGTTGACGAAAAATTTTGAAAAAAGTGTTTTTGGTCATAACTTCGAAATTTTTCAACCAACCATTTTTTGGTATTCTACGATATTTTAGTACTAAAATAACTACGTCCAATGCAGTTTCAAAAATCAAAATCGTATCTAATTTTCAAAAGTTAAAGCTTTTCAAATATTAAAATTACGTTGTTTTTAGCAAACTTATTTTTTAAATAAATCTTATCAGCTTTTCTCCTTAAAAAACTGCGTCAAACACCGTTACTTGGACTAAAATCGGTCAATTCGTTTGGGATTCATCAATGACGAAATTTAAAAAAAAAAATTTTTTTTAACATTGCTTTGAAATTTTTCAACCTATCAATTATTAAGCTAAAGCAAAATTTTAGATCTTAAAAATTGAGTTAAATGCCATTCGAAAGATCAAAATCGATCATCGTTTCCAAAATACACAGCTTTTCAAAAATTCATATACTACAATTTTTAAAAAATAGATATTCAAATTAAAAAATGCATATAGTTTTACTTTTTTGAGCTTAAAATTGCGCGCTAAAATACAGCTTAAGTTAGCGGGAAGTTTCAGGTATGGCCTGAAAGACCCGCTTACACATCTCTTTCATATTATTAGATAGCAAACAAGCAAGTGACTCTTCTGATGGAACGAGAAACCATCGCTTATAGACACCAAAGACGTTAATGGTGTGTTGATATTTATATGACGAGATGGCAGTGCCATATGCATAAGTCTACCGTGTTCCTTAACATCCAAATCAAAACACGACAATGACAAGCATTGATGATATTGCGGCAGGAATAGGTAAGGTGATGGTACCAAATACTTGGGCGAGACGTTGCGGAATTCTACATTCTAGTCATGATGGTAGTGATAAGTAATAGCCAATCGGTTGCCTTTTACGACCTGCTGCGACAACAAAACACGCATTAAAAATGAAGAAATGTGGACTAAATAAAAAATAGTACCTAACTGATCAGGATCTATATTAATAATTTCGTCAAGGGTTACGGTAGCCTCAATCGAAACCTTACTTAAATTATAAAGCGTAAAAAATAATAATTTTGAGTCGACAACATATGCCCGCAAAATTCGGATTGTCAGTATTTTGTTAAAATAGTGGTTAAAAATTCTAACCGGGCTGACAGACAAATCGGCCATATTTCTTTAAAGGTTACAAATGTGTGGTGTAGATGGCGTGAGTATTTATTACAGTATCGTAGAACGGAGCGCAGATTATCGTGAAACTTATTTTCTCTTCGTTCATAAAAAAGAGTAGAAATTAAAAAAATAGCAACATTATAGTGTTGTCTTTATTAAACCAACGTAATAGTTGAAAGAAGACGTCACTACAATGTTGCTACTTTTTAATGTCTATTATTTCAGTTGGTATATAAGATTGCGTATTACGAGACTTCCGAGCGAAGCCGGGTTTTATAATAATTAATAATAAGTAATTTTATATTGTACTAGCTGTTGCCAGCGACTTCGTCCGCGCGGACTTCGTTTACTCCGCACAGCATCTGGCCGCTAGGTGATAGCGTGATAATATGTAGCTTATATGTTGACCCGACCTGTTAGTAATATTAATGCAAAATTTGAAGTAAATCCATGCAGTACTTTTTGAGTTTACCCCGGACATACAGACAAACAAACAGATAAACAAACAAACAGACAAAAATTCTAAAAACTATATTTTTGGCTTTGATATTGATTGTAGATCACGCCACAAGTATTCCTTTAAAAAAATATTCAATGTACAGTTTTGACTTTCCTGCGATTTTATTATATGTATATAGATGAGATTGTCATCGGTCCTTGATTAACTACGAAATTGCAATTCATTCCGACGCGACGTATCAAAATGGATGAAACTCATAAGATTCAAGTCAAGTGCGAGCTGGACACGCATACCGAGGGTTTTGTACAATCATTTTTAGTATTTGTTGTTATTGCGGCAACGGAAATACAACATTTGTGAAAAGTTCTGCTTTCTAGTTATCACGGTTTATGGGATACAGCCTGGTTACAGACGGACAGACAGACAGCAGAGGCTTAGTAATAGAGTCCCGTTTTACCTTTAAGGTACGGAACCCAAAAAGAATCGGGCATTGGCCGCTCCGTTGGTCGAGTAGTTAGCGACCCTGACTACGCAATCAATGAGGTCCGGGCTCGATTCCCGTCAGGGACAGGCATTTGTGTAATAAGCACAGATCTTTGTACTTCTGGGTTTGGATGTTTATTAAATATATTAGAGTATTTATATATGTATTTCTATGTATTACTATCGTTGAACGTTGGGGTCAGATCAATTCGTGTAATTTGTCCAGTGATATTTATTTATTGAAGTGAAAACTTCTTTAGGCGCGTTGAGCGTTTTGGTAGAGGGTAAAATCCTCGGTTCGCGTCACCGACATGCTAATGATAATAGTATATCTATAGCTATGTTTTGCATATAGTTTTAATTACTCTCAACTTAATAGTTCCGTTTTCACTTCTATCGGCAGTCCCACGACTGCTACTGTTTTTTTGAAGTGAAAACTTCTTTAGGCGCGTTGAGCGTTTTGGTAGAGGGTAAAATCCTCGGTTCGCGTCACCGACATGCTAATGATAATAATATATCTATAGCTATGTTTTGCATATAGTTTTAATTACTCTCAACTTAATAGTTCCGTTTTCACTTCTATCGGCAGTCCCACGACTGCTATTTTATTTATTATTTCGTAAAAGGCGAAACATTGCTAATATGTTGTGACGCCGCTGGTCCATACCGCTGAAAGGTCATAGTGATGGAACCAGAGGGCCAGCTTTTTATCTGCTATTTGTCTGCTACAGCTGTGGAGGTTGATGACGTCACACAAGGACAAGTAAGGGGAAAAGGAAGATCTTCCCAGCCAGGCAAGGTGTACTGCCTGGGGACCGAAGTCCATTTGAGAAGCGTTGAAACTTGTATATAGTATGTACAAGATAAATAATTGTATCGCGAGTCAGGATTTTATTTTTGAATTTCATCATTTTTTATTTTTTACTATTTTTTCTTGTAGCGTTTTTGTGATGGTTTGAGCCGCTACAATATGCCACTTACATCGTGTCTATCAACTAGGAGATAGAGTACTGCTACATCTCGACCGGGTTTGCTACCACCACCTAACATATTCCTGATACAATAGCTTCGGTGCTTATCGCTGTCGTGTTTTTGCCGATTGAGTTGTCGGTAACCTCATACATGTAACATTCTAACTATCCCACTCGGATATCGGATCTCGGACTCGGATAAACCTTTTGGTGTATATAGGTGATGGTTTGCTCTTTCCAACAGAAGAAATATCTGCTAGTTTGCTGCTTTATGAAATAAATAAAAAGTAATTTACAGGCACAAGAAATGAACAGCCTTCATATCAACTTACCTGAAAAAAAAAGATAGAAATTTATTATACATTTTTTTCGCCGTGTTGGTCCCGGCCTCCTTTGAATAGGACAACTGCCGTTCTGCCAGGCAGGTCGTAAAAGGCGACCGATTGGCTATCGAGTCACTACCATCGTGGCTACTAGGTGGTAGAGTTCTGCATTGTCTCACCCGGGTCTGGTACCACCGCCTTACCTATTCCTGCCGCAATAGCGTCAGTGCTTGTCGCTGTCGTGTTCCGGTTTGGAGGGTAAGGTAGCCGGTGAGCTTATGCATGTGGCATTAGACCTCGCCACAAGATAGCAACGCACCATTAACATCTTTGGTGTCTATAGGCGATGGTTGACTCTTTCCATCAGGAGACCCATCTGCTTGTTTGCAATGTTATGATATAAAAAAAAAAGTATCACTATCATACGAATTATTTGATCTAACACCAAAGTAATCAAACTATGTTTTTCATATGGGCCCTTAAGCAACGTAATTTTTCACTTTCCACTACGTACCTATGTAGATAAGGAAGTTACTGATTTTACGCCGATTTTCGAAAATCGAGTTTTCACCAGATGTCCACGTTTTGAGGCCCTAGGAATCTTTTCCGACTATTTTCACGATGACGTCAGTATGTCTGTATGTATGTATGTGTGTGGGTGTGTGTATGTAAACATCTCATAATTATGAACGGCTGGATCGCCGATCGCAACGCGGTTGATGGCATTCGATTGGTTTCCGCTTAACTTTGACTTCCTGAAAATTTGGTTTCAGGTTTCTTCCTGAAAACCGATTCGGTTCAGATTTTGAGAAATTTTGAAAAAGCACCAAAAAATTATGGTGAAACAGTATTTTTTTAATATAACTTCCAGATTTATGTACCGATTGAGTACAAAAACTAATCAGCTCTATTCTTCAAAAAACTACATATAATACATAAATTGCATTAAAATCGGTTAATCCGTTTGGGAGTAATCGTTGACGAAAAATTTAAAAAAAAGTGTTTTTTCGATATAGCTTCGAAATTTTTCAACCAATCATTTTTTGGTATTCTACGATATTTTAGTCCTAAAAAAACTACATCAAATGCCGTTTCAAAAATCAAAATCGAATCTAATTCTCCCAACTTATAGCTTTTCAAATATTAAATTCACGTTGTTTTTAGCAAACTTACTTAATTTTTTAAAAACTTTCAATTCTTATCAGTTTTTCTCCTTCAAAAACTGCATCAAATACCGTTAATTTAATCAAAATCGGTCAATTTGTTTGGGATTTAACAGTGAAGAAATTTAAAAATAAAATATTTTTGGACATCGCATCGAAATTTTTCAACCTATCGATTATTTAGCTAAAACAATATTTTAGATCTCAAAAATTGAGTTGATAGCCATCATCGTTTTCAAAATATACAGCTTTTCAAAAATTAACATACTGCCATTTTTAATGAAATAGATGTTTGAACTGAAAAATCTATGCTTATATTTTTACTCTTTTGAGCTTAAAATACCTTAATTTAGTAGGAAGTTTCAGGGATGGCCCGTAGGGTCAACCGTTTACACATTTTTTTTATAGTATAAGATAGCAAACAAGCAGATGGGTCTCCTGATGGAGAGTCAACCATCGCCTATAGACACCAAAGGTGATGATAATGGCGCGTTGCTATCTTGTGGCGAGGTCTAATGCCACATAAAATAACTTTACCGGCTACCTTACCCTCCAAACCGAAACACGACAGTGACAAGCACTGACGCTATTGCGGCAAGAATAGGTAAGGTGGTGGTACCAAACCCGGGCGAGACAATGCAGAACTCTACCACCTAGTACTCACGATGGCAGTGACTCGCATAACCAATCGGTCGCCTTTTACGGACCTGCCTGGCAGAACGGCAGTTGTTCTATTCTTCAAAGGAGCTCGAAACCAACACGGGGAAAAAGAATACAAATAATAAATACTTATCTACATTAATAATATTTTAAATGCGAAAGTTTTGATGTTTGGATGGACGGATGGATGTTTGTTACTCAATCACGCAAAAACTACAGAACGGTTTTAAATAAAATTTCGCACACAGGTAGATGATGACCTGGAATAGCACATAGGCTACTTTTTATCCCGGAAAAGTTAGGTGATCCCGCGGTACTCGCCAAACACTTTTATAATGGCTGCTGCTGCAGTAAGTATGTTATAAATCTACACATATAATAAAATCTTAGAAAAGTCAAAATTGTACATTGAATATTTTTTTAAAAGAATACTTGGGGCATGATCTAGAATCGATATCAAAGCTAAAAATATAGTTTTTAGAATTTTTGTCTGTTTGTATGTATGTCCGGGGTAAACTCAAAAAGTACTGCATGGATTTACTTCAAATTTTGTATGCACATTACTAACAGGTCGGGTTAACATATAGGCTACATATTATCACGCTATCACCTACAGGGGAGGAGCAGTACGGAGTAAACGAGTTCCGCGCGGACGAAGTCGCAGGAAGAACAGCTAGTACTGAAATAAATTACACTGACTGACAAATTACACTGACTGATCTAGCCCCAAAGTAAGCAAATTATTTGCTTGTGTTATGGGTGTTAGTCAACGATACTAATACATAAAAATACATATATAAATACTTTTACGTACATAATAAACACCCAAACTCGGAAATTCAAACATTTATGCTCATCACACAAATGCTTGTCCCCGTCGGGGATCGAACCCGAGCCCCGTTGCTTGCGTAGTCAGTGTCACTAACCACTCGACCAACAGGGCGGTCAAATTGAATCAACTTCCAAATCGTGAAACAATTATCTACGAGGGCGGATTTAAAAGTACTCGGCCTCATACATATCCATTCGAAAATATTAAAAAAAAACTTGATTTAAGTATGGGAGACCGCAAATTAAAAATTAGAGAGATAGCCGAGATTATAGGCATCTCTAGTATGAATGAACTCAAAATATTATAGTCAACGAATTGGGTTTCCACAAAGTGTCTACGAGGTGGGTTCCGCGACTGCTTTCAGTTGAACAAAAAAAGACGCGATCGACTATTTCACGTGACTGTTTGGAGTTATTTGAAGCCGATGCAGATGATTTTTTGCATCGTTTTGTTATAATGGACGAAACATGAGTTCATTACTGTACGCACGAAAAATAACAATCAAAACAGTGGAGAAGACCTGGTTCACCACCCCCCAAAAAGGCTAAGGCGCTTTTGTCGGCAAATAAGGTAATGGCTTCAGTATTCTGGGACTTGACGGGGGTGATTATGATTGAAAGGGGTCAGACTATAAACCCTGATTACTACTTTGTCTTACTACGTCGTTAATGAGAGGAAATAAAAGAAAAACGTCCAGGAATGCTCACAAGAAAAGTCCTGTTTCATCAATATAACGCCCGTGTTCATACGTCTGTGCAATCAATGGCTGAAATCCACAATTGTGGCTTTGAACTATTACCGCATCGCCTTATTCACCTGATCTGGCACCCTCAGACTTCTTTCTTTTCCCTAACCTAAAAAAACACCTGGGAGGTTGAAAATTTTTGACAAACGATGAAGTCAAAACAACAGTAAACGCATATTGACTCTATGGAAGACTCATTTTTTTTCAAAGGTCTAAATGCTTTGAATGGGAGATAGCAAAAGTGCATTGAACTTGATGGTGATTATGCAGAAAAATAAAAATATAACTGATTTAGTATGTGTTTATTTTCTTGGTTAGGACGAATACTTTTCAATCCACCGTCGTAAACTCACCTATGTTTATTAAGGCGATAGTTATCTCTTTTCATCAGAAAAACCATCTACTTTCCTATCCAATGATATAAAAGGGTGAGTGTACGTATGTGTGTTTAGATTATGCGTAATTATGAAGTAATTTCAACTAATACCGTCGATGTGGGGTAAATTATATACGTCTTAATAAATTTCTCTATGTAAACTTTTGCTGTCATGGCTTCTCTCGTCCGCAGTATATGATATTCAAGTCTCATTTTAAATTATAAACTTTCCGTCAGATGAGAAATGAGACTTATATGAAGAATCCGCCTTATTCCAAAACGAGGTTTAAATATAGTACCGACCTTAATACCAGGTTTATTACTAGTACTAGATGAAACGTTATTATAAAACGGGGTTTAGCGCCAGTCCGAGTATCTTCTATGGTTCAAAAGATAAAGCTCCGCGACCCCTAGTTTAACTTTAATACTAAGCTCAAAACGTCAAACTTCAAAGTTGACATAAACGTCGTATTTGTTGTGAAATAATTGTTTGTAATTAAAACTAGCAAAAAGTAGAGCTTTGTAAGGGCTCGCAAAGTTATACTACCTAATAATATTGTTAAGAAAGTATTTTTATGAGAATTACACCTTTTAATGTATGGACTTCATTTATAATATATCTAATATTATCTAACCTAAAAAAAGCCAGCGTATTTTTACCCAAACATTATATTCCCATCAAAGGCGTCGTCAGACTTTGGTCTAGAAAGGCGCAGGAAAATAAAACGAAAATAAAAAAAAACATGTTTATAAGACAAATTTTTTTTAGAACTTACAAGAAAAATTCTTTAAAATTTTGCTAAGATCGATTTTCAAAATAATTTTTTTTATTTAACATTCAAAATTTTTAGGATTAATATTGGACTTACCGCAGGCACGAAGAATTGGCGGTAGAAACTCAGCGAATAAATTTTTCGAATTTTTCCCTCAGGGAAACCCTCGCGGTTCGATTCCCGAGTCAGACAAATCAAAAATGTGTTTTTTTTTTCAATTTTTTAATAAAAAAAAACGATGCCAGGGATTGGAAAAATGCCCGGTTGGTGATAAGCTGGTCACCTATCACGTTGTGGGACTAAGACGTATCTTCGGCTAATCGTGGATGCACACATTGTACCTCTGCCTACCTCTTCGGGGATACGGGCATGACCATACCTTTTTGTAGCTTTTTACCCTCGGGCTAAGATTGAAAATTGATCTCAATACAATATTAATCAATTAATACAATTGTACTGTTTCACAATAATCATATTGTGAAAAACCTGTAAACAGTTCATCTTGCAGGCCATCCCTGAAACTTCCCGCTAAATTAAGGTATTTTAAGCTCAAAAGAGTAAAAATTGTAAGCATAGATTTTTTTCAGTTCTAAGAAATATTGAAATATCTCAATTGCTAAGGCACAAAAAACAGCAAGAAAACACGAATGACCAACGAAACAATCATACATGCAGTTTATTTTGATAAAAATGGCAGTACATTGATTTTTGAAAAACTGTATATTTTGGAAACGATGATCAAATTGATCAAATTTAACAATTTCAAAGCAATGTCAAAAATCATTTTTTCAAAAATTTTCGTCATTGATAGATACCAAACAAAGTGACTGATTTTTATCCAATTAATGGTACTTGACGCAGTTTTTAAAGGAGAAAAACTGATAAGATTTTGAGGTCAATCGGTATATTAGCCTGAAAGTTATTTCAAAAACATTAAGTAAATTTGCCAAAAAAACGTAATTTTAATATTTGAAAAGCTGTAACTTTTGAAAATAAGATTCGATTTTAATTTTTAAAACGGCATTGGAATACAATATAAATTTTTTAGTACTAAAATATTGTAGAATATTAAAAAATGATTGGTTGAAATATTTCGAAGATTTGTCCAAAAAAGCCTTTTTTCAAAATTTTCGTCAACGATTACTTCCAAACAGATAAACCGATTTGATGTAATTTGTGCATTAGACTTATTTTTTTTTTGAGAATATAGCTGATTAGTCTTTGTACTCGCTCAGTACATTAATCTGGAAGTTATATTAAAAAAAATCCGTGTAACCAAAATTTTTTTTTGGGTTTTTTCAAAATTTTATCAAAATCTTTTGGGCCCAATTGATTCAAATTTTCTGCAAGTCTAAGTTGAGTGGAATCCAATCGAATTCCATCAACCGCATTTCGATCGGTCCAGCCGTTTAAGAGTTATGAGATGTTTACATACAGACATACACACACACACACGAACAAACACACACACACACACATACATACCGACACACTGACGTCATTGCGAAAATAGTCGAAAAAGGTTCCTAGGACCTCAAAACGCGGACAACTGGTGAAAATTCGATTTTTTAAAATCGGAGAAAAATCAGTAACTTCCTTATCCACATATACGTAGCGGGAAGTTAAAAAGTACAAGTGTATTAATAGATTAATATTGTATTAAAATGAAGTGAATGAAAATGAATTAAATCTACGACGCCAAAGTAACATTTTAACTCGTTAGTTTCATAATAGATGGCGTTAGTAGTAAAAAAATTCTAATACATGTATTTTTTATTTTTTTCTTAATGTTTATAAAATGGTACTTTAATGGTAGATAACATATCTAGACATGAATTTAAACTACCACGTCAAAGCTCAAACTTCGAAGTGCGATATTTTTTCAATAACAGATACCACAAAAGTGCATACAAAGTGGCCTAGTGTAGGGCTCGCTTCGCTCGCCCTGATAATTAAAAAATGGACATAAACGTAATTGATATAATGGATTTGAAAGATTTGGATGTATTGGAAACATACCAGAGGCTTAATAGACCCCAAGTCGAGTGAATCCGTTTCACTTAAATGACGGAGACTTTCGAAAAAATATAGATTCACAAAAAGTTTTGCCAGCAAAATAGTGGTTTTATTGCGAGAGGATTTAATTCATGACCCTCGGGGACAGGCTCCCAGTCCTCAGTTGCAAGTGGTTTGCGCATTACGCAACTGGGCTCGTCATGAGTTAAGTGCATAAACTTGATAATCTACATTACAAGCAATGCCAGGATATTTCAATTGCTGGAGAACTTACTGAAATATTATTATTGTTTCTATAGATTCAAGAAGACACTACCGACTTACATGGTGTATCCCAGTCAACCATTAGCAAAACTTGTAAGAAAATAGCAGGGCTTTTAGCTGGATTGTCCCATAGATTTATAAAGATGCCAGCTATTTTAAATCAGCAAGAAGAAACAATGAGGAAGTTTCGCCGTATAGCTAATTTTTGAAAGTTATAGGTGATATAGACTACACTGACTGATTGACTTACCTTTTCTTAAAATATCCAATTTTCGCCTCTTTTTTTCTTAGTTTGATCCATTTTAGATTCGTAAAACTATCTGATTACGGTAAAAAAAATAATGCTAGATTTTATAACAAAACCTAATCGTACCTACTTGAGGCGCTCAGGTTTTTGTTCTTCAGTAATCAATAAAAACAGACTAGCTATGGAAATATATTGAAATGTTTAGTTTCGCATATAGTATTTTTTATAAACATTCGGATTAAATTACGCACGTCGCACACTTTTTGTTTTTTGTTTTAGTTTATTTCGTTGTACGCTAACTCGATACGTGTACACATGTAGGTATAAAGTGGAAATAAAAACAAAATTCATATAATTTCAACATTTTCAGATTAAGATATTTTTCATAGCAAAATTGTACCTACATTTTATTTTATTGTCACTTTCGAACTCATAAATCACTTTTTAATAAACAATTTGCTTTCTTTTCATATAAGCATGTTTGTTGTAACGGAACGTTGCATGTTACGCCGAGTGAATGAATGAATGGTTTAGAGTCATTTTAGCTTATAATCTGTGGGTACATTTTCATTCAAAGTTTATCTTCGGTATTAGCTAGTCTTCGGTTAGACTTGTTTTTGTAATAAGAATGAATTTTAGTACTGAAACTAACTTTAATACCGTAACAAGCCTAGACTTCTTAATCTTGGTTTAAACCTAGATCTAGGCCTGTTTTTGTAATAAGGCAGTACAAGTTTAATTAAGCCTTGCTTTGACAGTATGATGGAACTCTCCTCAAAACTGACGTGTATATATTTATTATATATAGCTATTGTATTAATTAAATTCTCGTAGGGCTATTGGTTAGCTTGTGATCCCTGATGGTCCAGGCCCCCTATAAAAATAAACCAACTGTCGTTCTGCCAGGTAATTCGTAAAAGGTGTACTTGGTGAAACATGTCACTACCGTCGTGATTTCTATATTCCTGGTATAGATTTGCTACGTGTAGCCCGGATTTGGTACCACCAACACTCCTATTTTCTCTGCCGCAATAGCGTTTGTTATTGTCTTGTGCCGGTTTAAGGAAAGGTAGACGATTAAACTATGAATGCATTAGCATGTGTCTGTAGGTAATGAATAAATTAAAACTACTGGATCGATTTTAATCATTTTTTCCCGTGCGAAGCCGGGGCGGGCCGCTAGTATATATACAAATCAATCCCTATTTTCCTTGGTCACGACATCACGCCTGAATGGCTGGACCAATTTCGGTCATTTTTTTTTGTTGTGTTTGTAATTGTAAGAAGAAGGTTCTTATAAAAGAAAATATTAAGAAAATTGCGCGGAAAATTAGAAAATTTAAGAATATTTAACCACCAAATAAAGTTTAATGCCATTTTGGCTGCGTGGAAGGACAATCCCGTAGAATATATATAATATATATATATATATATATATATATATATATATATATATATATATATATATATATGTGTGTGTGTGTGTGTGTGTATGTGTGTGAGTGTGTAGGCTGAAAAGTTCGTAGGCTAAAATAGATACTACATTAGTAGAGTAGTCCAATTTATATTTATTTATGTACTCTATTTTTATTGGAATGGGTAAGTATATCCCGAGGGTGGTTCCATTTTTTTAACTTCCCGCTACGTATATAAGGAAAGTTACTGATTTTGCCCCGATTTACAAAAACGTGTCTTCGCCAGATCTCCACGTTTTGAGGTCCTATGAACCTTTTTCGACTATTTGATCAAAGTTGGACTGATTTGATCAAATTTTCGGGAAGCCTAAGTTGAGCGGAATGTAAATTGAAATTGATTGAAAAAAAATTGGGAAAACAGTATTTTTTTAATATAATTTCCAGATTAATGTACCGATTGAGTATAAAAACTAATTAGATCTATTCCTCAAAAAGCTACGTCGTATGCATAAATTGCATTAAAATCGGTTTATCCCTTTGGAAGTAATCGTTAACGAGACATTTTGAAAAAAGTGTTTTTCGATATGATTTCAAAATTTTTCAACTAATATTTTTTTGGTATTCTACGATATTTTAGTATCTACTACAAAAACTGCGTCAAATGCTGTTTCATAAATGAAAATCGAATCTAATTTTCAAAAGTTACAGCTTTTCAACATGAAAATTACGTTATTTTACTTACTTAATATTGTTGAAATAACTTTAACGCTAATACACCGATTGACATAAAAATCTTATCTGCTTTTCTAGTTTAATAACTTCGTCAAATACGGTTAATTGTATCAAAATCGGTCAATTTGTTTTAGATTATCAATGACAAACATTTTTGAAAAAAAAAAATGTTTTTCATTGCTTCGAAATTTTTCAACCTATCAATTATTTAGCTAAAGCAATATTTTAGATTTCAAAAATTGAGTTAAAATCGTTTCCCAAATATACAGCCTTTCAAAAATCAATATATGTACTGTCATTTTTGACAAAATAGATATTTGAACTGAAAAACATCTAAGCGTATAGTCTTTACTCTATTGAGATTAAAATACCTATATTTATGAAGTTTCAGGAATAACCTGCAGGGTCAACCGGTTACAGATTTTTCAAATATCAACCGTAAAGGTCCCTTAACAAGACGTGATTGATTGTTCAATCACTGATTTTAATATACGACCACCAGTGAACTCAAATTAATTTCGCTGATGACTACGCATAACTATATATATATATATATATATATATATATATATACTATCATACATATATGGATAGAATTCTCCGGTTCAGAAATAGCCGCTTGCGAAAATGAAACAAAAATTTAAGTTAAAATAAATTCCGTCCATTCCTTTTTGCCTTGAGGCTGAAATCTAAAGCTATCCCACATTTCGCATCTTGTGCACTCATGGTGCATTAGGAACAACTTGGGGATTCTACATCTGAAAGCTTTCTCGAGTAACAGGTCTAAATGCAGGTATAAATTGTAACATATAACTACTACGACTATTTTTTCTATAAGTTTTTGTTATTTATATCACATGTATATATTATATACTCGTATCATATGTTTATTGTTTATTACAATACTCGAAAATTGTTGAGGTGCAGAACTTTTTTTTATAATATAAGATAGCAAACAAGCAGATGGGTCTCCTGATGGAAAGAGTCAACCATCGCCTATAGACACCAAAGATGTTAATGGTGCGTTGCTATCTTGTGGCGAGGTCTAATGCCTTATGCATAAGTTTACCGGCTACCTTACCCTCCAAACCGGAACACGACAGTGACAAGCACTGACGCTATTGCGGCAGGAATAGGTAAGGCGGTGGTATCAGACCCGGGCGAAACAATGCAGAACTCTACCACCTAGTAAAACTTGATATTGATAATTGGAAATGGAATCTGAACTGGATATGTTCTCAATTCGTCAATACGTATGGCAATCGTGAAGTAATAGGATATAATACCGTAGCCTGATATAGGGTATCTCTGCCTCTCTCTACGGATATGTATGTTGTTTAAAACATAGGGATATAAACTAAAGCTTATATCCCTATGTTTTATTATATACAAGTTTTTGTTTAACTTCCGATTCCTTTATGGCGTATTGTTAAATAGCTTTGCTGTGTTTCGGAGAAAAGGTCAAGACAGGCAGTGTACTTACTGGCACCAAGAACACCCTATGTCTTAGGATAGGCAACACATAAATGAGTTACCTGGGCTGGTTCCAGGTAAACTAGTTTTGTTCATTGGCGACGTCGACCATTTACCATCAGGTGGCACGTCTGCCAGTTTTCCTATCCAACTAACATAAAAGTAAATTGTAAATTGTGTGTCGCATGCGTAACCTCAAAGTACGAGGGAAACAGTATCAATTGAATTGAATTAGGATAATGGATACCTTTACGCTCGTAATTACTTATTTGAACTACGTGAAATTTGTGAGCTTTGTTGACTGAGACACTGCTGAGTGATTTTTAAGAAACGAATTTTTTGCAAGGAAGCATTGCGGTATTTATTTTTTCTTTTTCACCATTAACGAGATTATTTTTGATTTTAAGAAAAGCTTTATCTAAATTTCGGCCATATACACATATCCCCGGTGATTTTAATTATATTTAATTAGAATGTCATAATGTATTAAATATTCCCTGTGTGGGTCCAGGCTCCTTAAAAAATAGATCAACTGCCATTGTGCCAGGCATGCCGTAAAAGACAACCGTTTGAATATACACACACACACACACATATATATATATATATATATATATATATATATATATATATATATATATATATATATACACACATACATACATAATATTATATAAAAAAGATAAACTGTTTAAAAGAACTCTCAGTCGCAGATCATAAAGCTACAAGTATATTTTTAAGTTTAGTATTAAGTATGCGAGAAATTTACATCCTCGTGTGCAAATCTTAATGTTTTACATGGTGAAAACCTTATTTACTACCTCTTGTTAGCTATTGCAAGATGGATAAGTTGGTCTTCAAAGGCTTAAGAACTGAAACTATTGGTGTTCTCTCTGCTTAACCAAATCGAGTTACGACAAGTCGAATAATACAATATCTGATGCTGTTTCCTGAAACTGCATAGCAAAGCAAAAAAAAATAAACATTAAGTAATGCTAATATAGGATGTGGCATCGTATTAGGCGTGTGGCATCACCATCGCGCCACACGTATAGCAACGCCACATTAACCGTTTTACCGTCCCCTTTGGTCGAGTGGTTAGTGACCCTGACTACGCAATCGACGGGGCGCGGATTCGATCCCCGACGGGGATAAGCATGTGTGCGATGAGCAAGCACAGATGTTTGTATATCTGGGTTTGGATGTTTATCACATATATCTGAATATTTATACATGTATTTCTATGTATTAGTATAGTTGACTAACACCCATATCACAAACAATAATTTGCTTACTTTGGGATTAGATCAATTCGTGTAAATTGTCAAGGAATATTTATTTTTAACAATTTTGGTTTCTATAGACAATGATCTATAAAATCTATCTACTTGTTTGCTTTATAATATAAAAAAACGCGTAACAATTGCATAATAAAATAGGCGTGCTAATTGTATAACTCTGGTTTGTTATATTTTTTGGACTACAAGTGCACTTCGCATCAGGTAAGCCACGTGTGTGTCCTACATGATCCCTTTTTAAAGACTTGCTTTTATTTACTCACGGGAACAAAAGTATCATTATATTTAATGTCTATAGACCAGATCCTATTA
Organism: Apodemia mormo; assembly: GCA_036924255.1. Lineage (NCBI taxonomy): Eukaryota > Metazoa > Arthropoda > Insecta > Lepidoptera > Riodinidae > Apodemia > Apodemia mormo. Next base: position 6,172,188 of record JAUPFN010000012.1, on the reverse strand, counting down.
AGAGAATGACAACTTATCTGGTACACTTTCCTACGTAAAAAATATTTAATATATTTTAATAGTTGTTACAATATAAAGGAATACTTTAAAAAAATACAAACCTATCAAATTAAGCAGCGGTATCACAGACTAGACCACGCCTTGCTATACGGGCTATATTCGATATACAACCCCAGCTCGTAGCCAATTTGTATACTGATATTAATTAACCGTTTTCCATTAGAGCAAAGGTTTACTTAAAATTACACGCCGGGTTGTTGATAATGTTTAAAAATATGAAATTGAGGGTTTTCGGGGAAAGGTCACGTGATTTAATAAAATATTCTATTTTTAGCTTGGATACTAAATAGATAAAAATACATGTCGTTCGTATATATATATATATATATATATATATATATATATATATATATATATATATATATATATATATATATATATATATATATGCACACACAAAGTTTTATATTGTTTGGTGTAAAAAAAGCGTTGTTACAAACCCGCTCCAAAATTTTTGTTTGCACAAACATTGAAGTTCCCCAAACAATATTCAAATGCTGAAATAACATTCTATCTCTTGTTCAAGATTTTAATTTGAATAACGTACAAAATTGGTACAAACCGTATTTGATTCATATAATTTGATAACAGGTGGTAGACTTCTAAAACGTTTCGACCAGGTCTGGTGGTACCGCCTTACCTACAGCAACTGCGTTGGTACTTGTCGCTGTCGTGTTCCGGTTTGGATGATAAGGTAAACTTATGCATGTGGCATTTCAACCCTACCACACGTATGGCAACACAAAATTACCACCTTTATATATACCCCCGTGGCCCGGACTCCCTTGAAGAATAGACAAATTGCCGTTCTGCCAGGCAGGTCGTAAAAGGCGACCGATTTGCAATACGTGTCACTACCATCGTGACAACTAGATGACAGAGTTCTGCAACGTCTCTCCCGGGAGAGAATATGGTACCACTGCTTACCTATTCCTGCAGCAATAGCGTCAATGATTGTCATTGTAGTGTTCCGGTTTGGAAGGTAATGTAACCGGTAAACTTATGCATGTGGCACTGCTATCCTGCCATACGGATAGCAACGAACCATTAGCATCTTTGGTGTCTATAGGCGATGGTTTCTTTTTTCCAACAGGAGAGCAATTTTCATTCTGCTTGTTTGCTATCTTATGATACGTACTTATATACCAGGTATATAAATATATGTTTAAAAAAATATATCAATATCACACTACCTTCAATACTAGCCATCGCCATATGGTGGACGTTCCACGTACCCGGGAAAAGCGGTTCGACATTCTTGATCCGAACCGGAAGGGACTGGAATATTATGCTTCCTGAGTCTGTGCTCCCCAAAGAGTACAACCTGGGGATCTTCAAGAGAAGAGTGAACAGGTACCTTCTAGGAAAGCGTGTTCCATCTCGGGCCGCATCTTAGCATTACCATCAGGCGTGATGTTGTGATTTGTGATGTATTTATTGTACATTTGTGTTGTAAATACACGGTTTTAATATGAGTGCTATTTTATTGCACAATACGAACTCTAAGCACGTTACAATATTATGTACTGTTAACTTGAAGCAGTTTGGCCGAATAAAACATTTGAATCACTTTTACACGCACAATAAATTTTGGGCAGAGTAATGTCCTCAACAAGTGATAGAATTACAATGAATCGAAAACATGATGTCCCCGCTTATTTATACCATTCGTTATCTATTTTGTCCGTTATGACGTCATCATCTCAAACAGGTGCATAACATAGACGTTCCGCACATCTGGCCGACTAGTAGTTGTCGTCAAGCGCGGTTGATAACAGTACGTATAATCTTAACATACTGTTGCGAATAATCTAGCAACGTGAAGAGTTGGGACGCTGGAGGGATCTAGAAATAAAAGAAAGCTGGCAGTTGCTAGTATATCTGTGCCATAATGGACTTTCTGGTATTGGGCATAAGGGTGAAAATAGCATGTACTACATGTACTAGGACTTGTTAATCATAACTTGTTTATCATAAGTTGTTTACAATAATTGTCTATTGTTTACGAGATGATTGCCGAACATTCGCGATTGTTGTCGAACTTTATAGAGAGATTTAATAGAGGGCAGTCTTATACAGTGATCGAAAGCGATAGTACATGCGACTAGTGCGAAGCGAAGTGACCAGTGTGTATAGTATATTTACGTATTAAATTTTGTTGTTTGTGTCCTTGTGTTGTAAATACACGGGTTTAATATAAGGGGCGTTTTCTTATATATATATATATATATATATATATATATATATATATATATATATATATATATATATATATATATATATATATATATATATATATATTAGGGCAATGGGCCCACCTCTCGTTCCCACCACTGTAACTTCTGTAAACCAGAATCAACAGCGGCAACCGTCCTGATAACCTCTGAGTTGCGAGCTCAGGGTGCCCTGGGGAAAAGCTAAGCTGTCTTGGATCCCGCAACGAAATTAATCAGAAGTATATAGGAGGAGTAGGAAAATACATCCTGTTTATATATATATATATATATATATATATATATATTATTTACATATATATTACGTATCATGTTGTTTGTTTTATCTCAATTAACCCCTCACCCCCGCCTCTGAAGTACCCCACCAAAATACTCGGTAATTAGTATGGCAAAACAATGATTGCAGGGTCAGCTAGTAAAGTTATAAATTACGTTCTGAAGATTCTGGAATATTAATTATATATTATTAATATATTAATAATAATTATTTGTTCGCGAAACTTTAATGTTTGTATAAGCAAAAATCTTTGATGCGAGTTTATAACGAGGTTTTAACACAACAAGCAAATAAAACCATTTAGGAAAAATATTTGCCTTCAAATTACATCGAGACCCAAAATTTCAATCGTCGTCCTTGTAATAAAAGTATCCCTTATTTTACCGTTAAGGACACTAACTTTACACAGTTTGTCTACATTAATAAAATCATTGGAAAAAATGTAAAAACAGACCATTGTCCTTTTGATATCTCTTGACATCATGCAACGACTAGAAACAACAAAAAAATGTTGTTTTGCTTTTACGAAAAATAATAGATTGTCTTTTACGACATTACAAATTGATTATCATTATCACTGGACAAATTACACAAACAGATCTAACCCCATAGTCAGCAATTTATTATGCTTGTGATATGGGAGTCAGTCAACGATAGAACAATACATTTAATAAACACCAAACTGAGAAATACAAACATCTACGCTTATCACATAAATGTTTGTCCCTGTCAGGAATCGAACCTGAGCCTCATTGATGCGCAGTCAGGTTTGTTAACCACTCAACCAACGGCGCGGTCTTCGACATATATTGTCATACAAGAAAAGCCTTGCACAGTAGACATAGTCAGCTGATTGTCAAAAGACTCCTAGAATCAATACGATTGACCTGTTTAATCGACTGGCGAAAAGGGTGGATTTACTATTTTTATAACATAAGATAGCATATCGTCTGCAATGCCGTCAATACTGTATAGGATCCAGAACACGAGTGAGGGAAATGTTTTGAATGGGAGATGGCGAAAGTGCATCGAACTTGATGGTGATTATGCAAAAAAATAAAAATATAATTGATTTAGTATGTGTTTATTTTCTTGATTAAGCCGAATACTTTTCAATCCACCGTCGTAGATCATTAACAATAATTTAATCGCATTAAAACTAGAAACAGCTCACTTCCCATTCCTTATATATACTCCGTGACACTGCATCAGATCTTCAACAAATTAAAATGGGACCGCCTGGAAAGTATGCAAGGGTAAATTTTCAAGTCGGTTCAGACATATTCGGTTATCAATAAAAATGTATAAATAACTAGCTGTGCCCGTGACTTCGTCCGTGTGGAGAAATTTCTAAAGTTTTGGGATTTTGCCCGCATAGTTTCCGTTCCCGTGGAATTTCCGGGATAAAAACTATCCAATGTCCTTTCTCAATTCTTTAACTATCTATGTTCTAACATTTCATCCAAGTTCAGTCGGTCAGTGGTTTAGGCAGAAAAGAAGAGATAGACAGACAGTTTTTCGCATTTATAATAGACTAGTTGACCCGGCAAACGTTGTTTTGTTACAAAATGTTATTTATTATACATATTATAACCTTCCTCTTGAATCATTCTATCTATTAAATATATATATATATATATATATATATATATATATATATATATATATATATATATATATATATATATATATATATATATATATATATATATATATATATATAATACGTGTCACGTTATTTTTCCGCTGTGGATTCATAAACTAGTGGACCGATTTCAATGAATTTTGAAATTGCAATATTACATACTTACACATCAAAGAGACTTCCAATTTTTTCCTCTGTTGGTATGTTGATAAAGATTCCGGCGAATTGAGAAGGAAGTCCTTTGTGGGAAGTAAGTTGAAAATTGTACGAGTACACTTTACAAAACGTGCATTAGGCCAATATTGTCCTACGCAAACAGAGCTTTCGCTCAAGCGTCCCCTAAAGTCCTGCACGAATTACAAGTTGTGTAAAATAGATACAAGCGCACCATCATGGATTGTCCGTGGTACGTACGTAAGACCTCCTGGTATTAGCACAACATTTCAAAGAATTGTCAAAAAAGTACTCTGCGAAGCAATTGCCCATCCCAATCCAGCGGCTTTTTACGTCACCGACACAGATCCCGTCTCTAGATACAAGTGGTCTCGCAATGTGCTAACCGATTCCGACGATTCCATAACGGTGGCTGGCTATCGCCGCCAACCCTCTACACACACCAAACTACCACACCGTCGCCGCTGCCGGTCTCAATAGCGACGAAGACTCCTATAATTAGCTAAAACGACGCACTAAGCCGAGGTGCGGTCTCGCAGAAGACAGCCCTTAGCGCGGGCATTAATTGTCCAAATTTAAATTTAAACTCTGACTGCTTTAGCACAGAGTACTTTGTAATATGTCTCTCCTTGCCCCCTAGCTCGGTGTCGCTGTTATGGCCCTTAAGGTCATCAGCTATTGTCATTTCAAAAAAAAAAGTAATGTACGAGTATGTCGATAAAAATAATAGATTGTACTGATGACTCGACCAAATCTCGTAATATTCTCGATAATGATACAACATGTTTTAGTACACTAATTTACTTTTTCTAATAATTTTCGTCATCGCCTCTGTGGTCTAGTGGTCCGCTATCACTGTTTACCACATGAGGTCCCGGGTTCAATTCCCGAGTTGGACAAATCAAAAATGTGTTTTTTCAGCTTTCTGATAAAAACAACGTTGTCCGGAACTGGAAAAAGTGCCCGGTCAGCGATAGGCTTGCCAGCTAGCACATTGTGGGATTAATGGCCAATTGCACTAACATTGGCTTAGCTCAGGAACATCCTATGTAATATGCTGTAACTTTTTGTCTCAATTGAAAAAAATGTGACAGCATGTCACTAAATACTGTCCTACGCTAAGACAAGGTTAGTGCAATTAGCCATTAGTGTCTTCAGCTAATCGTGGGTGCACTTATTGTACCTCTGCCGACTTCTTCGGGGAAACGGGCGTGAAGATATTAATAAGTATTTTGATTTGATGACTACAGAACTCCAGAAATCACTTCAACTAACCGTAAAACGAAAAATAACTTGAGATAAGCCTTCAAACATGAGAACGTTCATATTCTTTTATCCCAAGAGAAAGTTCAACACAAACTATAAATACGTGAGAAAACCTTTCACAAAATTCAAGCACCGATTGAAATAGCTCTGTCATTGGTGAAATGAAAAACGGGGCCGACATGTCAAGGTCACCTACCTGGCGGGAAACACTTAAAATCATATTGGCATTCAGTAGCTTGGAAGGGTGAGTTCATACGACCTCTTCTCGTGTAGAATATTGCCTTTTTAGGGTTCCATAAGGAAAAACGGAACCCTTATAGGATCACTTCCTTGTCCGTCTGTCGTGACCCTTTTTCTCGGGAACGCATAAGAATATCAAGTTGAAATTTATATCAAATACTCGGGTCTACGGTTCCTCTCAGCTGTGAAAAAATCAAACTTGTAAGTCAACGCGATCAAAAGATAGACCATTTGCAGCCCGCTGCATTATAAAAGTTTTTGCTGAATCCCGCGGGATCACCTAATTTTTCCGGGAGAAAAAGTATCCTATGTGCTATTCCAGGTCATCATCTATCTGTGTGCCAAATTTCTTTGAAATCCGTTAAGGAGTTTTTGCGTGATTGAGTAACAAACATCCATCCATCCAAACATCAAGACATCCAAACTTGCTAACATCCGAGATGAGATCGAATCTAGAATCTAACGGTTATTCCGTAAATTCAACGTTTGCTGATGGTAAATAGTAAGATTACGCTTGTATGACGCTTAATCGTATAAGCATACAGTAGCTTTCAATGATAACATAAAGCAGTTTTCCCAAAGCTTTATCTGGCGTGGATTTTGTAACCTTAGGGTTTACACTCGCTCGCTTTTGGAATTATTGATAGGGGCAATTTTAGCATCAGAGCGAAAGTTATTTGAGGGAGTATTATGAAACGTAAAGCGCTTAAAGCTTTAAATTAATAATCGATTAATGGTTCAATCACAGTCGAGCAACGTAACGTGCGGCCGTGCATTGGATGGTTAACGTTAAATGTTATATAGCGATTACTTAATATGTGTTTTGGAGAGTATATTATTTGGAGAGTATACTAGGTGGTAGTTCTGCATTGTCTCGCCCGGGTCTGGTGCTACCGCCTTGCCTATTTCTGCCGCAATAGCGTTAGTGCTTGTCACTGTCGTGTTCCGGTTTGGAGGGTAAGGTAGCCGGTAAACTTATGCATGTGGCATTAGACCTCGCCACAAGATAGCAACGCACCATTAACACCTTTAGTGTCTATAGGTGACGGTTGACTCTTTCCATCAGGAGACCCATCTGCTTGTTTGCTATCTTATGATATAAAAAAAATATTATGTTTACCCCGTGTTGATCTGGGCCCTCTTTGAAGAATAGACATCTGCCGTACTTGTGTCATTAAAACACCGCCACACGGATAGCAATGCACCATTAATACCTTTAGTGCCTATAAGCGATGTCTCTATCAGGAGAGCCATCTGCTTGTTTGCTATCTTATGATATAAAAAAATTGGCTAAGTGCGAGTCGGACTCGCGCACGAAGGGTTCCGTACTATCATAGCAAAAAAAATACGAAAAAACCACGTTTATTGTGTGAGAACCCCCCTTAATTGGTCTGGTCAACATGTGCCTTTGAGGTCTACATTTTTAGCTCGCCTCGGAAAATTATAATCGAGGTGTCATTCGATTCGTCAGCGCATTTTTTTTTATAGAAAAAAGGGGCAAACGAGCAGGAGGCTCACCTGATGGTAAGTGATTACCGCCGCCCATGGACAGCCACATCACCAGAGGTCTTGCAGCTACGTTGCCGGCTTTTTAAGAAGGAGTATGCTCTTTTCTTGAAGGTGCCTAAGTCGTATCCGTTCGGAAACACCCCCGCCGGTAATTGATTCCACAGAGGAGTAGTGCGTGGTAAGAAGTGCCTAGAGAATCGCACGGTTGTGGATTTCCAGACATCGAAGTGATGAGGATGGAACTTTGAGTTTTGCCGCGATGTCCGATGATGAAATTCAACAGCAGGGATCAATCCAAACAGTTAGTCGGAACACTCTCCATGATAAATGCGGTAAAAGATGCTAAGCGAACTTACATCTCTGCGTAAAGCCAAGGAGTCAAGCCGATTGGAGACTGCTTGGTCGTCAACGATTCGAACCGCTCTACGCTGAATGCGATCAAGTGGAAGAAGTTGATACTGCGGAGCTCCCGCCCAGAGATGAGAACAGTACTCCATGTGAGGGCGAATTTGCGCTCTGTTAAGTTGCAAACGATGAGCCGGCAGGAAGTACTGTCTCGCTCTACTGAGCACACCGAGCTTTCTTGAGGCCAGTTTAGCCTTTTCTTCCAAATGATCACAGAACTGAACGTTGTTCGATATGTCAACGCCAAGAATTCCAATATTGGCTGAGGTTGTCAGGAGAGTATTCTCAAAGCGAGGTGAAACGACAATGGCCGACTTTTTAGCGGTGAACGCACACAGATGTGTCTTCCTGGGGTTGAATTGGACTAAGTTGAGTCGATCCCATTCCGAGATTTTTTCGAACTGAGTCTCGATTTCAGACACTAGCTTGTCCCGATTCTCATTGACGTGGTCCCGAGAAATACCGCTATGACCGGAGTACAAAGCATCACCAGTACTGTCATCTGCATAGCAATGAATATTACTAATTCGCAACATGTCATTGATGTGCAGAATAAACAGCATTTAGAAACTTTTTGAAAAATTTTGAGTTTTGATTGCAAAAATTACAAAAGTTATAAACAATTTAGTAAAAAAAAGGGTGGTTTTGTTTTTTGCTAATATCTCAAAAAGTATTCAAAATTTTCGAAATTTGAAATAAGATCCATAAAGGGAAGAAATTTCCTAAAAAAAGTCTTACCTGCCGGAACTCTAGGAACAATATTTATAATTTTTCTAAAGGATGGAAAGTACGACCGAAAACGTGAACTCTCGCTTGCGTAAGCTCCGCTCACTTTGGACCATTAATGAATAAATATTATTTAAACTTATTAAATATGAAAATTAAGAAATGAAAAAATTCAGGCACCTATAGGATAGATCAATGAACAATAATCGCGAATCGCGATTTTTCAATTTTTTATCCATTAATTAATTAACAATTTTTTGTAGCGCGAACATCAACATTGAAAGTACGATAATAGTTAAACTATTAACCTGTGATTTTTTCCTTTTATGGAGCTATCATACAAAGGTATAGAAAAGATTCCCGTTGGAAAAATTAAAAAATTGTTAATTTTCACTCTGTTATTAAGAATTTACTTAAGTTAAAAATTATCATCAGATTAAACATTGAAAAAAATATTTTTTTTTTTATAATATTGCTATTGGTCCGTTTCCTTATGATCATAAGCTGCTTAAAATGATTTTAAATAATTTTGTCCCATATTGTTTAAAAAATTGTTATAAACAAATGTGTTGTTTATAAAATAATCATAATTTTTTTTATAACATTACCTTTGATGGAAATTATGTTTTTTTTTTTAAAAAAACCGTTCCTTAACTTTTTTTAAATGCTTAAAAACGCATTTTTTAATTAACTATTTTTTTAACCACTTGTTATGAAAATTAAGGAACGACTTTTTTAAAAAAATCATTATGCTCTTCGATATCTGATTTTTTTCTGATTCTGATTTATCTGATTTCGATACCTGCCGGAACTCTAGGACCAATATTTATAATTTTTCTAAAGGATGGAAAGTACGGCCGAAAACGTGAACTCGCGCTTGCGTAAGCTCCGCTCACTTTGGACCTTTAATGAATAAATATTATTTAAACTTATTAAATATGAAAATTAAGAAATGAAAAACTTCAGGCACCTATAGGATAGATCAATGAACAATAATCGCGAATCGCGATTTTTCAATTTTTTATCCATTAATTAATTAACAACTTTTTGTAGCGCGAACATCAACATTGAAAGTACGATAGTTGTTAAACTATTAACCTGTGTTTTTTTTTCCTTTTATGGAGCTATCATACAAAGGTATAGAAAAGATTCCCGTTGGAAAAATTAAAAAATTGTTAATTTTCACTCTGTTATTAAGAATTTACTTAAGTTAAAAATTATCATCAGATTAAACATTGAAAAAAATATATTTTTTTATAATATTGCTATTGGTCCGTTTCCTTAAAATCATAAGCTGTTTAAAATGATTTTAAATAATTTTGTCCCATATTGTTTAAAAAATTGTTATAAACAAATGTGTTGTTTATAAAATAATCATATTTTTTTTATAACATTATCTTTGATGGAAATTGTTTTTTTTTTAAAAAAAAACCGTTCCTTAACTTTTTTTAAATGCTTAAAAACGCATTTTTTAATTAACTATTTTTTTTTAACCACTTGTTATGAAAATTAAGGAACGACTTTTTTTTAAAAATCATTATTCTTCTTGCTATCTCTGATATTTTTTATATTTATTCAAATTTTAATTGTTTATACAGAAAACAATTTGTTTAAAAAAAAATATTTTTTTTAACTCTAAAAAATACCGTAAAAACAGCCCAGTATCCGTTTTTGGAAATAAATTGATTTTTCGATTTTTAATTTAATTTGAAGTTCTCTGGTATTCTTAAACTTACCTTTTCGCGCGCCTGCTTTTTTTTATTTATATTAATGTTACTTATAAACTATTGCAGATACAAGAAATTCTTCTACACTTTTTTTTTTCTAAATTACTTACTCGACAAATTTATAACAAAACTAGAGCTCAAACTTTATTATTTCAATAAATTTTTAGTGATTATTTATAAAATTAAAGGAAATTTTTTTTTTGCTCTTAACATCGAGATATCTCATTAACTATAACAGATACGACAAAATTAAACATTGAAAAAAAAATATTTTTTTTCAATGTTTAATCGAGGTTGATAATTTTTAACTTAAATAAATCCATACTATAATATTATAAATGCGAAAGTAACTCTGTCTGTCTGTCTGCCTGTCTGTTACGCTTTCACGGCCAAACCACTGAACCGATTTGGACAAAATTTGGGACAAATATAGTTTGAGACCCAAGAAAGGACATAGGATAGTTCTTATCCCGGAAATCCCACGGGAACGGGAACTATGCGGGTTTTTATTTTAGAATTTTTTCCACGCGAACGAAGTCGCGGGCACAGCTAGTTGTTAATAAACAAAGTGAAAATTAACAATTTTTTAATTTTTCCAACGGGAATCTTTTCTATAGCCTTTGTATGATAACTCTATAAAAGGAAAAAATCACAGGTTAATAAATAGTTTAACAACTATCGTACATTCAATATTGATGTTCGTGCTACAAAAAATTGTTAATTCATTAATGGATATTTAATTGGAAAATCGCGATAAAAATTTTTGATCGCCGGATTATTGTTCATTGATCTATCCTATAGGTGCCTGAATTTTTTCATTTCTTAATTTTCATATTTAATAAGTTTAAATAATATTTATTCATTAAAGGTCCAAACTGGGCAGAGCTTACGCAAGCGAGAGTTCCCGTTTTCGGCCCTATTTTCAACCCTCTAGAAAAATTATAAATATTGGTCCTAGAGTTCCGGGAGGTGGGACTTTTTTTAGGAAATTTCTTCCTCTTTATGGATTTTTTTCAAATTTCGAAAATATTGAATACTTTTTGAGATATTCGAAAAAAACAAAACCACCAATTTTTTTATACGTCAAATGTTAATGGGGAGGGAGGGGATCGACGAAGTGTGACAATGTGTGACAAGGGGTAGAGAGGGGGCCCAAATTTTGTGACACCACATTTTTTTAAATATAATCTATCTTATATATAAAAATCAATTGCTGTTCGTTAGTCTCGCTAAACCTCGAGAACGGCTGAACTGATTTGGCTAATTTAGGTTTTGAATTAATTGTTGAAGTCAAGAGAAGGTTTAAAAGGTGACAAAATATATAAAAAATAAGAGTATTTAAAAAGACAGAACAACGTTTGCCGGGTCAGCTTGTATTTTATATTTAATTATTACAACGCTTATTTAAAAAACTTACCTGCACAAATAAAAAAAATAATCGAATGAGATCAATATTCCAATGTAAAATTGTAAAATATGTAACGTCACACTAGGTAGGGGGGGTCCCACAAATGTGACCAGCTGTGACAAGGACGGGAGATGGGTCAAAAAATCATGAAATTCGTGTGACGTAATTTATGGATAAATAATCGAATGAGATCAATATTCCAATGTAAAATTATAAAATATGTAACGTCACACTAGGTAGGAGGGGTCCCACAAATGTGACCAGCTGTGACAAGGACGGGAGATGGGTCAAAAAATCATGAAATTCGTGTGACGTAATTTATGGACGACCCCTAATAAAAAATAATTTAAAAAAATCAAAATTTCATTTTTATCCGACACAAAAAACGCATAAATATAATTTTAAATAACGCAAAATTTTAAAATAATTTAGTGCCTTCAACCAAATTAAAAGTGATCGGCAAAAATGTACTTATAGCGACAAATTACATAATAGTTATCTATCGCAATTATAGGTAAACTAGCGGCCCGCCCCGGCTTCGCACGGGTATAAAATATATAGTTTATGTCACTCACTGAAAAAAAAATGATTAAAATCGATCCAGTAGTTTTGATTTATTCATTACTGCCCGTGGCCCGCACGCGTTAAAGTTAGAGTTAAACATTTCCCCTTTCCCTATACCATGAAGATTTCCTGCTATCTTTGGAATATCTAAATTCATTTTTAGTTTTTACATTTTTACCTATTTCTTTTATTTTCTACAATTAATATATTACAGAATGTCTTTATATACAACGTTCACAGCTTTCTTGCCATGAGATAATACAAACATGTTATCTTTAGAAGTTACTCTTGAAAGAGCGATATATAGTTGGCCATGTGAAAAACAGTCAACGCTCAAATCTAAACCTGTAACGTTGAAGGTTTGACCCTGCGATACTTCGGGTAGGGTTGTACTTTATAGTATTGTACTTTATTTTGAATAAACGTACTTTATACTTTTTGAAAGCAATAAAAAGTACGTGAAAATATTTTATTTTATCATTTCACTTAAAATTGTCGACTTAAAGGAACAAAAACTTAATCTATTTTTATTTGTAACAAAAATGATGCTGACCACTTTTAAACATTATCTTAAACGTATTTTTTTGTATCATTTCACTTAACTTGATTTTTTGTTGTATGAAAATATTGAATATATATAAAACTCTCATTTATAGTTTTTTCTTTAAGGTGCATCCAGTGACGGGACGAAACTAATTGGTGAAAAGCATTGTTAAATATTGCTAGAAGCAACAAAAAATATGCATGGTAAACGAATAGCACAGCTAATAAATAATACTTTATTTTTCAATCTTTTACTTTATTATTTAACCTTAAAAAGAAAATATACTCTATTTTTTTATTTAAAAGGTGCAACCCTACCTACGGGCCGTCCCTGAAACTTATCACTAAATTAAGGTATTTTAAACTCAAAAGATTAAAAAATATAAGCATAGATATTTCAGTTCAAACATCTATTTTGTTAAAAATGGCAATATTATTAATTTTTGAAAAGCTGTATATTTGAAAACGATGATGGCATTCAGCTCAATTTTTGAGAGATAAAATGTTGATTTTTTAGATAAATAATCGATAGGTTGAAAAATTTCGATGCTATGTCAAAAACTATTTTATTTTTAATTTTCTTCATTGATAAATCGCAAACAAATTGACCGATTTTGATTACATTAACGGTATTTGACGCAGTTTTCAAAGAACAAAACTGATAATATTTTTAAGTCAATCGGTAAATTAACGTGAAAGTTATTTAAAAAAAGTTATGTAAGTTTGCTAAAAACAACGTAATTTTAATTTTTGAAAAGCTATAAGTTTTGAGAATTAGATCCGATTTTGAGTTTAGAAACGGCATTTGACGTAGTTTTTTTAGTACTAAAATATCGTAGAACACCAAAAAATGATTGGTTTAAATTTTCGAAGCTATGTTGAAAAAACAGTTTTTTCAAAATTTTTCGTCAACGATTACTCCCAAACGGATAAACCGATTTTGATGCAATTTATGTGTCAGACATAGTTTTTTGAGGAATAGAGCTAATTAGTTTTTATACTCAATCGGTACATAAACCTGGAAGTACTATTAAAAAAATACTGTTTCATCAAAATTTTTTTAGTGTATTTTCAAAATTTCTCAAAATCTCCTAGACCGAATCGGTTCAAATTTTCAGGAAATTTAAGTTGAGCAGAATCCAATCGAATGCCGTCAACCGCGTTTCGATCGGTCTAACCGTTCAAAAGTTATGAGACGTTTACATACACACATACACACACATACATACATACAGACATACTGACGTCATCGTGAAAATAGTCGGAAAAGATTTCTAGGACCTCAAAACGTGGATATCTGGTGAAAACTCGATTTTCGAAAATAGGGGAAAAATCAGTAACTTCCTTATCTACATACATAGTGGGAAGTTAAAAACTGGTTTGCTAAATCACGTTTTTTTACATTGATTGTTAAATAACAATTTTACAAAAATTATACGATATACCTGAAAATATTATCTAAGGAATTTGCTAACTTATTACATGATAGAATGTACTTGATTATATAAAATTCCGAAGACAGGCTAAAAAGTCTCTAAAACAAATAATTTGTTAATACTATGTCTATTTATCCACTTGATTTTTATATGGTGATTTTTAGTTTAAAAAAGAATGTATTAAATTTCGGTTTTCAGCTGAAGTCCTATATTTATTTATCAGAAAATTAACAATTTTCCCAGCGGTTTTAGAACATACCGCGTGCGCCGCCAACCGGCCGGTAACCCTGCAACCGCTATACCCCAGCATCTTAAATCTGTAATATCTTCGAAAATATTCATTTAAATTACATGCCGTAAACGGCCATATTGATCTATATTGAATTAACAATTTATTTAATGTATTTAATTAGATAAGGATTAGTTTTGTATTGCTTAAAATTGCTTCGAAAAAAAGCCATTATTTCTCGTAAAAAGTTAATGACAAAAAAATGCTATTGTGGGTTATCCATAAGAGACATATACCGCGGAGTTTTCTGTAGACCTTTTCAAGGTGTACTAATACTTGGTACATTATTTTGATAAATCTCGTAGGGTTTAGCCTGCGTATGCAATGTAAGCGGAAAAAAATATAATTATTTACGACATGACATCAGAAAACTCAAAAACTGCAGTATTTTTCTACGATATTATACACATAAACCTTCCTCTTTAATCACTCTATCTATTACAAAAAACCGCATCATAATCCGTTGCGTAGTTTTAAAGATTTAAGCATACATAGGGACATAGGGACAGACAAAGAATATGACTTTGTTTTATACTATGTAATGATGTAAAATGACACACAGCTTACAGAATTCATTCACAGGAATTTGTGCATCGAATTCATGAATGAAGTGGGATATTTTTAAACGAATATGATTACATTATATTGTTATAATTTTACGGTAATAATTAAAACACATTTTCAATTCAATATTTAGTTCCTAATTTTAAAATTTGGTGGGACATTTAAAATTAACTTGTGTAGTGTGACGTTATTTCATTAAATAAAATTTGAGGCTTCGATAAAATTATTTGTGAAGCCTTACGTATATCAGTTTAATAATTTAATTTAAATATTATATGTAAATAAATAATGTACTAATTTTTAAATATTTGCACACCACATTGGGGTAGAATATGTTGGTAACTTTTAATTAATTTCTAATAACTTTTATCACCCATATTCTTACAAATAAAATATATGTTTCATTTCATTTCATCTTAGCTACCATGTAGCTAAGATAAAATGATGAAATAACTAAACATAAATGTGTGTTGAAATCTTCAATTCAAAGCTCATAAGTAAATAGTTCTCGTGAAAGCCTTAGATTGCAAACGTTGCGGTAGGCGAATAGCCCTGAGCGCTGCACATGCGAGTTTATTACAATATCAGTAATGTAAAATCAGAACCACTGACATATGTAGATGTGAACATTGAATGAATATCTTTAAACGTACATTATATTATATATATATATATATATATATATATATATATATATATATATATATATATATATATATATATATATATATATATATATATATATATACTACGCTAAGGTTAAGATGTTTGCCTCCCTTTTTAGATAAAACCTCACAGTTACCAAGTTAGATAATAGCTTGCTCTACTGGCATCAACAACTAAAAAAACTAATACTGCTTGTGTTTTTATAATTTATTAAAATTATATACATATATTAAGACATAATACAGCAATGCTGCCATCTGACAGCTTTAATTTTGAAACAATGTTAACATAATCGATGGTCGGTAATTTTTTTGTTCAATTTCAAATCAACTTAAGTATTTAATAAAATTACTCAGTGCGATTTATTCGCACGGGTATTGCTAGTTATTATAATATCACTCAACAGTTTACACAAATTGATCTAGGTTAACTACAAAGTAAACAAATTTGTTGCTTGTGTTGTGTGTAACCCATAGACCACATGAATACTAATAGACACGCTAATCGCTATTGAGGAGGAAACGTATCGCCGCGCATATGAGCAAACCCTCCTATTGATGTCAAAAATTTCATACATTTGTAGGTTATATTGTTTTGTGAAAAAAATAAAATAAACCATATCATACTGTTTTATCGTACCGAATGAGATGACAAGATTTAAAAATTATCCTTGAAATGATTTTATTTTATTGCTAAGTAGTATACCTCTGTATTTCTGTACGTAATTACACTGACAAACTAAGAAATTGTCTCGAAAAGCATATTCATTTAATCCGTGGTGTAACCCTTCGGCCGCGCCTGCGTGTATCGTACCGAAGATATTAGCGCGCTAAAACCCTTTGACGTCCTGTCAACCGCGCGATAAGGCACACGCATAGTGTGGCCCGCGATTTTAAGCAGCTTTGCTATAGAAATTTATATAACGTTAGGTTGACGATTTTTTTATCTAATGTCGATTTATCTATTTCTACCTGCCTCTCCAAGAGTTGTAACGGAAAAAACATATGCAACCTAACATTTGCATATTATATAAGGCATTCGGTACGTCTAACCAAAGATATCCAGCTAAAAACAAACGTCATTCAAGAGTTTAAAACTTTTTGATTTGTATGAAATTTTATTCGAATGCGACATTTTATTCATACAAATCAAAAAGTTTTACACCCTTGAATGACATCTGTTTTTACCTGAATATCTCGATTAGACGTACCGAATGCTGGGTTAAATTATTTTCACCTACTATGGAATGACCTTATGCAGGGTTCATATTTTCGTTTTGTGTGGAATTTGCCTATTAACAAAACCAGTGTAATTAAATAATTGATTGTTAATAAATCATATTCTGGAATTATTCATTTGCAATATAATTATTGACATATTTAATTAGATACAAAATACTTTCATCCATTAGCCATCTCGGTGAAGGTCATGTGGGTGTCATTGTGGGATTTTAGACTATTAAGATTATAACTATCTGAGCTCCATCTGTGAGAAGAGTAATAGGTCATCAATATAAGAAACTTCTTACTTAAAAGTAGCCTATCTTTGACCGCGCGTCTTCAACTACTGCCAAGTTTCATCAAAAACGATTCAGCGGATTAACCGTAAAAACGTTACAGACAGACAAACTTTCGCATATTTAATACTGGCTGCACCTTGCAGCCCGTTGCATTATAACAATTTTTTTTGAATACCGCGCGAACAACTTTTTTTTCCGGGGTAAAAAGTACCCTATGTGCTATTCCAGGTCTATATATGTGCCAAATTCCAACCAAATCGGTTCGGCCGTTTTTCGTGAAAGAGTTACAAACATCCATCCATCCATCCATCCATCCATCCATCCATCCATCCATCCATCCATCCATCCATCCATCCATCCATCCATCCATACTTTCGCATTTATAATACTACTATCTGTACCGTGCAGTCCGCTGCATTATAAAAGTTTTTGGTGTATCGCGCGGAAACAACTTATTTTTTCGGAATAAAAAGTATACATAGGATAATTTCAAAGCCTATTTCAACCCCTTAGGGGTTGATTTTTAGAAAGCTTAGCCTACGTTTGACCCAAAATCTTGAACTGTCTCCACTCCAAATTTCACCAAAATCAGTTCAGAGGCTTAGCCGTGGAAGTGTAACAGACAGATAGACATACAGACTTTCACATTTATAATATTCGTATGAATCTCCTATTTGGTCTAATGGTCCGGTGTTGACCACATGAATTCCGGATTCATTGACGGGTCGGGTGTTTTCTCAGTTTTGTAATAAAAACAACTTCAACCGGGATTGGATAAGTGCCCGGTTGGCGATAGACTTGCCACCTATCACATCGTAACGTTGTGAAACTAATAACTAATTGCACTAACCTTGGCCTAGGACAGTCTTTAGTGACATGCTGTCACATTCTTTTCATTTGAGACAAAAAGTGACAGCATACTACTAAGGATTTTCCTAAGGCAATGTTAGTGCAATTTGCCATAAGCATCTTCGGATAATCTTAGGTGCCAAAAATTGTATTACCTTTACCTAACTTCTTCGGGATAGAGGCGTGAAGATACTTTTTTTAAATTAATTATATGCGTGCGATTCAGGGTAAGTAAAAAGTTTTCCTTTTCATTCATGCTCGACCCTTACCACTTATTTTAAAAATCTTGCAAACCATTGTAATAAGAACTTATTGTTAGGACCCGTAATATCGTATAATAAAGTGGTTTTCCTCAAAGGTTCATCAAATATGGATGCCGTAGTTAGGCGAATTGCCTCAGCTCGCTATATTCGTATTTCAATTCGCTGTAATTTCCGCCGCGCTGAGTTTGAAAAAGCCAATTTTCACAAGTGCGTAATGGCGACTGAATTTTGAGTATGTGTATTCTACGTCACAATAGGTACCTAATAAGTAGGAGAGCGCCAATTCCGAAAACATTAATACACGATATATGTTAAACATTTTGTATTCAGCACTTTGTGAAAGTCCGTTTGTAATTATGATAAAACTAACTGACCCGCGCAGCTTCGCCCGCGAGTAGATTAACATGTCGCCAAGATAGCTTTTCATACAAATTTCATCCTTTATTTCAACCCTTTAAGGATTGATTTTAGAAAAAAAAGCCTATGTTTGACCTTGTATCTTCAACTACTTCCATGCCAAATTTCATAAAAATCGGTCCAGCGGATTGACCGTGAAAACGTAACAGACAGACAGACTTTCACGTTTATAATATTAGTATGGAAGTATGGATATGGATGTACTGCCACAAAAATTTTTTTAGCAAGTTTATATTGCCAACTGGTTTCGCTTTTTACGGCAGCTTCAGGGTTCTTTAATTGGTTTTGACATAATATAGTAATTTTAAATCTATTTACATATTATTTCTATTAAAATATAAGATAGCATTGACACCATTTATACGAGTAATACTTTACTACTAATTTGACATTATATATCTCAATGAAAATCTTACATATAAAAATCAATTGCTGTTCGTTAGTCTCGCTAAAACTCGAGAAAGGCTGAACCGATTTGGCTTATTTTGGTTTTGAATTAATTGTTGAAGTCCAGGAAAGTTTAAAAGGTAAGAAAATGAAAACAAAATCAGAGTAGTTAAAAAAGCAGAACAACGTTTGCCGGGTCAGCTAGTTTAAAATATTAACGGTTTATATAAAAATATGTATAATAAATAAATATGTAAATCGACATTAGATAAAAAGGGAGGCAAACATCTTAACCTTAGCGTAGTATATATATATATATATATATATATATATATATATATATATATATATATATATATATATATATATATATATATATATATATATATAATATAATGTACGTTTAAAGATATTTATTCAATGTTCACATCTACATATGTCAGTGGTTCTGATTTTACATTACTGATATTGTAATAAACTCGCATGTGCAGCGCTCAGGGCTATTCGCCTACCGCAACGTTTGCAATCTAAGGCTTTCACGAGAACTATTTACTTATGAGCTTTGAATTGAAGATTTCAACACACATTTATGTTTAGTTATTTCATCATGAAAATTTGGGTAAGAGTAGTAATAATATAACTTGAAATGTAAAAAATATGTTAAGATATTATAAAATATGTGTAAAACATCCCTGATGATGCTTTAATAAGCGAAACCGGTTGGATGTGAATAGTAAAAAATTAAAAATATACGTGAACTGGAAGTACAAGTGAGTTTTGTTGTAATACGTAACATATTAATCAGTTAAAAATTAATTATTTTTAGTAAATACTTTATACATATGTGGGAAAAATCAATTTATAAATGCTTAAACATGAATTATACAAAGGAGGAGGTTGTATCTTACTATCAGAAGAGTCTTCTGCTTGTTTGCTTTCTTATGATTTCCAAAAAATATATTATTATTAGTATGGATAAAAAAGCCATAGCAGGTAACTATCAGTGATGTGATTTTTTTTTATATGACAAGATAGCAAACAAGCAGATGGGTCTTTTTTTATACTGTCGATAGGGATGCGCTTGACCACGATCTCGCCTGATGGTAAGCTAAGGTGTGGCCTAAGATGGAACGCGCTTCCCTAAAAGGTACCTGTTCACCCTTCTCTTGAAGATCCCCAGGTTGTATCCGTCGGGGAACACAGACTCAGGTAGCATATTATATCAGGTAAATAATACGCTGTATATATCAGGTAGCGGTTCGATTCGACATTCTTGATCCGAAACGCAAGGGACTGGCCCTTGCGGTTCGGATCAAGAATGTCGAATCGAACCGCTTTGTTCGGGTACGTGGAACGTCCACCATATGGCGATGCCTAGTATCTGTGCGCCTCGACAATCGATAGAAAAACTGGGATGGCGGAATTAAGTCGTGCAATTCTGCAGCGCACTCTCTATAATGTATTCGATAAAAGACCGATAAACTAGCCACTCTGCGGCGATGAGCGAGGCTCTGGAGTTTTTTTCCTACCAGATCATCTTAGGTTATGAGCCTCTTGGCACGCCTCTCTATCGCCTCAAGCATCTCCAGCTGGTATTTGGCGGTTCCATCCCAGAGGTGAGAGCAGTATTCCATGCACGAACGGACTTGTGCTTGATAAAGATTGAGCAACTGCCCCGGGCTGAAATACTGTCGCACCTTGGCCAGAATACCAAGCTTTTTTGAGGCAACTTGGACTTTTGATTCGATGTAGGAACCAAAGTTAAGAGTAGACGTTAAGGTGATACCAAGGAGCTCCGGTGGTCAGTTATCGGCACGGACACACCCTGAAAAGACAGAGATAGGTGAAATGGACTCCGTTTAGCGGAGAATAGACACGCCTGGGTCTTAGCCGCATTAAACGTGACCAGATTGGCATCGCCCCCATCGGAGACAGCCTGTAAGGACAGGTTCATACGATCAACCATCGCCTCTCTGAGAGACCGGATCTGTGCCGTACTGGCTCGCGCGCTGGATACCTAACTCTCCACAACAGTGCTATCGTCTGCGTACGATGGAAGTCTAGTCTATCTAGTCTCCTGATGGAAAGAGTCAACCATCACCTATAGATACCAAAAATGTTAATGGTGCGTTGCTATCTTGTGGCGAGGTCTAATGCCACATGCACAAGTTTACCGGTTACCTTACTCTCCAAACAGGAACACGACAGCGACAAGCACTGACGCTATTGCGGCAGGAATATCAAAGGCGGTGGTACCAGATCCGGGCAAGACAATGCAGAACTCTACCACCTAGTAGTCACGACGGTTGTGACTCGTATAGCCAATCGGTCGCCTTCTACGACCTACCTGGCAGAACGGCAGTTGGCCTATTATTCAAAGGAGGCCGGGACCAACACGGGGAATTTTTGTACATTTGTAATCCATACTAATATTATAAATGCGAATGTCTGTCTGTCTGCCTGTTACGCTTTCACGGCTAAACCGCTGGACCGATTTTCCTGAAATTTGACATGGAAGTAGTTGAAGAGCCGGGGTCAAACATAGGCTTTTTTTTCAAAAATCAACCCTCAAAGGGTTGAAATAGAGGATGACATTTGTATGAAAAGCTATCTTGACGACATGCTAATCTACTTGCTGGCTACTAGTACTAATAAGAACATAAAATAGAGAAAAAAGACAAGCCCGTTGCGTTTCTTCCACCGGAACTTCTCAGTGTGGATTTTGTGGATGTTGTGGTTGTGGATTTATCAATATCGAAAATTTTTTTAAAAATCTTATTTCTTCGACATTTTTCAGCCTCATTCCGGTAGCAACTCGAAAAAAATCGACTCAAAAGTTATAAATTTAATAGAATATAATATAGTAATATATTTTTATTATTTGCACACCTTGTGATGGTAGAATAAGTTGGTAACTTAAGTAATTGTAATAACTTGTAACAACCACATTCTTGTAAATAAACACGTTCATTTTCATTTTTCATTTCAGGTCGGTAAAATGTAGCGATGAGGATTAGCAATTATTGTGAACCGAAACGGTTATTGATGTTATTGAGGCAAGGAAGCCTGTGTAATTAAATTTATTTTTTACATTTAACTTTCAAATTTATTCACCTGAATACCTTCTAATTATTTTTC
This sequence comes from Apodemia mormo, assembly GCA_036924255.1. Taxonomy (NCBI): domain Eukaryota; kingdom Metazoa; phylum Arthropoda; class Insecta; order Lepidoptera; family Riodinidae; genus Apodemia; species Apodemia mormo. The sequence goes on along the minus strand of JAUPFN010000012.1, from coordinate 6,149,882 downwards.
TTTCCCTCAAAGTAACGCCTGATTTTATAAATTATCTTAAAATTACTTTTCTTAATTAAATAAGTCGTAATCCATCTTCAATGATACAAAAATGCAAATTGAGCTCGGGATGAATGTTGGAATTGCTGCTGTCAGACTGAGCCGACATCGTAGCAATAATATCTAAGGCGGGCTAAAAGCTTTAGATGTTTTAAAGTCTCAAGAAATTTTACATTATTGTTCATTTTCGTTAATGAAAAGACATTTCTTTCGATGTACAGAAAAAGTATTAGTACCTATGCACAATAATTTCATGCGCATTTTTGTCTTTACCAGACAAAGAGACTTCGAAAATTAAATATTTTTATTATTAATATTTATTTAAAAAAATCATGTCATCCAAATAATTAAGATTATAACTAACTAACCCGCCCAGGTTCGCCTGAGGACAGAGTAATAGGTTATAATTTAAGATCCGCTAAGGGCGTAACACTAGGATGAAAATGAATGAAATATGCATTTTCATTCTCTTTTATTTTAAATACTATGTTTGACCACGGGTTTTTACTATCTCTTAGCCAAATTTCATCAAAATCGGTTCAGCCGTGAAAGCAAAACAAACAAACTCACTTTCGCATTTATAATATTATGTAGGATTGGTTATTTAAAAAAAATACAAAGTTTGTAAACGCGTGCTGACGTTCTCTGCACGTCATTCCGACTAGCGTCACGGCATACAAGTCGATTTTGACCTTTTTAAATATTATTAAACTGCAAACAAGCAGACGGCTTTCCTATGGAAAGAAACAAATATTTCCTATAGACACCAAAGACGTTAATGGTGCGTTGCTGTCCCGTCCGGCGAGATAGTAATGCCATTTGCATACCAGCGACCTTATCCTCCAAACAGGAACATGACAATAGCGTCAATGCTTGTCGCATTAATGCTATTGAAGCATGAACAGATATAGCGCTGGTACTAAATATTTAGCCGACATGTTGCGATGTTTTACTCTACCACATAATAGTCACGATGGTGGTGACACGTATAGCCAATCGTTCGTCTTTTACGAACTGCCTGGAAGAATCACAGATCTATTCTACAACGGGAGCAACACCGTGGCGCGCCAATAAATGTTACACAACAAAAATACACGTCAAATTTCATTGAATCATACCTAGTTTCCCATGTCTCATTCTTTGGTACGCGTGTACGTACGCCATTTTCCTTAAGTCTAAGATGATTCAATCACAATAATGAATACCTAGTTATGTTAATAAAGAATTTATGAATCTGTCTTCTCAAGTTATCGTTAAACCAGTTAAGTTAAATAAACTAGTTAAGTAAGTTAATGAGTCTAGCATTGTGTTGAGACTTACCATCGTACTAACGTTCTTCCAGCCAAAGCGAACTGTAAATAAATGTTCGAAATGGAGTATTACATTTAACTAATGCCCGCGGCTTTGCCAGGGAGAAAGGAAACTGGTGGCACTTGACGCGTTAATGCAACAACATGAATATTGTTTGAAAAATCTGCATGTTAGTCTATGAAATAAACATTCATGGGGTATGGGAATAGTTTTTCGTATTTTATTTATATCAATCGAAAGATTGAAATAAAAGCTACTTGTTAGTCATCAATATTTTTCATTCACACATGTCATTGACGTCTTTGACGCCTCCGCCGTTTATTCGTTACCCGTTATGAGATATTTCGTAAAAAAATGGGTGTTTCGTCAAAATGAAGCTGTTTTCATGAACAACTTTATTAAATTTCGCATCATTATGTTACGCATTTGTAATTAATCAATTATATAACAAAATCCCAACTTTGATATAAAACGCATAAAATCGATTGTTTCAGCCAATTCGTTCTTAATATGGTGTTCATTTTTCAGGGTATCATAACCATCCGAGCTTGGACATGTGCCCGATTTTTCGATAATTTCACCACTGTCACATCGTGCAACCTAATTGGCTAATCGTGGATGCCATAGCAGCAGCACTGATAACCTCTTCTTTAACGGGCGTAACGGTATTTACTTGTAAATTTTTCCAAATGCATACATAGTTAATTCGAAGCATTAACTCTGTTAATGCTAATCATTTAGTTCTCCGGCCATAACTAATAAACCTTTAGATTCCATTGAACCGAAATTGAGAAGATTATCGTCTTTGATCTACGATTAGTAAAATTGGAGATGAAATTTAAGATTTAGAATTCGAGCAGAATAGACTAAGATTATAGTCTATATTAATATTATAATTATAATTAATATTATAAATGAGAAAGTTTGGATGGATGTTTGGATTGATGTTTGTTACTCAATCACGCGAAAACTACTGAACGGATTTGAATGAAATTTGGCACACGGGTATGTAACGACCTCGAATAGCACATAGGCTACTTTTTATCCTAAAAAAATTAGGTGATCCCGCGGGATTCGCCAGAAACTCTTACAATGCAGCGGGCTGCATGCTGCAGCTAGTATAATATTATAAACTAGCTGTTGCCACGACTTCGTCCGCGCGGACTTCGTTTACTCCGCACAGCTCCTCCCCCGTAGGTGATAGCGTGATAATATGTAGCCTATATGTTGACCCGACCTATAAGTAATATTCATGCAAAATTTGAAGTAAATCCATGCAGTACTTTTTGAGTTTACCCCGGACATACATACAAACAGATAAACAGACAAACAGACAAAAATTCTAAAAACTATATTTTTGGCTTCGATATCGATTGTAGATCACGCCCCAAGTATTCTTTTAAAAAATATTCAATGTACGTTTTGACTTTCCTACGATTTTATTATATGTAAAGATGAGAAAGTTTGGATGTTTGGATGGATGTTTGTTACTCAATCACGCAAAAACTACTGAACGGATCTGAATGAAATTTGGCATACATGTAGCTGATGTCCTGGAATAGAACATAGGCTACTTTTTATCCCGGAAAAGTTAGGTGATCCCGCGGGATTCGCCAAAAACTTTTATAATGCAGCGGGCTGTACGCTGCAGCTAGTATCTTATAAAGATATAGACAGGCTTTGTTTTAAATTAGTAAAAGAAATTTGTCTACGTCTTTATATTTTCAAATACCAAAAAGTAACGTTACCCCGTTTTACACCTGCATTTCTGGAAAAATAGACCATCTACCATTCTGCCCGGCAAAAAAAGGCGAAAGACTGGCTATACTTGTCACTGCCACCGTCGCTACTAGATGGTAGAGTTTCTGCATTGTGTCACCCGGGTCTAGTTCCACAGTGGCGTGCACAGGATTATGAGACTGGGTATGCGGTGGAGTATAGATTTTCTTATATAGATTTTTAGCGTAGCCTCAGTTCAAGGTTCTTGTTATTTAAAATAGGTACTATTTCCCGATGTAAATATTTAAATCTGAATATCCAGAATTAGTCCAGACTGTATTAGAATTACTAAACAATATGCAAGGAAAACAAAATAATTTAATCGTATGGAGACAACCACACAGCCAGTCATACGTTTCATAACTTTTAACATGAAACTTGCGAGTTACATTTCCTTTTTGCTGGTTTAATTGTGGTAACTCGGGTATACACCTACCTTTAGATACGATTTGAATCTTTTCACTAAATGACAATTGTGAGAACTTGTTACTTTTAATTTTTAGTAAGCACACATTATCAAAACATACGTCACAATCAAATAACATTTTAAAAAATCAAGAAACGCGCTAGATTAAACAAATCACTAATTATTTTAGATATATATAACTGTTTACTTTAATTATTTACTGTTTATTTAATTTAATTTACACACTTTCAAATGTTAAAATAATAATATCATTAATATATATTTTAAGAAAACCTATACAATAATAAAACATAATAATACACAATGCATATCACGTATCACATAAAAATTTAAAATGGCTTCACTTTTGTCAATAACATTTCAACAAATAAAACCTTACTAAACAAAAATGCATAATGTGAGCATACATTTTGTCAATAATATTTCGTCTATTATCTTTACCCGGATTATAGAACAAGGCCGCATTACCTGCTTTATACAATAGAATCATTGTGTGAGTGAGCCAATTACGTGCGGATAGGTAATTATGTCTCGCACACATTTACAATGTGAAGCAGAATTTTGGCGGCAGGAGTTGGGCGTTCAATATTATTTATCGTTTAATAAACGCCTGGCAAACATAATGTTTGAGTGCTGTGCTTGCAAATAGGTGCTATTTAAAAATATTAGGCGTTTTTAAGTTATTATATTTTGTTTATTCATTTATTTATAAGTCATCTAAAACGTATGAACGTTTTATTAAAATAAAGGTAAAGCACTGCTTTTCTGCCTATAAGGAGCGCACGCGCCTGTAGTTCCACCGCTTTACTTATCCTTTCTGCAATAACGCCAATGCTTGTCACTGTTGTGTTTGGAGGGTGAGGTAGCCCGTAAACTTATGAATTTGGCATTAAAAGCCCGCCTCAAGATTAGCAACGTACCATTAATCCTTTGGTGTCTATAGGCGATGGTTCTCTTTCCATCGGGAGTAAATGTCATGCATAATGTATAATGACGACATTTTACATCAGGAGTAAGGCATTTTCTGAAAAGTTTATTATTATAAACGTATATTAAAATATTTTTGAAATCTGTCATTTGTATACGGACATATTATAAAAATTTGCTAACGACATAAATATCTCAAAGAAAATTAAATATCTCAAAGAAAATTAAGTGATTTTCTTATACAATATTTCTTTGGAAAAACAGGATTACAGCACTATTAATAAAATTCGGCCAAGTGCGAGTCGACTCGCCCACGAAAGGTTCCGTACCATCCATATTTATGTTTCTACCTGTTTATTAAGATCGAGTAAAAAATTGCTTAAAAATTACGTTTGTTATATGGGTATAATATTTACTTTATTGTTAGTTAATTATTTATTTTGAAAGGTAATATACAACTAAATATTTAGAAAATTTAAAGCGCCTACCTGTTACCGTTATTAATAGTGAGCAAAAAAATTAAGAAAAAAAAACACGTTTATTGTATTGTACACCTATATATATTTTTATTTTTTGTTAGAGTGGCAACGGAAATACATAATTTGTGAAAATTATAGCTTCCTAGCTATCACGGTTTATGAGATGCAGCCTAAGGTAGCGTAGCGCTATCTAGAGTAGAATGAAATGTAATTAAGTTGTACGTTGCGTACGTCATCCATCGGCCAGCGTCTATCAACTATATAGAAAATAAAGGAGTTCGAGTTTGAATAGATAAATTTAAAAAGCAAAACCTTAATAGAGAAAACGAGTTGAGAAGTTTTTCTCATCTTGCATATCATAAGCTAGCGGGTGAATAATACTGATTGATAATTAATATCATTTAAAGGCAAATAGATGTCTGAAGATGATAATTTTACTGCTGAAAACTAAGTAACATTTCAACCGTAATGACAAGACTGTTACCGCAAACAGGCGGTCGCTCGCAGCGCTACAGCTAAAATGTTAATTGTGACGTGGTATGAGATATTGAGATAACTTAAATATTTTAAAGAAATATATACATATCGTATTTCTCTTAGATTTTTTTATATCATAGGTTAGCAAAGAAGCAGATAGTTCTCCCGATGGGAAGAAATAATCATCATCTATAGACACTTAAGTTCTTATTGGTGCAAAAACGCGAATGTAAGTAATATTACACTCGCTTTGAGTGAGGTTGTGTACGTTTCTCCCGAAGATGCTTCGGTTTCGAAGTGAAACATAGGTTGAGTGCGTAAATTGTGTGCAGCACAAAAAAGTGCTTGCTATTGACGTTTACCCGGAACCACACGGGGAGACACAGAGTACAGTGCAGAGTTGACAAATCGCGTTTTAAAGTACATTAATTTTGTATTGTTTAACAATAGCTATAAAATTAAATTTCAATGTTCTTAGAAAAGCCTTTGCTCTTGGTATGCGCTTCAATGATGTGATGGCGACAGGAGCCAATCGAAAATTCACAAAGCGCCTTATGATAAGAATGATAGTGGTTAGCTTCGCTAGCCACGAGTTGCCTAACAGAAAAATAATTATAACTTGCGTTACATAAACGAGTTTTATTTAGTAAATATAACGTACACTTTGTATATCAGTCTCCAATTTAGCCTCCCAAGAGGCAGTCCTTAGCGCTTGCGTGAGTAGCCCAACCCGCATCCCTCCCCCTTTAATTTAATTTAACCATCGCAATCTACTTATCAACAAGCCCGTTGTCGCTGTAGTGGCCATCAATGCTAATTGAAAAAGCAGCGCCTTGAAGTCCCTAAGGAATTTCTTAAAATTTACGTCAAAGAAAAATGAATAAATAATTTAAGATCTAAAAATAAGGAGCATTGTAGGGGGAGTCCTTGTGAAAAGTCGATAGTGATAATAGTGATTAGTGTGAAGAAAAGTAGTTATGGTGGGTTAAATGCGAGTTTGAACTGAGAAAAATCTGTCAATTTCCACAAGGATTTTTTCTATTGCCCTTAATGCCCGGCTCTACATAAAGGACCCATATTTTGTAGACAGCTTCAATAGTATGCGCAATATCCCCTCCTATGTTAACCTGCCGCGCTCTAGGAAGTCCCGTTATCCCCTACCATTACATTTAAGATGCAGTAACACTGTAAAAACTGTGTTCTTAATATATGGTACTTAAAATTGGTTCTTTACCAAATTCAAATCAAAAGGAAAGCATACCCTCAAAAAAATTCAACCGGAAACTTGATTTTTTACATTAAAATCTTGTACTGTTTCATAATTGCAATAATTAATTTGTTTTAAATCCAATCAGCTTTACTTATTACAGCATCATCAAGGCTTTTAATTTATGTAAAGGAAATACTTCAAAATGAAATTATCTCTTTATTTCTTTCTATCCGCTATTCCCTACTAAAAGAAATAAAATCGAATTCAAGGCAGACGAAGCGAATGCAATTGTGCGAGCAACAGCTATTAGGCACGTTACGGAGCAATCGCGATAAAAAAGCGAATCTCTTGAGTAGTGTTATCGTTTAACTAGTTTTAATAATGGCACGTACTAATTAGGTTAATTTGTTGAACATAATATTGAATACCATAAAATAGGACACATTACAGATTACAAACACATTTATTTTAATTACTTTAAAATGATCAACCGCGTCGATGGCCGAATGATTAGCGAGCTGGGACTCAAATCTCAATAGAGACAATCATTCGAGTGATAAGCTTATTACAGAGTTTTAAGACAATGGGCCCACGTTTTCATTCGCGAAACGCCCGCGGTTTCACCCGCGCAGCTTTTGTTCCCGTGGGAATATCGAAAAGGTTTGTACACTAAAACCGTCCTCAAGAATCAATCTATCTATTAAAAAAATCCGCATCAAAATCCGTTCCGTAGTTTTAAAGATTTAAGCATACATAGGGACATAAGGACATAGGGACAGACAGAGAAAGCGACTTTCTCTTATACTATGTAATGATATATATATATATATATATATATATATATATATATATATATATATATATATATATATATATATATATATATATATATAAAAAGAAAAGAAATTTACACTCTTTTGATCTTCAAGTAGAATTGTACAGATGGGACCCGTAACTGAGAAAAAAAACGCGATCATTTTTTTACCAACATTTCTACCCTGTCTCACTTTTGTTGGCCTGTTATCATTTTCAAACACCCATTCACAAGATTGCTGTTTTTTTTCGGGTTCAAAACAATAAATCCACGTTTCGTCTCCTGTGACAATCTCATAAACAGCATTAGAATGTCCGTGGTCGTACTTCAGTAGCATCTGTGAGCACCATTCCACGCGAGCCCGCTCCTGCTCCGCTGTCAGTTCATGAGGGATCCAACGAAAATAAAGTTTCCTAACTTTCAATTCTTCATGTAAAATTTTCTGAATTTGGCTCATACCAATCCCTAATAGTCCTCGAATTGTCTCATAGGTAATAAAAAAAAAACAGTAGCAGTCGTAGGACTGCCGATAGAAGTGAAAACGGAACTATTAAGTTGAGAGTAATTAAAACTATATGCAAAACATAGCTATAGATATACTATTATCATTAGCATGTCGGTGACGCGAACCGAGGATTTTACCCTCTACCAAAACGCTCAACGCGCCTAAAGAAGTTTTCACTTCAAAAATCAAAAAATCTTTATTCATAAACTGGTTTACATAAAAACATGCGGGTCGATCGGTGTCTCCTTTTAAGTACATTTGCACTTGTGTTAGGAGGCACCGCTCTTCCGTTACAAAAGATTGTTATCTATTTTAAGGCTATCGATACACCGGGAAAAATATTATTTTATCAAAAATTTGGAAACATAATCCGGGGGTTTCTTCAATTAACCGCTTAACAGTAGCCACATTATTTTCGTTGACGGCAGTTGAAGACCGTCCTTCACGAAATTCGTCATGTAAGGAAACTCGACTTCTCTCAAATTCAGCAAACCATCGCCTCACATTGAGCGGCACAGTCTTGCGGAGAAAGAGAACTTTAAAATCATAAAAAATCATCGCTCTAAAATCTTTCGACTTAATTCCATTTTCGTTACGTACGTAGAACTTTGATTTGTGATAAAAAATAATTTACAGATCATTTCCAGCCAATTGTTTTTTTTTATTACTAAGAAGGTTGCAACGTTTTAAAAATATTACATTCGAAATAAATAAAATAATAAAATAATATATATATATATATATATATATATATATATATATATATATATATATATATATATATATATATTTATATGTTTGAGTGTGTGGTAGAGATCTGCATTGTCTCGCCCGGGTCTGGTACCACCGCCTTACCTATTCCTGCCGCAATAGCGTCAGTGCTTGTCACTGTCGTGTTCCGGTTTAGAGGGTAAGGTAGCCAATAAACTTATGCATGTGGCATTAGACCTCGCCACAAGATAGCAACGCACCATTAACATCTTTAGTGTCCATAGGCGATGGTTGACTCTTTCCATCAGGGGAGCCATCTGCTTGTTTGCTATCTTATGATATAAAAAAAACTATATATTAATCTACATTATATATTGTAATAGTACATATTATGTTATGAATATCTTAATTTATATTAAAATCTTATCCAGCCTCCCAATTCACGTAATTGAGTCGATGCACTTAGGGCTCTCAGACACATAAATACGACAGAACTTCGAGAGGTGCTACGAAGCGGCATAATATGTAAGAAAATGTGTAAGAGTCTTAAACGTTTCGAGTCAATTGCCGTTTAATTACGTGAATTAGGCCCATTGACAACAAAAGATGACTGGTAGAGAGCGTTTTATTGGCGATAAAACCACCTTGAACTCAATTCAAAAATTCATGCTAAAGTACAGTGTTGAGACTAAAATACCTTAATTTAGCGGAAAGTTTCAGGGATAGCCTGTGACTGCAGGGTCAACCGGTTTACAGTTCGTTTTTTTGTCTGACCACGCATAAATTTGCCCCGAGGGTGGTGCCATTAATTTTTCTTCAAATATTTCAACCATAAGAGTACATAAACGATGATTGATTGCTCACTCACTTATTTTAGGAATAGTAAGAAATTATATGTGCCCAAACCAAAAATTAAATATTTTTACAAAAAATGTGTATTGTATGTCTATTATTATACACAATCACATTCCTGTTTAAGACTATTCTTAAATCATTACCTATAAATAAATTTCGCAAAAAGTTGTTTGATTTGCTGTTAGATAAAACTTATTATGATATTAAAGAATTTTTAGCCGATAAAATTAAATGCTAATGGATAGAAATATAAGTTTGTTGAATTGTCCTTAAAAAATTTCAATGTACCTAGTAAAATTTTGTAAATAGTGAACAATAGTGAACATGTAAATTATAAAAAATTTAATAACACACAAAATATGAAACTTGTAATTATAAAAATAACTTATGTAATATAAAATCATCCTTGTACATTTACAATAATTACATCAAATAGAGAAAAAAGACCAACCCGCTGAGTTGCTTCCGCCGGATCTTCTCAGTGTGTGGCCGCGTTCCGATCCGGTAGTAATTCTAAAAAATCGATACAATGTTTTAAATGTAATATTATATAATGATATTTTTTTTAAATATTTGCACACCATATGGTAGAATATGTTGATAACTTAATTTATTTTTAACAACTTGTAACACGCATATTCTTGCAAATAAATATTTTCTTTCTTTCTTTAATGTATGACGATGCATAACTTTTCGTCGGTTTAGTTTTTTTGTTACAAAGATATTATTAAAACGTTTATCGAAGTGCTTGCAAATACCACAACACCGCATCGAAATTAACAATGGGAGGTGCGGTACCTAACCGCTGAAGTGCGGTCACAGGGCTGTCTTCGCGTTTCAGACACTGAACAATTTCGCCTTCAGCGTTTGTGATATCGGATACCTTAATACCTCAACACTGAATTACACAAAATTGTATGCATTTGCAAGTGTTTTTATTTAATTCTTTATAAATAATTGGCTTACCCGGAAAACGTTGTTCTGCCTTTTTAACTACTCTTATTTTTTTTCTATATTTTCTCACCTTTTAAACCTTCCCTGGACTTCAACAATTAATTCAAAACCAAAATTAGCCAAATCGGTTCAGCCGTTTTCGAGTTTTAGCGAGACTAACGAACAGCAATTGATTTTTATATATATAGATAGATAACATTGTGTTGTGTTTGTGTTATTATTGTACACAAAAACAAAATTAAAATAAAGCTGTAACAAGGAAAAATCACAAACAAATATAAGATTTACCCCGTGTTGGTCCGGGCTCCTTTATAGAATAGGCCAACTGCCGTTCTGCCAGGTAGGTCGTAAAAGGCGAACGACTATGCGAGTCATCGTGGCTATTACGTGGTAGACTTTTGCATTGCCTCGCCCGGCCATACCACCGCCTTACCTATTCCTGCCGCAATAGCGTCAGTGCTTATCACTGTCGCGTTCCGGTTCGGAGGGTAAGGTAGCCGGTAAACTTACTCATGTGGCATTGTACCTCACCACAAGATAGCAACGCACCATTAACATCTTTGGTGACTATAGGCGATGGTAGCCGTTTTCCATCAGGAGACTCATCTGCATGTCTGCTATCTTCACTACATAGTACAAAACAAAGTCGCTTTCTCTGTCTATCCCTATGTATGCTTAAATCTTTTAAACTACGCAACGGATTTTGATGCGGTTTTTTTTAATAGATAGATTGATTCTTGAGGAAGGTTTTACTTTATAAACCTTTCCGATATTCCCACGGGAACAAAAGCTACGCGGGTGAAACCGCGGGCAGGTCGCTCGTAAGATATAAAATATATATAAAGTTGAAAAGCAAGGCTAAAACAAAATCAAATTTGGGTCAATCTGGGACGTGTGGTAGATGTGGAACAAAGAACATATTTTCAACTGACGTTCCAAAAAGAAAAAGGTTTTCAATTCGGATGTTTATATGTTTTTTATCAGAATATCTTCACGCCCATATCCCCGAAGGGGTAGGCAGAGGTACAAGTGCACCCACGATTAGTCGAAGATACTTGGTCCTACAAATGTGATAGGTGGCCAGCCTATCGCCAACCGGGCACTTTCCAATCCCGGGCAACTTTGTGTTTCTCAGAAAACTGAAAAAAACACTTTTTTTTAATGTGCCCGACCCGGGAATCGAAACCGGGACCACGTGTGGTCAACGCCAACACTGGACCAATAGACCACAGAGGCGGCTTTTTTATCATCAATATAAAAAACCCAAGATGCGCATTCAGTGTCTCAAAAACGTCCTTTATAAAAAGGTGCGTATCTTTCCGATTTGGTCCCATATAAAGGTGAAGATCTGCTTCCGGGTTTCTGATTACTGGTAACTGGAGTATGGGAAGGCAAGTGTTGCAGATTTACTGTTTATATTTACGTCTAGAAATTATGAATGAATTAATAATGGTTTCTTAAAGGGAATATGGAGGCAAAATAAAGAAAACAAAATAATATATTTATTCCTTTTTAATATTATTTTTACTTAAAATATACTAAGTGTGTATACAAGTGTTGAAGTTTTTACGTTTGGCGTCATGACATTTTGCGTCACGGACATTAGAGTTGAATTAAAGCCAAGGCGAACCAATAGGTACAATTCACAACGGCCGGCTCGCATCGAATCGCCACGCCACGTACGCTGGTCGAAAAAAAATATCCAGGAAAAATCAAATAAATATCTATAAAAAAGAGTGTGAGCTCACACACGGTGTTTGTTTTATAGAAGAGGGGACAACCAAGCAGGAGGTGCGCACTTGATGGTAAGTGATCACCGCCGCCCATGAATATCCGTAATACTAAAGGTCTTGCAGTTGCGTTGCCGGCCTTTAAGAATAAGAAGGCTCTTTACTTGAAGGTCTCTAAGTCGTATCCGTTTGGAAACACGGCTGGCGGCAATTGATTCCACATAAGTACGAAGAAAAAACTGTCGAGAAAAACGCACTGTTGTGGATTTCCAGACATCGAGATGCTGAGGGTGGAATTACAAATTTTGCGATTAGGCGATGTCTAATGCAACATGCATAAGTTTACTGGCTACCCTACACTTCAAACCGGAACACGACAGTAGACAAGCACTGACGCAATTGCAGCAGGAATAGGTAAGGCGGTGGTACCACACCTGGGCGAGACAAAAGAGGGTTCCGAAGTAAACTAGGAATCGTTAGAGTTTCGCTATGTCCGTTTGTCGATTTAGCTCATATCAATGTGTTAAATATCATATTAGTTACAGCAACAAAGTGATAACATAAAATTTTGAAAAATATTTTTTCTATGGTGGCCCCGCTACATGTAAAATGGGTCTTTTTTTCTCGTCTACCCCATATGCTGGGGCTGGACTTGCGTCTATCGTCCCGAAATTATATGCGCGCTAAGGTACACGCAGTCCGGAATGAATGTGACAATAGCCGATAATAGCCAGTCACATCTGCATTTATTGTGTGGCGATATATTTTACGAAGCTTAAAGACGATTGACGCAAGTCCGGCTGAGGCTTTACAAACCTACAATTTCTTTTAATAATCACACTAATGAGTGTGATTATTAAAAGAAATTGTAGGTTTGTAAAACCAAATTTTTAATTAAGGGACTCGTTTGTGAAGTATTAAGTTTTAAAACGCTATTTTTTGTTAAAGTCAAGTGTGCTTTCCCCCTTCTGCCAGCTAAACAGAACTGCCAGAGAAACAGACAGACAGAACAGATAGGAAAAAAATCATGGTAGTAGTAAATATGATGAAGTTAAAAGGGGAAACTATCAGAGCTTGGAAGGCTTACAAGTTTTTGATTAATAGTTGGCCAACTCATAAATTGTACTTGGAAAAGTTCGCGGGGAACATGTGGCGCGGATATATGCGTCATTGATTAAATAAGTTAAATATCCATAATTTAGTCCGCATTATCAATATAACGTAATTATAAATATATCTTTTACATATAATAAAATCGTAGGAAAGTCAAAACTGTACATTGAATATTTTTTTAAAAGAATACTTGGGGCGTGATCTACAATCGATATCAAAACCAAAAATATAGTTTTTAAAATGTTTGTTTATTTTTCTGTATGTATGTCCGGGGTAAACTCAAAAAGTACTGCATGGATTTAATTCAAAATTTTGCATGAATATTACTAATAGGTCGGGTCAACATTAAGGATACATATTATCACGCTATCACCTACGGGGGAGAAGCGGTGCGGAGTAAACGAAGTCCGCGCGGACGAAGTCGTGGGCAACAGCTAGTTATAAATAAACGTGATGGGCAAATTCGGAATTCTACATTTCGCGTGGCCTTACGCGCATTTTACCAATTTATTTTTATTGTTCGAGGTAGGAAAGAATAAAAGAGAATGAGATAAATTAAAAGAGTCGAGGAAAAGGGTTTTATGTATCTTAAAAGTAAAAAGTTGTAGTAAAATCTCTTTGGATGTACTGTTTGTACCTGGCTAGTTTTGGAACCAATAAATAGATGATATTTGAAATATAAATACTCAACGTATTCTATCTCATTCTCTTGCTGGTTTAATCCTATACAGTTATGTGTTTGTTTCTTTAACGGTGTCGGATTTTCATTTTATAGAGTTTCAAATCACAACGATTCTAGAGAAGTTTCACTTCAAAAATACGGAGGTTTATAGTATTTGTATTCATGTAGATCTTTTACGAAGCGAGCAGAAGGCTCGCTAGTTCCTAAAAGTCCAACGATACGATAAATGTATCAAATCAGATCAGTGGCAGTTTGGTTATTCTTCATAGGGGGCTCGGCCCACGGGCCAATGCCGAAAAAAAAATTTCTCGTGGATCTCTCAAAAAGAATCATGCAGCGGGATTCGAGGCGTAGCTAGTTAAAAATCTCAACGCAGTGTTCAAACCGAAGAATGCCATTATAACGTTCGAACTATCCCAAGTATTAAAATAAAGATATTTCAACAACATCTCATGTTTTATGTGGCAGGCAGCACCTGCAAAAACAATTCGCTATGGAAGCCGTCGTATCACCACATCATAGGCTGCGATGTTGTGCCAACGTGTTTTATATTACAACGGCTAATATTAAACATATCTATCTAGATACGATTCGAAAATACGCTCTCTTTACCACAAAACAATAGAGAAGACTTGGCTAGCTAAACTGAAGACACAAGAATACTGTTAACTCGTTCTGTATTAATAAACTCACTTAATGGTACTCGTATTACTAATCCTGCTAATATGATAAATGCGAAAGTTTGTTTAGTTACATGGATGGATGTTAGTTACTCTTCCACGCAAAAAGGGGCCCGAACCGATTTGGATGAAATTTGGAAAACATATGATATATATGGTGATAGATAATTTCTATCCTGAAAAATATTCCAGCTTAAAATGATTACTAAATTTAGGGGAGATTAAAGGATAAATACGTGCACTTTAAAATATTATTTATCTGAATTTTTTTTAATTGATAATGTCATTTTCTTACCAATACACCTTTTTCTGATCGGACGGGGTTTTCGTTACTCAATATATGAATACTGATATAGAATTAAAAACCACTCAACACGGGAAATACAAACATCTATGCTCATCTGTCATTACACAAATGTTTGTCATCCCGGTCGAGAATCGAACCCAAGCCCTATCGATTGCGTAGTCATAGTCGCCCATAAGTGTTAAATAATAATTTCGGGCAGTCCAGCTCCGCGTGTCAATGATATAATCAATTATCTAAAATACGGAGTACTAAATCAAGATTTAAATTAACTTTATAAATGCGGAGGATTTTATCTTTATCTATACATTAGGTTTTCTTGCCAAAACTTCGTGATAAATATTCGTTTTATGACAGTTTTCGACAACTACTTTACAAGAAAACTTTTGACTGTCTGTATGAACCGCGTATTATAATTCAAGCGGCTTAACCGATCTTGACAGAAACAAATATAAATAAATATAAAAGGGCATAAAACCAAATTGACAATGTTAATTGACTTCCACAGTTCCCAAAGGGAAACTTCAGATTGAAAATTCTATTTATCAAAACAATCAAAAGCAATTATGATACGGCAAAGTGAACTTTGGAAGCCTGGAGCCCCGAACAATCGCAGAGAAACAACATAAGTCAAAACATCTCTCAAATATAAATCCGTATAGTCTATAGTCCGTGCCCTGTAGCTTGAAACGGGCGACAATTGCCTTTATGACGTTGGCAGCTTTCGGAAGTACATGACTAGGGATGTGACGTTATGCAATTAATTTTTTTTATAGTTGACAACCCTTATACGAAAATGATCACAAAGAATAAATAAAGAAATTAATAAATGATGCATATTTCACGCGTCATGCCCGCAATAGCAGAGTGAGGTGCAATTTAGGTGGCTAAATGCTCTGTATTTGTTTTATATATCATAAGTTACCAAACAAATGGCTCTCATGACAGATATTAATGGTACGTTACTATCCTAGTGTCAGGGTCTTAATGCCACCTGCATTAATTTACCGGCTACCTTATCGTCCAAACACAAACACGACAGTGAAAGCACTGACGCTATTGCGGCAGGAATATGTAAGGCAATGGTACCAGACCGGGGCAAGACAATGCAGAACTCTACCAATTAGAAGCCACGATTGTAGTAACTCGCATAACTAAGAGTTTGCCTCATACGAAGTGCCTGGTTGAACAGCAAATGTTCTATTCTTCAAAATAGCCCGGACCAACACGGCGGAAAACGTTACAAATTATCCCGTTTTTCACGCTACTAAAATTTAAGAACTGGTTATCATCAAAATAATTGTATACGGGGGTAAATAAAGCTCCCGTATTACAAATTCCGCCATAGCTAGCCAGCGCGGCTAACCACCACCGCAGCTGTTTGCAGTTTGAATTTAAATTCGTTTGTGTGTTTATGTAGTTTTTTCACATGTGCCTCACAAAATGAAGATCTTTTACGGTTATTTTCTGTCAAGAAATATAAATTTGAATATTAAAAATTTTGTTATAAAATAATACAGTTTTAACTATAGCTCCCGCAAAAGAATCTGGACCTTGTATTTTTGATACTGATATATAATGTACTATGCGTTTCAACTGAGGATAGGTTCGCGCTTGTTATCAACTTCATATCACAAGTGTGAAATTAGTAATGTCAACAAAAAAAATATTTGTTCAAAAAAATATTGCTGATTTATTGAAGAACAAATAACGATTTAATAATATTATTTTCATAAAAAAATAGTAAACAACACCAGTCTAGCTGTTCATCTGTATATATAAAAAAGTCGTGTAAGTTACACCACTTATATGTCAAGACCTGCGGGGCCAGTATTGTTGCGATTTTTGTGGGTTTGGGTTGTCTTTGTCCAAAAGAGGCTAATATTCATCAATAAAAAAACAGTTAAATATATCAGTCTAGCCGTTCTTATATTAACTATATCTTTGTTAGAATTTTTTCCACATCTTATTCATGACTTATGAAGTTTTTGCAAAATGCGGAGCAATGTCATCCTGGCATTCCTATTGACAGTGCACCAAAACCTCCACTACAATAATAATCTCGCTACTATGTACTAATGTACTAATATTGTGAAAAATTATTTTAGTGGGGACTTTTAGTGCACTAGAATGTAACCTAAGTGGAATAAACATTAAACAGAAACTAACTACCAAGCGTCACACTGTACAAATTTAATTTACCTTCCTCCGCAAGCACCAAGAAATTAACACCTTCATATCAACTTACCTGAAAAAAGGAGATAAGAATTAACCCACTAAAAATTAAACACCACACTCCACATTAAGAATACCCCGAAAAAAAACCAATTAGTCAAAAGTTTTTTGTGTCGTATAGTCATTCAACTTTGATCATATGAAACGTTTCATCTATAGTAGTAGTCCAATAACTTTTATTGCAAAATATTATTTATATTTTGTATGACAAAGATTTGATTTCCATAAGTTTCTAGGAAAAGGCGGTTTAAGATATTTTATCGACATAACGTATCAGCTGTTTCAAAATTTCTTCTTTCAAAATAAAATCGTTCGTATCTGTCACGGTAATCGAATCCTGTGCTCTTTAGACAAGCAGGCATAAAGTTTGAACAATAATGCAGTTTAAAATTATTTAAATATATGAATGCAACTTTACGAGGCGCGAACTGGGTATAATATTGTATAATTCGTGGTCTCGCTTTTTGTATGTAGTGTTGCCATATCTACCAATTATTGGTAGATCTACCTATTTTCTCCCAGTCTACTTATCCACTAAGCTGATCTATTACGATTATATTCGACGTCACAAACAGTGCGGAAAAAAATTGGGAGCGACAAACATCCAACAAAAAATTTTAAAATTTTCATAAACCAATTTATTAATTCAAAACCCTTCTAATGTTTCGTAAGGACACCGGTATTTTGAGGTTAAGATAGAAACAAACTTTTTAAGAGTACAAAACGCTCCACTTTCCCCTGGTTACGTATGAAAATTAACCGGTTAACAAGCCCTGCTTTATACCTTAGTGGTAGCCTAGTGCGGACTATCCTTTCTTAACAAAGATTCTTGATCACAGACCCCAAAAAAACCGAAAGGAAGGTCAGAAATATAACAAAAAATAAAATCATATCAAAAGATTAAAGACAAGATCTGCTAATCAGTTGCGAAAAACTATTTATATACTTTAACTTTAAATGAATTTAATTGCAGATAAAATCATTATTTTTTTTAAATATTAGGCAATTTCTACCAAATTTAAGCAGTTCATCATTGTAAAATTAGGACCGGCAACACTGCTTTTAGGTAAAATACAGGACCGTCTATTCAAGTAAACATCGATTAAGCCGAATGAGTATTCAATAGCCTCTAATGGTAATAATAATTGGCATGTATTTAGCAATGTCTATTATCTGTAACAGTTTGGACACGGTCGCTTGATTGTCTTAAGCATGTCTCCCAAACGGGCGACAATTGATCATCAAAGTCGACTTGTTTAATTGTATCGTAAAAAAATATTAAATCCAGGTTTAGTACCACTGCCTTACCTGCCGCAAAAGCGTTGGTACATATCATTGTCTTGATCAGGTTTGAAGAGTAAGTTAGCCGATTATGAAACGTGTGGCGTAACCTTGCCCCCTTACGAGTAGCAACGTACCATTAACATAATATGTAGTGTGTAAGGCCATGTGTCTCTCTCCGTCAGTACTCAGTAGTCATCTGCTTGTTTGTGATCCCATATAGTATAAAAAAATGATAAAGTGGATAGCTGATTTATCATTTTTTTAAAATTAAATAATAACGCTCTCGCATCTCACACGAGTTAACTCGCCACCATTAGACTCTAGAGACTTTACTATTAGGACACCACGCATTAACGTCAGATTAAATTAATCAACATCGATTAAACTGGGTGAATATTCAATAGCCACTAATACTCGCAGTAATAATTGGGCCATATTCAGTAACTTTTAATATCGGAAACAGATTGGACACGGCGATTTCCAGACGGCTGACAATCGATCATTCAAACTGCTCATTAAATATATCGTGATTATATGAAAAATATAGAAAAAAATATTTTCTTGTGGTTTAGTTATGATCTGTTCAGCGTGGAACATGAGATCCCAGGTTAAATTTCTGGGTTAAAGTTTAAGGCAGTTAAAGTTTTTGAATTTATTTTTTTTTGACGAAAAACCTTTATATCAATCCAAAGTCTTTGTTAACAGTTCCATGTCCCACCCGAGTATACATGACACCATCAGACTCAAGAATGTAAACCATTAGGACAAGGGCCAAAATAAATAAATATCTACGTCAGTTCAAATTAATCAATATCGATTAAACCGAGTGAGTAATCAATAGCGACTAATAGTAATAATTGGCCCGTATTGAGTAACATCCGACATCATGCAGTTTGAATGCGGTGGATTGATTGTTTAATCACGTCTCCCTGACCGACGAAAATCTATCATTCAGCCTCTTATTAAACACTGATAAGTGTTTAAATTACATCAATAACCGAAAAATATAAGACTACTAGCTATGATACCCGGCTTCGCTCGGGAGTTGATATGAGATTACGTGGTAGTTGAAATATAACAAATACAATTTAAGACTTTATTGAAATTGGAATTTTAAATTTCGCGCCATTACTACACATGCTGCATTGCTCGCGGCGCCTTTCGAAATTTAACCCAAATACTCGTTGTTCTGAATGAAGTTCAAATATTTGACAACAGATGGCGCCACTACACTTAATTTCCAAATCGAGGGGTTGGAAACCCTTATATCTTTTAACACACGCCCTTTAGGTTACAACGGGAACTTTCTTGTTCGAGGGGGGATAAAGGGCAATCACACTATATAAGTCCCTTTATCGTGCCGGGACTCCTTTTTGTTTTATCGGCACGCACATTTTATCAGCTAAGTTTTATTATATATAATGATAATGATAATGATTTTGTGGTTTAGTTTTTATCTCCTCGGCCTAGAACACGAGACCACTGGATAAATTGTCGGGCAAGGGGAGTAAAATTTTTTGGTGTTTTTTCGAGGAGAAATTTTTGCAGCAATCCGAAGTCTGTAATGTGTTAAAACTTCCAGGTCTCACAAAAGTTTGCACACAACCGCCAGACTATAGTATAGACCACTAGAACACAGCCAGAATAATCGATCTACGCCAGATTAAATTAATCAATATCGATCCAAATTACTAACTGTCTATGAACTAGCAATAGCTTCTAATAGTAATAATTGGCCCGTATTGCGTAACGTGTGATATCGGCGACAATTTAGACACGGTCGATAGATCGCCTTAGCATGTCTCCCAGACGAATGACAAGCGATCATTCAGATTGCTCGTTAAATTCTGGTTCAATTAAAAACAAAGATTTTGCTCGTGAAATTCCTAGTCCCCTTTTAGTCAAATCAGATATATATATATATATATATATATATATATATATATATATATATATATATATATCTTTCTGCTATTAACTGACAGGCAACAGCCTTCTGCTATTAACTGCCAAGCAAAAGATTCTGCAATTTCTCGCCCATGCTAACTAACCACCGTCTTACCTGTTTCTACATCATAGCGTCAGTGTTCATACTGTCATGTTTTGGTTTGGATGATAATTTAGCTGGTTAACTAATGCATGCGACATTACAACCCCTCCATAGATTATTTGTGCCGTAATAGCATCAGTGTGTGTCACTTTTATGCTCCAGTTTGCCCTACAAACTGGAGCATAAAAGTGACACGCACTGATGCTGATGAAATATACACATGTGTAAACAGTTGACCCTGCAGGCCATCCCTTAGCGGTATTTAACGCAATTTTTAAAGGAGAAAAATTGATAAGATTTTTAAGTCCATCGTTGTATTAACCTGAAAGTTATTTCAAAAATATTGAGATTGCTAAGAAAACGTACTTTTTAATATGAGAAAAGCTGTAACTTTTGAGAATTAAAATGCATTTTTATTTTCGAAACGGCATTTGGCGTAGTTTTTTCAGTACTAAAATATCGTAGAATACCAAAAAATGATTGGTTGAAAAATTTCGAAGTTATGTCGAAAAAACATTTTTTTCAAAATTTTTCGTCAACGATTCGACCCAAACAGATGAGCTTTTTGATGCAATTTATACATTAG
Organism: Apodemia mormo; assembly: GCA_036924255.1. Taxonomy (NCBI): domain Eukaryota; kingdom Metazoa; phylum Arthropoda; class Insecta; order Lepidoptera; family Riodinidae; genus Apodemia; species Apodemia mormo. The sequence continues at coordinate 6,128,730 of JAUPFN010000012.1, read as the reverse complement.
ACGTAGTTTTTTCAGAAATAGATCTGATTACTTCTTGAAGTCAATGGTACATTAATCTGAAAGTTATATTAAAAAAATATTATTTTTTTTAATTTTTCAAAATCTACTGGGTCGATTTGGTTCAAATTTTCAGGAAGTTGGTTCGAATCCAATCGAATGCCATCAACCGCGTTTTGATCTGTCTAGCCGTTCAAAAGTTATGAGATGTTTACATACACACACATACATACATACAGACATACGGAAAAGCGGAAAAGGTTCCTAGGACCTCAAAACCCGGACATCTGGTGACAACTCGATTTTCGAAAATCGGGGTAAAATCAGTATCTACAATCTGCATACGTAGCAAGAAGTTAAAAAACAGGTGATAATGTACAGTTACTATTATTATTCTTGTCTGCAAACAATGGTTACCTCTTTCCATCAGGAGAACCATCAGATTCCCATTCAAGGATTCAAATTGATAGTGGTATAAATTATCTACATCAGTTTAAATTAAATCAACGGCCATCGATTAAATCGTTACAACCATTACTGACCTGTATTTAGTAACGCCTCATGCCGACAATAGTTTTGTCAGTGTCGATTGATTCTCGTAACACGTCTCTCAGACGGACAACAATCGATCATTTAGACCTCGCTCGTTAAGCAGTGATTGCATTGCGATATATTGCACAACGTGTTGTTAGTTTTAAATTTAATTTAATTATACTGTACGTATATGTATTGATTATTTCTTTAGGTGTTATTAGGGTTCCGCACCCAAATGGTAAAATGGGAACCCATTACTTAAAACTCCGCTGTCCCTCCGTCTGCCTGTCCGTCTGTCACCAGGCTGTATCTCATGAACCGTAATAGACAGTTGAAATTTTATAGATAATGTATTTTTATTGCCGCTCTAACAACAAGTACTAAAAACAGAATAAAAAAAATAAGGGGATCTAGTAAATTTAAATAAATATTTAATCCGTACGTGTTTTTTCGATCTTAATAACGAAAACGGGTAGACACTTGAAATATTCCTAGAATATTTCATAATATATTCACTTTTAAAATAAATAAATAATTTAATTCAAATAAAATAAATATTTAAGGGGGCTCTCATACACCAAAGGTGACTTTTTCATTGACGATGGTACGGAACCCTTAGTGTGCAAATCCGACTCACTCTTGGCCGGTTTATTATTTATATCATAGGATAACAAACAAGCAGACGGCTCTTTTGATGTAAAGATCGCCTCCGGGCACGAAAAATATTAATGGTGCATTGCTATCCATGTGGCGGAATGGTATTGGCACATGCATAAGTTTACCGGCTACCTTACCTTTCAAACCAGAACACGCCATTAATAAGCACTGACGTTATTGCGTTAAGTATAGATAAAGCGGTGCTACCATACTAGGGTGCGACGTAGCAGATCTCTTCTACCTAGTTAGTAGTCACGATAATAGTGACACATGTTTTTTTTTTTTATATTATAAGATAGCAAACAAGCAGATGGGTCTCCTGATGGAAAGAGTCAACCATCGCCTATAGACACCAAAGATGTTAATGGTGCGTTGCTATCTTGTGGCGAGGTCTAATGCCACATGCATAAGTTTACCGGCTACCTTACCCTCCAAACCGGAACACGACAGCAACAAGCACTGACGCTATTGCGGCAGGAATAGATAAGGCGGTTGTACCAGACCCGGGCGAGACAATGCAGAACTCTACCACCTAGTAGCCACGATGTTAGTGACTCGTTAGCCAATCGGTCGCCTTTTACGACCTGCCTGGCAGAACGGCAGTTGGCCTATTCTTCAAAGGAGGCCGGGACCAACACGGCGACAAGACCAACACATTTATCCAATAGTTCGCTTTTTAATAATAATAATAATCATCATCATTTAATTCAGGCAACATGGCCCATATTATAAATACCTTATAGACTAACATACATATTAATATAATATACTTAAAAACTACACTTTGTCACGTATTGACGGCGACATAAAACGCACTTCATTCCGGAGTCTCCCCCAGAACCTTCGGTAGACTACACCAGTCAGCCAGAATTCCCCCACCTTAAAGGTCGACAGGAGATGCGTCGGTACTCTCACCACAAAAGAACTAAAGTTGACCTTGTGGCGAGACTGCAGACGCTCGACCCTCAAATGGAGAGACGTCTTCTTACTGATGTAGTCCACGACGTCCTCGACATTCATGGACCAGTGCAGACGACATATGTACAAGGGCGTTGCGGGGACCTCGCTCCGCAGACGCAGCTCGGGTACATATGGCGCGGTGCCGCGATTGTTGCGGGCAGTGGGCTTCTTCTTTTTTCTTCTCTCCACCAGTGTGAAGCCCTCCTCATCGCATCTCCTGCTCTCATCATTGCCAGGTCGACAAGACTCCACCTTACTCTTTGTGACCTTCCGGTTCTCTTTTATTCTTGCGACTCTTCGTAGCCTTGCGGCTGTCATTGTCCCTATTTTTATTCGCCTGCGGGGTAGGTGCTTTTACGAAGTGCTTGGCAGAATGGCAGATGGTTTAGGACTAAAATTGGGTGGGGGTGGGGAGTTGTTTGTATTTATATAGAGGCTAGCTAGCACGCGCCACCTTCGCGTTAATTTCATTAGCAATCATGTACACAATCACGTGTTTACACTCTATACAAAATATTTTCATCAAGATCAGGAGCTCTAACGAGGGTAACATGCAGGTATACAGAAATAATGAACTATCAATTGCGCTCACTGGTTCTCATCTTTAAATGTAATCGAGATCGATCAAGCCGTTCTTATTAAAACGGGACATAGACAGAAATATAAACATTTTGAAAATATTAAAAAGTCATAAAACAAATATTTATCACGATATGTCAAAAAATGTTGATTTACAGACAGACGATACAGTTTTATATAGTAGTATAGATAGATGTAATACCCAGCACCGACCCAGGACTAGAACCAGAAGAGCGTCCGTTCTAGGCGCAAAATCCTAAAAACAATTTACTTATTATTATATTATTTACTAGCTGTTTCCCGCGACTTCGTCCGCGCGGACTTCGTTTACTCCGCACAGCTCCTCCCCCGCAGGTGATAGCGTGATAATATGTAGCCTATATGTTGACCCGACCTGTTAATAATAGTCAAGCAAAATTTGAAGTAAATCCATGCAGTACTTTTGAGTTTACCCCGGACATACATACAAACAGACAGACAAAAATTCTAAAAACTATATTTTTGGCTTCGATACCGTTGTAGATCACGCCCCAAATATTCTTTTAAAAAAATATTCAATGTAGAGTTTTGATTTTTCTACGATTTTATTGTACGTATAGATTTGGAAAAGTAAACAAAATTTAGAAAAATATAAAATTTCATGACCTCTTCTAGCTTTTGTGTGTGTAGAGACGGCCAAATAATCTAGCGTTGTTTGCAAATGGTTGGTGGTACAATTCTGCATTGTCTCGCCCGGGTCTGGTGCTACCGCCTTACCTATATTCCTGTCGCAATAGCGTCAGTACTTGTCTGTTGTGTTCCGATTTGGGGGATAAGGTAGCCGATAAACTTATGCATGTGGCATTAGACCTCGCCACAAGATAGGAACGCACCATTAACATCTTTGCTGTCTATAGTCGATGGTTGTTTCGTTCCATCAGGAGACCCATCTGCTTGTTTGCTATCTTATGATATAAAAAAATGGTAAAAAAAAGGTCTGAGGCCCCTTAGAAGAATAGACCATCATCTGCCATTCTACCACATAATTCTGATAACGTGGCTTTACATCGTCGCAACATGGATAGCAACGAACCTTTACCGTTTTTAGTGTCTATAGGCGACGGTCGTCTCTTTCCATCAGGAGAGCCATCTGATTGATTACTATCGTATAATACAAAAGGCCTGATCAATAATCACACCGAAACACGACAATGACATGTATGTTTTTTACCTACTTATAAAGACAGATGCAAAAATTTTCATATTTTACCATTGTGTGAGCGTAGAAAAGTAGCAGATTTAGTGTTTTTATATAAAATCGTGAATAGCATAATTGATGTACCTGAGTTGCTCAATCAAATCAGCCTACGAGCTCCTTTAATTTTTCTAAGAAAGGGAAATCTACTTCAACTACCCAAAGCTAGACATAGGCAAAATTCCTTTTTGATAAGGGGGTGCCATACACATAACGTGAAGTGTCAAAAGGTTGACGTTGATTTGTTCAATATTACGACTCATAGGCTGAAAAAAATGTTTAATGTAAATTTCTTCATATGATTGCTTACATCATCGTAATGCCGCTGTCTGTTTTGTAGTTAAGTTATATTAGTGAAAAGTTTTATCAGTGAAAATTAATAATTGGCCTTTTTTCTTTATATATTCTTGTTTATCGATCTGTATAGCTGTTAGTTTTCCATTGATATTAAAATGAATAAATTAATAAATGAAATGTATGTATCTTTTTATATTGTAATAAACGACTTATTGTCACTTGAAAAAATCTTTTTGTTCCTACCCTCATTCTAATGAAATAAAACTTTATTGATCAAGTTGTCTAGTCATATAAAAACGTGGTTATTTAGGAATGTCCAATACCCGCAATAGTTTTGTTATTGTCGATTGATTGTAACATGCCTCTCGGATTGCCAACAATCGATCATTATGACTCGCTTGTTAAACTGTGATTGCATTACGATTTGCACAAGGTGCTGTTTTCAGTCAAGTAACTTTAATTTAATTGTTATGTGTATGTATTATCTGCTCTTGAAGTGGGTGTATGTTAATGGATGCACTAGCTTACTATCTCCTACTACAACTACTACTACGATCTTCCCTCGAAATTGGAACGACTTGAATGAATTGTTAGTCAATAGTGTATTTTTTAAGTATCTTCACGCCCGTATCCTTGAAGGGGTAGGAAAAGGTACAAGAGGTAAGCAGAAGTGGCAAGCCCATCGCCAACCGGGCACTTTTTAAATTATAACAAGCGGTTAGCGTTGCGTGCAAGTGCATTTTTATTTCTACCATCGCGTCGTTTTATTGATTTTTTGGAAATATCCCTTATCATTGTTAAAGATGCATTCAAGTCCCCCATCTCCATGATTTGGACGTGTATATGTAGGGATATCCATACTAATATTATAAATGCGAAAGTCTGTCTGTCTGTCTGTTACGCTTTCACGGCTAAACCGCTGGACCGATTTTCATGAAATGGCATGGATATAGTTGAAGATACGGGGTTAAACATTAGCTTTTTTTTATAAGTCCCTGGAGGGCTGTAATAGGGAATGAAATTTTTATTAAAAGCTATTTGGACGACTTATTAATATACTCGCGGGCGAAGCTGCGCGGGCCTGCTAGTTGTATATAAAGATGAAATTTTAAACGCATAAGTTTGTCTGTGTATGTTTTAAAATAAGCAGTGCTGTATTTTTTGCCTTCCCGTTTTTTTCAATATGTTGAACAAGTTGCACAATCAATGTAGAAAGATAGCAGTCATAATTGTGTACGTGCGTGTGTGTGTGTGTGTGTTGTGTTTTGTATTATTATATGAAGTATATCGTACCGCGATCAACTTAGTCATGTGCATTCCGGTAGGCGTATCATCTAACGTTTACAATTCGCCAGCGATCAGCGATGACTATTAAACGTAATGAAAAATCATCAGAAACGTCGCCAATTGCTTGCTGGTCACTAGATGCACTTTTCGCAATGTCACAGCATCAAAATTAATCAAGCGGCATCGACTACCACTAATGTACAAGGCTGTTATGTGTCTAGCAATAACTAAACAATCACGATAATTTCGCATTGCGAGTTACGTGATCACCCCGCGGGTGGTGTTGCGAGCATCCGAAAATTCGAACTTCAAACTTAATTATTTTGCATAAATACATAAGATGTTCTTTCTAAGTACAGTACGTTAAGCCTGCTTTGCCAAATGAATGGCATGCAAAATCTTCATCACATCATACATACATATATGTATATATATATATATATATATATATATATATATATATATATATATATATATATATATATATATATATATATATATATATATATATATATATATATATATATATATATATATATATATATTTATAATTTCTAAAAAAATTACAAATTACGTTTTAATATTTATAAAATAAAATGAAGATGAATGTGTTACAAGAGAATTAAAATAGAGTGGAATTAACAATATTTATTTAAAAAATACGAATATGTTTAAAGAAAGTTATAAATATGGAATGAGCAAGGCGAGTCGATCTAGAACGTATTTGGTGACTCAGTTGCATTTGTCTACCCTGTTATAGACTTGACGAATATATATATGTGTAAGTACATAAATTTTAAGTGATTTGCGGTCGCATGCAGGTCTTTTTATATCTACCCTCATTCTATTAACGTTTTATTAAACGAGTTTCATAGCCAATGTCGAAAGGAAGTCACCCATGTCACTTATCTCCGCGACGCAGCTATAACTTTAATATCCAGCGCCAAGATCCCCGTGATATAAAAACCCATTGTCCAATATTAATAAAGTTACCCAAGTCAGCTTGGAGTCAGCCAAACGAATAATGAACATCCTTTATGTGTTTAGGACCTACTTCTGACTGTTTACTAATATATAGTTGGTCAACATGTAAGGCTTTGGAATACTGTTCCCATTGCCATAAAAAAACAAGAACGGCCCCAATAAACTTTATCTTTTTAAACATCTGACAGGAAAACAGTATCACACGCTATTAGATAGTGTGTATAATTTGTATTTGTATGTTTTTTAATACTATCGTATAGCAAACAAGCAAATAGCTCACCCGATGAACAGATAACTAGTGTCTATAGACACCAAAGATGTCAATAGTGCCCTGCTATCCGCAAAGCCAAGTAGTAATTCCACCTTGTATGAGTTATGCATTATCTTATGCTGCAACACAGAACTGACAGGACAGTGACAAGCAAACAATAGTTTTTTGTTTTTTATATTATAAGATAGCAATTAAACAGATGGTTCTCCTGGTAGGACGAGAAAGGCATCGCCTATACACTTAAGATTTTAATGATGCGTTGCTATCCTTGTGGCAAGGTTTTATTGCCACATGCGTAAGTTTACCGACTACCTTACTCTCCAAACCGAAACACGACAGTGGCAAGCACTGAAGATAGTGCGCTAAGCCAGGAATAGGAAATGCGGTGTTACCAGATCCAGGCGAGACAATGCAGAACTCTACCACTTAGCAGCCGTGATGATAGTGACTCGGATGGCCCATAGTTCGCCTCTTACGAACTGCCTGACAGAACGGTAGATTATATATTCTTCAAAGGGAGCCGAAACAAACACAGGGTAATTATTAATTTCTCTATGACTTATTTTTACCCAACTGCAGGAAGATAATGTGTTTATTCTGTTAACAATTATACAAAATTCCCAAACAACTTACGGTCTCTGAGCCCAAATTACAATCTGGCTTACTACTTGGCTAACCCAAAAAGACCGGTGTTGTAGTAGCGATCTGTTTGTACGTTATTAAGACAAAAAAGAATAAGATATCCAATGTTACAATTATTGTGTCTCGTTAGTATTTTTTATATATTATTATGTATTCTAGTTTAAGCAATTATAACTTTATTTATCCCACACACGTATTGCATTCATACTAAGAAATAATCTATTTGAAAACAAATATAGCTGATGTGTCGTGTTATTATTTTTTGTATATATAATTCTAGTTTAAGTAATTATAAACAGATTTTTCCCACACGCGTATAGATTTTTTATTAGGAAATAATTTATTTATAACTAATTATTATGTTTTTTGGTAAAACGTCCATTTTAGAATAGTCAGGGTCTTTTATTAAGAATAGTTAATCTAGATTTATTAAATTAATACAATCCTCTTTGTATTCGTTTCTTGTGTATATTTATCTAAATCTCAGAATAGCAAATGTTATTAGGTGACCATTTCTCTTACGAGCTTTTAGGTCATATTTAACAATAAATTAACACTTATATTAAAACAGTGTATTTACAACACGAAGATACAATACACCACGATGCCATACGTAAATACACTGAACTACGCTAATAACACCGTCACTATATTCCGCTAAAACTAACTCACTGCACTGAATCACTGACCTAAAACACTTCCCGTATTCACTGTACTATGTGGCACTTTACACTGGTCGTCCCAACTATCGCTCCGAATCGCTGTATAAAATTCTCCAGTATTTTTTAAATAAGTTAGCAAATAAGCAGATGGCTTTCCTGATGGAAAAAGAAACCATCGCCTATAGACACCAAAGATGTTAACAGTACACCGGCTATACCTTACCCTTCAAACCGAAACACGACAACGGCAAGCATTGACGTTATTGCAACAGAAATATGTAAGGTGGTGGTACCAAATACCCGGGCGAAACATTGCAGAACTCAGAAAATCTCCTACTAGTCACGATGGTAGTGACACGTATAGCCAATCGATTTGTTTAGCAGAACGGCATTTGGCCCAGTCTTAAAAATAGGCCCGAACCAACGCGGGACAAAAGATTTCAACCCAGACCTCATGCATTAATGTAGGGAATAGCATCAGCTAAAACAATGAGGGTCGCCTCGTCTCGCATTTAGGAAAATTGCAGAACAAACAAACACCCGATTACCTATTAACAATGTTTGACTTCCACCCTCCTGAAACCAAAGCGAAACATTTGTTGCCAACTTCTGACATTGTTTATTGATTTTGATTATTCTGCGACCTTCTGTTCAAGTAATTAAAAAGTTACAACAAAAATTTCTGACTCAGGGATGCGGCCGATGTATTTCACAAAGAGGGAAATACAGCTTACCTTATACCTATATAATTGACAGTATTATCACAACGGTTCCCTTGCGAGGTAGTCAGGGGGAACCGAATATCAATAAATTAGATTACAGTTTTACACGCGGTCTTATACAATTAGAATAATATTATAACAATAATCTTTATTAACAATATCTTTATTCCCGTATCCCTAAAAAGACAAGAGGTAGGCAGAGGTACAACAAGTGCATCCACGATTAGCCGAAGATACTTCATCCACAATGTGGCAAGCCTATCGCCAACCGGGCACTTATCCAATCTCGGACGACGTTGTTTTTCTTCGTACGGTATACCTATTGGTGTCTGCGCCTGGATCTCAGATTTTCTGAGTGGCCGGTCGATTAGGCTAGTCGTCGACAGCTGCTCGTCCGACCAAATGGATATAAATGCCGGAGTCCCTCAGGGATCAGTTCTCTCCGCAACTCTGTTTCTGCTACATATTAACGGTCTGTTGAAGCCCGGTATCTATGGGTACGCAGACGATAGCACTGTTGTGGAGAGCTATGTATCCAACGCGCGAGCCAGTATGGCACAGATCCGGTCTCTCAGAGAGGCGATGGTCGATCGTATGAACCTGTCCTTACAGGCAGTCTCCGATGGGGGCGATGCCAATCTGGTCAGGTTTAATGCGGCTAAGAACCAGGCGTGTCTATTCTCCGCTAAACGGAGTCCATTTCACCTATCTCCGTCTTTTCAGGGTGTGTCCGTGCCGATAACTGACCACCTCGAGCTCCTTGGTATCACCTTAACGCCTACTCTTAACTTTGGTTCGTAAATCGAATCGAAACCCAAGTTGCCTCAGAAAAGCTTGGTATTCTGGCCAAGGTGCAACAGCACTTTAGCCCGGGACAGTTGCTTAATCTTTATCAAGCACAAGTCCGTTCGTGCATGGAATACTGCTCTCACCTCTGGGACGAATCCGCCAAATAACAGCTGAAGACGCTTGAGTGCCAAGAGGCTCATAACCGACGATGATCTGGTAGACAAACAACTCCAGAGCCTCGCTCATCACCGCAGAGTGGCTTAGAGTTTATCGGTCTTTTATCGGATACATTTTGGAGAGTGCGCTGCGGAATTGCACGACTTAATTCCGCCATTCCCGTTTTTCTATCGATCGTCGAGGCGTCGTCGAGGCAAGGGACTGGAATATGCTACCTGAGTCTGTGGTCCCCGACGGGTACAACCTGGGGATCTTCAAGAGAAGAGTGAACAGGGAAGCGCGTTCCATCTTACGCCGCACCTTAGCTTACCATCAAGCGAGATCGTGGTCAAACACTTCCCTATCGACAGTAAAAAAAAATATAAGAAAACTGATAAAACAAATTTCCTTCTCTACCTCAAGTTAACACCGACCACAGAGGCGATAAGTCTTATACTATTATAACAATAATAAAAGAATAATAATACAGCAATAATAGTCTTTAATAACAATCTAAGAATGTAATAATTTTACAGTTTTAAAATTATTGACACCGGCAAAGATTGTTTTGCCTTAGCATAGACTTCCCACCAAACTGTTCCACAGGCTCCTAGGTTTTCCTTCTCCACATTGTACCTACGTACCTTTTTAGGAATTATCTCATCTTTTTATCGTCCTTCCTCTCTTTCTTTTACCCTATCTTTCTTTTATCCATTAAATAGGTAGCCCATTTTAGCGGCCGCGACGGGCTTGTAGTCCGCCGCGACCGTTATTACTGGGTTTGAAATTTTAATGATGAGTTATTTTCTCGAAATAACGTATAGAGTTCTTTCATGATTCGAGCTCCTCAGTCATTTTTCTGTAGTAAAGAGAGAGTTGAATAAAAGTAACCTACGATACTGTCCAGAGTGTAGCTAATGAAAAAAGATAGTTTTTTTGTTTTTAAGTTCATTCATTACAAACATACAATAAAACAAATATTTTCTCTTTATAATGCTAGTACCTACAAAAGTATATATACATCAGATTAATGATTGGAAAACTCTACCAAAAAAGTAGTTTCTCGAACATCGATCTTCGAAGAAAAAATAGCACCTTCTAAAAAAAATATCTTCACGCCCGTATATTCGAAAGGGTAGGCAGAGGTACAACAAGTGCACCCAAGATTAGCCGAAGATACTTGGTCCCGCAAATGTGATAGGTGGCAAGCCTATCGCCAACCGGGCACTTTCCAATCCCGGGCAACTTTTTGTTATCAGAAAACTGAAAAAACACTTTTTTTTAAGTGCCCGACCCGGGAATCGAACCCGGGACCTCATGTGGTCAACGCCAACGCTGGACCACTAGACCACAGAGGCGACTTAGCACCTTCTAACTCGGCATATATCCACTTTAAGTAAAATAGTTAAACTAAACTATTCTACACATTTTATACAAATGATTAAAAAATGTGTAATAACCACAATCAGGTGGCTATTGTGGTGGAAATATATAATCCTCGTCATATACATCAAAGATGTTAAAGATCTATCTGGTGGATGTAATACAACATATATTAGTCTAACAAATACCCTCCCCTCCATACGTCGCGGTTGCTCAAGCAAAAGTGACAAGCTCTGACGCTATCGTGGCAGGTATAGGTTAGGCAGTGGTATCAAAACCAAGCCAATCGTTTCAGAACTTACCACGTAGTGAAGAGTGGAGTTATTGGACGCGTCTAAATTTTTTTTAAATTACTGTCGGATCAAACGCGCCCACACGCCGTAGTAGACCTGTGCTACCCAGCACACAATTTGCTACATAAAAATCTATGACGTCAGCTCCACTAAGCAGTATAAAATATTTATTCATAAATCATGTGTTACAATCGCGGTATACTTGTTTATAATCGATTTACAAAGACGTTTATGACATTGCTTATTACGCAAAGCCGAAGCATCGCCATATGTTTGATCTAAATCATCTTTATTGTAGACCAAGAGGAAGACAATTGAAATTGTACTTTCAACACTTAGGTCCGCTAGCACCAAACTATTCATGAAAATACATTTTAAATAACTTTTACTATAGTTAAATTCATTTTTAAAGTATTTAAATAGTTTGGACAAGCAGACATTTTTTTTCAATTTTTCATTCTTAATCAAAACTATTTTTTGAAGATTTTTGGAGATTATCTACAAAGAGATTTTAATTTTGATAATAATTAGTTAATTTTTTTTATCTACACTTTTCACACTTTTTTATCTAGCGCCCGCAATATCTTTTAATATAAAAACGTGTTTTATTTTTAAAAATAATTATTATATTATTTATATATAATAATTATTAAATATTTTTAATATTATCTTCTCATTAGTAAATCCTCCAACGAGTACGTTTCCTTGAGCACAAGATGCTGGTAATCAGTAGACAAATGGCGAAAAGCGTCAGACTGCAGGATCATAACTATTAAGAGAACTGTGATGACAAATTGTTTATTTTAGGTTTAAAAATGTAAGTACTAGTTTGTAAATACAGTACATACAAATAAATACAGTATAACTGTATAAGTTTCTTTTTCAAAATTCTTAAAATATATTTTGTGTTTTTAAATTCAATTGAGTTTCACATAACGAATTGTTCAAACCGCCTAACTTCAAAAATATATAATGTTTTATTTTAAATAAAAAGTAGCTATAAAGCATATTTTTTTCTGTGTTAAAGTAGTTCACATCCTCCATTATTTTTATATCTTAAATATAAAATAGATAGAAAAATATACATGAATAAATAGAATTATTTTTGGAACGAAGTTCCTTACGGCAGGCTTGGAGGGGATAGGGATTTTGCTGCGCGACCGAACTGAAAAAAATGTGATAGTAAAACCGTAAGAAAAATGCGTGGAATAAAAGCGTTAAATGAGACGTGCGCAGGCGCGACAGTCGCGTACACAAGCGAGTAGTGCCGTTTAGCCGAAGGAAGTTCGTTCCTACCTGGTGTCCCGCGACACCACATCATTTTATTATTTAAAACTGTTTTTTATTCTCCTATAAAGTTGGTCAAAATGGAGTTAGAAGTTTTGCGTATTAAAGTGACGATATGCCTTTACACCAGATTTCCCTACAAGGTAGGCAAACAGGACCGACTGCTATATATCACAGAAAAATGTCAATGTTATGTAATAATACAAAACCTAAACACGAAATGGAAGTGATTTGTAAGGTGATTAAAAATCATGACATACATTCAACGCTACAGTCGTAACAGTTCTACAAGAGCAGTTAAACGTTTCATTTGGGAGATGAAAAACTGTCGTACGCATGTTAACAGCTTGCGAACCACACGAGGCTTGTGGAACACATTGCACATAATTTGTCAAACGACCTCTGGGACTATAAATCGTGACGTACATTTCAACATTACGAGTAGTGGCCATTGTTTTACAACAACCAGAACATTCCATCTCGGTTGACGATATACGACATACACATCAAGCTACTTGTTGCCCGTGGATTCGTCTGTGCAATTATTACAAAAATCTGAACGCTTATGTTTGGCTTTTTTAAAAATATTTTTAACAAACACGCAAAAAGCTAAGAAAGGAATCGTATCGCATAGCGTATACAGTTTAAGTATCAACATGTTAACGGTGCATTGCGATCAGTGTGGTGAAGTTCGTTTTGAAGAAATGTATCGGGGATGGCCACACAGACCTGGTTATTGTTGAAGAGTTTTTGCGTCTGTCATATAATACTACAGCTGACATTGAATATGTACATACTAGGGATGAATCATGTACTCTTACAAACTACCTGGCAGAGCGGCAGATGGTCTTTTCTTCATAGGGCGACTGGACCAGACTCGGGCGGAACAATTAGGGCGATGTCGGGGATCGAAATCGAAATTGCCTCAGGGTCGCTAGCCATTTAACCGGTTAATGGTAAAGATGCTTTTAAACTATATTTTGTATTAAATACAAAGGTTATTAAGGAACTATATTCCATTGCAATCGCGTGGCAAGCAGCAATTTAGAGTCTAGGGCGCTGCTAGCCGCTCCGCCGCTGCTTACCCCGACTTGATCAAAATGGAATCTCAAGAGTATACTTTGTATAACACAAATGAATATTACAACTTCATGCACAATTGACTATCTATAAAGCCTGGAATACACATGCTAATAAAAATCATGCTGTTTGCTTCTAGGTAATGTTCACAATCGCATTTTAAATAGACGTTTCCTTGTGGAATTGTGTGAAATGAATTCAATCCAGTGATATTATAACTTTCAACACATTTAAGAAATAAACTATTATCGAAAAGGGAAAATGATGACGAAACAAAAGACCGCCGTGTTGGTCCACGCTCCCTTTGAAGAATAGACCACCTGCCAGGCAAGTCGTAAAGGCACCCGATTGGCTATGCGAGTCACTACCATCGTGACTACTAGGTGGTAGAGTTCCGCATTGTTTCACCTGGGTCTGATACCACCTTGCCTATTCCTGACGCTATAACGTCACCGCTTGTCACTGTCGTGTTCCGGTTTGGAGGTTAAGGTAGTCGGTAAACTTATGCATGTGTCATTAGACCGCGCCACAAGATAGCAACGTACCATTAACATCGTCAATATCTATAGGCAATGGTTGACTTTTAATAAGAAGACACATCTGCTTGTTTGCTATCTTATGATATAAAAAATACTATGCAGCATGTGTATTTCCGCCTTAAGAATACATAAAAAACAAAAACAAAACAGCCGTGTGGGTCCGAGATCCGAGTCCACCTTTTCAGGAATAAACAGTCTGCCGTGCTGCCATGCAGTTCCTAAAAGGCAAACATTTGCCAAGGATGTCACTACCATCGTGACTACTAAGTGGTCGACTTCTGCAATATCTCGGATTCGGTACCAACGCCTTGAACTATTCCTGCCACACTAACATCAGTGCTTGTCACTGTCATATATTTCAGTTTGGAGGGTAAGTAGCTAGTACACTTCTTCGTATCTATAAGCGATGGTCATCTCGTTCCAACAAGATATTTCTTTGTTTGCTATCCTATAACTAGTGCTGAGGCAACAAACAAAAAAATACAAGCTTATTGAAAAATTCCCCCTTTTGAGACGTCGTTTAAAAGAAAACAAGCATCTCTCAACTTTTATCAAGCCGGTAAAAAATCTGACAACAATTACATCATTACAGATAAGCAGCCTGTTGACATAGGCAATGTTTATTAACAAGCGGTGAGACAAGCGCATTGATTGTTCACATCAATCAACCAGCTTGTTTTACAGAGATAAATTATTTACGAATATAAACAATAGGTTAGGTCATGTATTTTTTTTATGATGAACGAGATGACACACGCGAATTTGTTTGTACGTGTATATACAATTGAAAGTCCAACCAGTATCTATGGAAAATTGGTAATCATTATCTATATTATATAATAAAATTAAGTTGAGAAAATGTGCGTGCCGATAAAACTTAAAAAGGAGTCCCGGTACGTTAAAGGGACTTATATAGTGTGATAGCCCTTTATCCCCCCTCGAACAAGAGAGTTCCCGTTTTGACTTAAAGAGCGTGTTTTTAAAGATATAAGGACTTTTCCAACTCTTCAACTTGGAAATTAAGTGTAGTGGCGCCATCTGTTGTCGAGTATATGAACTTCATTCAGAACAACGATTATTTGGGTTGCATGTCGAAAGGCGCTGCGAGCATTGCAGCATGTGTAGTAATGGCGCGAAACTTAAAATTCCAATTTCAATAAAGTCTTAAATTACATTTATTAGGTATATTTCATCTACCACGTAATCTCATATCAACTCCCGAGCGAAGCCGTGCATCATAGCTAGTAAAAAATATGTAAGATGGTTGATCCTACATGCCATCCCTGAAACTTCCCCCTAAATTGGGAAATGCGGGGAAACCTTAACACAACCCTCAAATACTAGACCAATTTGACCACTACACGTCAGTCTTTTATTTACTTTACAAGATTAAGTGAATTAATAAGTAGAAGATTGGTTCTAATGGCATCGGCATGACGGAGCCGTTTCGCTGAGAACCTATCAATCACGCGGCCATGTTGATTGACATAGATTAACTATTTAAAGCGGCATTTCATGTCCGCGGCTCGACTAAAAGCCTTGCGCTACGGACCAAGTTGGTTGAATTCCTTTTGTGGAGTTAAGTAGATCTATGTATAGAAAACAATTAGAGCGCAAGTTTTAGTCTAGATATAAATTATAGTTGGTTTACAAGCTGACGCGGCATACGTTTTTTTTTTGTTATATAAATTAATTTTAGTGGGATAAAGATTAATAGGGGGAGAGGGACGGAGAAAAAAATTGGGGTTAACGATTATAAAGGAAGTTACTGATATAGCCCCGATTTTCGAAAATCGAGTTTTCACATCTCCACGTTTTGATGTCCTGGGAACCTTTCCCGACTATTTTCAC
Organism: Apodemia mormo; assembly: GCA_036924255.1. Lineage (NCBI taxonomy): Eukaryota > Metazoa > Arthropoda > Insecta > Lepidoptera > Riodinidae > Apodemia > Apodemia mormo. The sequence continues at coordinate 6,112,526 of JAUPFN010000012.1, read as the reverse complement.
AATGACTTCACTACTCAGTATATCTGTATGTATATGTGTGTTTGTGTGTGCGAATGTGTATGAAAACATGTCATAACTTTTAAACGGTTTAAACGATCGAAACACGGTTGATGGCATTCAATTGGATTCCGCTCATCTTATTGGTCGATTTATTTGGGATTTGTCTATGGTGGAAATTTTTGGAAAAGTAAAATTGATTTTTAACGTTACTTAAATATTTTTCTACCTTTAGATTATGTAGCTATGAAAATATTTTAGAGCTCAAAATTTGCGTTGAATGCCATTCGAAAGATCAAAACCGATAATCGTTTCCAAAATGTATAGCTGAAAAGCTATACATTTTGGAAACAATTATCGGATTAAAATAAAATTACTGTCCTTTTTATCCAAATTTATATTTCTGGGGGGTTACCATCAACTTTTAAAAAAACGCTCAATTCCCAGTCAGTTCAAAAGCAGGCCTGCTTTTGGCCTGCTAGAAATCATACTACGAGGGCTAAAAAGGTGAACGTTTTTTGCGTCAAGGTGAACGGTTATGCTTATCTATGGCCTGCTATAATATCATTGCGTTTTATAACATCAGTTTAGAAATTTGAATCGTATATGTTTCTAGTTTGTCGGTTTTCTGTTTATTAAGGTGAAAACATGACTTTGTTGGATATTTAAATTTCTTTAACTATAATTTATTGGTTATATTCACGTAACTGAAATACTAAGTAATAAAAATGTAAGTTCACCTTAATAAATAACTAGCCTCAAAGGTATAAAAATTTACTTGATTCTGAACGTGACGCTGACATTTTAGGCGCGTAAATTAAATGTCTTGTCTTTTTTTATCTAAATTTCACCACTCAAAACTTTGGTCAAAACCGAAAACAATACATAGATACTCAAGTATTTCTTTTTATAAGCTTTTAGTAGGTACTTAATAGTGTGCTTAATAGTTTCTTTACATAAAGTTACGCGTAGTACTCTAATTGAGGAGCGTCTGTTCAAAAGGAGCTATCTACGTATCGGATTGTTTATACGTTCTTATTATGAATTTCACTTGCTATCCAAGATCTTATTATGCACTGTGTTTATTTTTGGTCAAAAGTGCCTATTTCCGCTTTAAACTTCTACCTTATTGTACGGTTTTGATCAAAAGGTGCTAATTGTAATAGGTTCTAACTGGTTGGTAAACACCAATCACAATTCTAACCAAAAAGGGTTATATTTCATAGTAATTTCGTTAATTATTTATAGTTTGGTACAAAAAGAACTATTTACTTGCTACGAAACAAACGAAGTGCCAGTTCTTCTGTTTCTTAAAGGACGCGAATCCAGGCCAGAAAAAGATATTTGAAGTTTCTAAACAAAAAATCATATTTTTCAATGAAAATTTCAGTGTCAAATTATTGTCTTAAGTCAAAGTTACATTTTACGCGCCTCTCTTGCAACTGTGTGTGTGTCACTGATCCTGCTTTAATTGTATAAATATCAGCAAATTCATGAAAAAAAATCTTGAAATTCCTAATAAAATATGGATGTGGAGGCGTAAAAAGAAAGTCGTAAATATTTTACTTGTGAAGCAATTAGGAAATGACTGGGCTGAGTTACTGGAGTTGTTATTCTTTAGTAAATTTATTCTTGATGATCAAACAACGATAACCGGTGCTAGCAATGAAGATCACCAACATGATGAGTCTTGTGACTGTTTAGAACATGACATTAGTCAAATTAGAATATAAAATTAACTTTCATCTTTCTATTTTTCTTTTATTTTTTGTCCTAGACCAAACTTGTACTCTAAGCATTACTGATCAAAAGGCGCTATTTATTCTTGGTTCAGATCAGAAGGTGCTATTTGTTATCATTTCAGAACAAAAGGTGCTATTTTCAGAATAACTGATCAAAAGGTGTTATTTACATTATTTATAATTTAATATTGTGGTCTTTGTTAAAGATACAAAAAAATATTTTAGTCATAAAGTTAGTGGACTTATCATGAATCATCTCAATTAAAAAAAATACACTTGCCTCATACTAATTTCAGGAAAAAAAAGACTTTTAAATTATCTAAAATGTGGTTAGCATGTAAATAGCCCTTTTTGAACAGACACTCCTCAAGTGGTCTGTACATAAAGTGATATCTGACGATCGGACCCGGCCGTCTTAAAGAAGTTGTTTTGTAATGAAATGTAAATGTATGTAATGTAAATGTGGCATCTTTAATATATTTATGTCGAAAGTTATTGTTTATAAATAAAGCAAAGAAGATATTATAATCACTACGTTTTAAGTAACAAGTTTATAACATTCTGTTGAACAAATCCATTTCTTTTTCCTTTTTCATCCACGTCTTGTTGGTTGGATGTAATCAACTTCTTCATCCTAAGGAATTTCAAAACATTCATACTGATATTGGGGTTAAAGCAAATTGATTTAAGCTTGGGATTATTTCAGGCAAATGTGCAAAATGCTGCAAGCATTTTTCTGGACCCGAATAAGGACCTTTCTCATTTTTTTATGTATAAGGTGTTCTTTTCTGTATCCTATAATGGATTCTGGGTGAAAATTTGTATTTAAGTAATATAATAATGATCTTAGTGTAAAGTTGTTATAAATTTAGTGTTTTGTACTTTTTGTAGCAACATGTACCGAATAAGCAAATGATTTTTGTGACAATATTAGAATATCCTATCCCATAAAGGTAAACTACACAAATTATTGCTGATTCCATTATATTGCTATTCTTGGAGCTGGGATGTTACACATTATGTGTATATTTACCATAAGTCTTATTGCTAATTGATAAATGTTATAGCAGTGTACACTGTAATTACAGTGTCCAAAGTCCAGATGCATAAAGCTTTGCTCACTACAATATGAAGCCAAGGCATCATAACAAGCTATGTTTGAAGGTCATCTCATGTAGTTTTTTCATTGTTTTAAACTTGTCATACATCCTTTAATTAAATTATACAGTCTGACATTTCCTATTTTTTATAGCATGAGTGTTAGTAACTGCAATTCCTATTTTGCTTTTAGAATAGGATACTTGAAGTCCAATCACCTGATAAATGACAGTAGATAAAGGACAGCATTACATACTCTTTAAAGTACAGGAGTTGGATCTTATATTGACATAGAACTGAAAAAAATCAATTTGCTGTAGTAGATTTGATTGGTGTCCAAATTGACCTATTCGTATCACATACGTGATACGAATAGGTTACTTATATAATAAGTTACTTATAAAATAATACTTATATAAGTATAAAAAAATTGCATAATTTTAGTATACATATATTGTGTTGATACAGTATATGTGTATTTTCTGCCTTATTGATTTATTATTAGTGTCCATACTGAAGAACTAGAGTACAAGAACTGAGTAGTTCAAAAATAAAGTGTTCCGGTATAAAATATCAAGAAATCCTTAATACTGAGTAGTTCAAAAGTATTCTGCTATAAAATGTCAAGAAATCCTTAATAGCAGCCAGGGTGTAGGTAGTCATAGCAAATTCTCAATCCCTTAAATATATTGACTACCTAGTACCTACCTACTATATGTTTTTAGGAATTTCAAGAATATATTCCAAATCCCAGTAGTACATACCTCCAACACATATTCTAGTTGGAGCCTATTAATCTGGCAACTGAACCCAGTGAAGTAAGGTAATTTCTAACAATATTGTGCATGGTTATACAATGTTAAATCTTTTGTGGGAAAATAATAGGGAATGGAAACAAGCTTAACAATTGTCACAAGCAACTCATCTTGATTTTGTATGGGCTAAATCTGCCTACATAATATGTCCATTTGAAATAATTTGACTTATGTAATGAAAGAATTTTTCTAACAAGCACTTGTTAGAACAATTCTTTCAAAGTCTAAGTTTTGGTCATTTTCCTCCGCATATAAACAAACTTACAAAATCCACTGCTTTTTTACATGCATTGTGCTATTTCTAATTTTTTTTGTTATACAGCTTTAACCACGACTTATCATAAAAACGTTTACTTCTTTTGCTCAGTCAGGTAGCCAATGTGTTGAAGCAATGATGTGTATAAATATTACCACACATAATTGGTTGATAGTGTTGCTTTCTATCCATAAAATTATTAAAATCGATATTGTAGTTTGGCTTTTATTAATTACAAGCAAATTTTACTTCAATGATTTATCTAGGTTGAAAAATCAGGCAAGGTTAGGTTAGGTTGAAAAATAAATTTATCATATAAATGTTAATTTATACAAGAAGTCAAGAAAAAATATAAAGTCCGTCTTATTTTTGAAGCAGATAGCTATCTTGATGACATAACTGCATAACCATAGGATGATTGATGTTAAGCTTCATGTGTTAAGATTATCAGAAACCTTACCTTCCAAGCTAAAATATGTCTATGCCATACACTGACATTATAGACAGGATAAACAAAGCTTTATACGCAATAGTGTCGCATGGAGGAAGCCTTACCACAGTGTTTTAATGTCCATACCAATTAATGCCAGGGTGCACTGCAAGTCAAGTTGATATTAGGGCAGTAAGGGGAACTTGGTCAATCCCTTTTACCCAGTGTTGGGTTGTCTTTAATGTTCTTTTGAATATAGAGAAATATCAAAATACCCAAATAGTATTATAGCTTCTGTAGCATCCCAATTGCCTATTGGTTATGGTTACAAGTAAACACCTTCTACTATTTGGTGAAACAGATATACCATATTCACCAAGGTTTTTTTATACATATCACTAGCTGTTGCCAGCGACTTCGTCCGCACATACTTCGTTTACTCCGCACTGCTCTGCTATATGTTGACCCGACCTGTTAGTAATATCCATGCAAAATTTGAAGTAAATCCGTGCAATACTTTTTGAATTTACCCCGGACATACATACAGACAAACAGACAAAAATTCTAAAAACTATATTTTTACTTCGATATTGATTGTAGATCACGCCCCGAGTATTCTTTAAAAAAAATATTCAATGTACAGTTTTGACTTTCCTACGATTTTATTATATGTACAGATTAGATAGCAAATAAGTAGATGGCAATGCCACCATGCCATGCTCCTGATAGAAAGAAAAACCATCACCTATAGATTGCTATTCTTGTGGTGGGATGGCAATGCCACATGCATAAGTCCACTGGCTACCTAACCCTCCAAACTGGAACATAACAATGACAAGCATTTATGCTGTTGTGGCAGGAATAGGTAAGGCAGTGGTAACAAATACCTGGGCAAGACTTTGCAGTACTATACTACCTACTAATCACAATGGTAGTGACACATATAGCCATTTAGTCGCCTTTTACGACCTGCCTTGCAGAACAGTAGTTTGTCTATTCTTCAAAGGAGCCGGTCAACACGGGGAAAAGGTTATAACACATAAAAATATTAAAAAACATTTAATTTTATACTAAATAAAATATTTATTAAAAATAACAAACTGAGAATATAATGACAAAACAGTATAATTTTATGTAAACAAATACTCTAAAACTTCATAATATTCTTTCTAGACTCCCTGATGCAACTGCCACAAGCATGTAACAAAGTCCTACCTATGAGCAATTACAACTTGTACTTCATTGTTGGATCCAAATCCAAAACTAAAGGAAATGACTTAAGTTTCCTGTTGCATCTCAAAGTCGCTGAGTTCAGAGACAGATGAACTGGCTGCATTACAAATTTTATGAAGGGTATGTGCATAAGCCATTCAACCAGCTACATGTGGTTGGTGATACAGCATTCAAAGGCTGACTAGACCTATGTTTAGCTTTTAGAACACTAATGAACCTTTCAATAACATTTTGGGCCTGGATATGTTTGGCCGTATAATATGCTTCTGGAGAATCTAGTTCTGCATTTCAAATTAGTGTTATCTTTTTTTTCTGAGTGGATTCTCAGAATCTCCTAGAATAAATATATAGTAAAATTATATTTTGTATATATTATTATTTAATTTTACTTACTGTGGATTTGTTATTATTTAAAGTAAGTAAATAAATACAAGTTAAAGACTAGCAACTCGATACCACTGTTACAAATCTTTAAATAAGTCAGGTATTATGTTAATATAGCTGATATGTACTTAGTTGTAATATGAAACAGAAATATGAAAATGTATGGATAACTTCAAAAAAATATAAAATGATGAATTAATATCATCATATTAGTCCTCTTGTAAGGTAGGCAGAGTGAAGCATATGTCAATAGACAATATCATATGTCAATTAAGTCATCCATTGTACTGTAATTGTGCATAAATTTAAATAAGTAGACTCTGGTTAACAAGTTTGTCGGTTAGCGAAATATATGGTAGTCCTATTGCCACATTTTGCTTTATTTGTAGAGGTAAATTATGTGGAGTCACTAGCCCACTAGACATGATATTTTAAAAATAAATATATAATAAAATGAATAAATTTTAATAAACATCTTTAATTTGCAGTAATTTGACCTTTTTTATTTTCCTAAAACTTCAGTAAATAATATATTTATTTTAATACTTTACCATTGACATTTAAATAATGCAAAGAATGGTAGTTTTCCTACAATAAATTAGTTTTTTTATGTTTAGTAGGTCTTATTCTGGTTGTGTGAGTCCCATCAATAGAACTTTAATGCAAAATAACACACATATCAAACTTTATATGATATTTTCATCATTTAGATAAATGTATAAATACATTTTTAAATCCACACTAATATTATAAAATGCATGTTTACTGTCTTACACTTTCACAGCTAAATCTCAATTGATTTTAATAAAATTTGGCATGAAGATAATTGCAGATCCGGGATCATACACAGGCTAACTTTTTTTCAAAAATATACCTATAAGATGCTAAAATAGTGAATGAAAGATTTTATTAAAAACTAATATAGTTTTTTTATGAACAGTGTGTTATAATATTCACAGGCAAAGCTTGCAGGTCAGCTAGTTATTTATTTCATTGATATTTAACAATTTTAGAGACTGTACCCTAACTTATTAGCCTGTCACCCTGCTGCAGGATGGGGAATTTTATATATTTATGTCTAATTGCATGTTATTCAAAGCAGAAATAACTTGTGCTAGTAATATTGGCTGTACAACTTTTTGATCTTTGTGGGTCTCTGATATGCATATGAGCCATGTGCATTAACATAATTGCTGTAAAACCTGCCAATGTGTAAATAGGAAGTTATGGGCAAACTTTCAAAACTTTGGTATTGTGTAAACAATTTAGAAAAAACCTATATTAACCCTTTTATATACTTAAACTTTAGACTTCTGGGTATTTATTTTCATAACAGGTACCAAATCCTTGCACAAACTATAAAATAAATCCTTGAATAACCTTAAAGGTGTAGTTATGAATTGAAATGAAGTAGTTTTGTGGAAAATAAACAGATTTTTATGTTCATAGCTAAGTATCCATATTTATTTACAAATTTTCTTTTGTACAATTGAAAAGGGTCGTCCATCTCTTTAATTCGACGCCGTCGGTTTCTTTTTCTCTCGAAAAATTGATATTCGTCACATATCTACAAAAACAAAACAGATATATTTCACCCGCTTCACAACTTCTTAAAAACAAACTTTCAAGTGGGTTTCACACTTTAAAACATTATCACAAGTAAGTATGCACTTTAAATTCCAAAATTTAATTTACGATCAAAGTTGATAGTGCTAGCAAACAGTTTATTTTGGTTTATTTAAAGATCTCTACAGCAAAACAATTCAATAAAAGCTGGTCAAGAGTAACTTTTTAAGGATTGGTTTATCTGGCATTAGAAAAATTGTAAAAACGCAATACTGCTGTCAAATAAAGTGTCATGGTACGGATAGTCTATATGAAAAAAAAGGTGAACGGTTTTCATAGACGTCAAGTAGCAGGCCTGCTATTGGCCTGTTAATAAGGTGTCATGGTACGAAAAAGCAAGGCAGTTCAAATTCTGTCCTGCTTTAAGAGCTCGTAGTTACCCCCCTGGACTCTGAAAAAAGTCTATGCTTATAGGTATAGTTTTTGTTCCTTTTAAATTAAACTACATACGGAAATTTTCAGGGATGACCTGCAGGGTCAACCTGTTTACAGATTTTTAAGTAAGATATTACACAATATTTAATTTGTATGTATGTAATAAACATTTGTTCATAAAAAGCTTTGTAAAGAATTTTCTCGTCGTTGATTTGCCCGTTGGACGGTCAGACAGTTCGTAAAAAATATTTCTGGACAAATTACACAAATGTATCTAGCCCCAAAGTAAACAAATTCTTTGCTTGTGTTATGGGTGTTAGTCAACGATACCAATCGAACCGAACCCGCTCGATTCGTAGTGAGGTTCGCTAACCATTCGACCAACGGGGCGGTAAAAGAAAAACTATTCTCCACACAAACAGATAGTTTCTCTGATGGAAGCAAATAACCATCTTGTAAGGACACTGCATATATTAATGGCGCTCAGTAATCTGTGAGGCGAGATTATCATATGTATTAGTTTACTAACGACCCAACTAGTTGGTAAAGTTCTGCATCGTCTCGCTCGGGTCTGGCACCACCGCCTTACATATTCCTGCCTCAATAGCGCCAGTGCTTGTCACTGTCGTGTTCCGGTTTGGAGGGCAAGGTAGCCGGTTAACTTATGCATGTGGCATTAGACCTCGCCACAAGATAGCAACGCACCATTAACATCTTTGGTGTCTATAGGCAATGGTTGATTCTTTCCATCGGGAGAACCCATCTGCTCGTTTGCTATCTTATGCTATAAAACCTCTATGCCTGACGAGACGTTGCACAACTCTACCACCAGTAATCTCGAGTGACAAGTTCTACCAGTGTCTTGGCTACCAGGCTAAATACGAAAGATATTGCGATACGATGCGATAAGATATGACATGTTATATAAAAATGTTTTTGAAGGAGCCTGACAAGAAACGTAGATGCCAAAATAAATAGATTCTACACTAAAACTTCGTTTTCACTTGATTTATTTGTTTTTTTCGTATATTAAAAGGCTTAGGCTATAGGTTCATACATTCAAGTAGTAAAAGCGAATATTAATCCCTACCTACTTGAAATAATCCAAAATAACAAACTAATTCTAAATTCATTATAGGATTAGCCATAACTGAGTAAATTGAATAACAGTTGAAGTTAGATAATGGATGAGCGCTGTAACTAGTGCATTGTGTGTTTGATACGTAGACAACAGGCGTATGCTTACAGTCTACAGCTAAGACAAATTATGCTAAGTGCTAGTCTTAGCTACATAATCCTGCAATAGATCATTTTTTTTACGCAGTAAACTGCAGCAACCGACTTCCCATTTCCTTTCCGACTTCCAATTCTGCATCAGATTTTCACCTAATTAAAATGGGACCACACGGGAAGTTATATACGCTCAAACAAAAAAATGTAAACGGTTGACCCTACGGGCCATCCCTGAAACTTCCCGCTACCTTAAAACCGCTAAATTAAGGTATTTAAGCTCAAAAGAGTAAAAACTGTAAGCAAAGTTTTTTTTTCAGTTCAAACATTTATTTTGTTAAAAATGGCAGTATATTGATTTAAAAAAAAACTGTATATTTTGGAAACGATGATCGATTTTGTCCTTTCGAATGGCATTCAACTCAATTTTTGAGATCTAAAATATTGCTATAGCTAAATAATCGATAGGTTGAAAAATTTCGAAGCAGTGTTAAATAACATTTTTTCATAATATTCGTCATTGATAAATCCCAAACAAATTGACCGATTTTGATCTAAGTTACGGTATTTGACCCAGTTTTTAAAGGACAAAAGCTGATATGATTTTTAAGTCAATCGGTGTATTAGCATGAAATTTATTTCAAAAATATTAAGTAAGTTTGCTAAAAACAAAGTAATTTCAATATTTGAAAAGTTGTAACTTTTGAAAATTAGATTTTATTTTGATTTTTGAAACAGCATTCGACGTAGTTTTTTTAGTACTGAGATATCGTAGAATACCAAAAAATGATTGGTTGAAAAATTTCGAAGTTATGTCAAAAAAACACATTTTTCAAAATTTTTCGTGAACGATTACTCACAAACGGATAAACCGATTGTGATGCAATTTATGCATTAGACGTAGTTTTTTGAGGAATAGAGCTGATTAGTTTTTGTACCCATTTGGTACATAAATCTGGAAGTTATACTATATAAATACTGTTTCGCCAAAAAAAATTGGGGTTTTTCAAAATTTCTCAAAATCTCGTGGGCCGACTTGGTTCAAATTTTCGGAAAGTCTAAGTTGAGTGAAATCCAATCGAATGCCATTAACCGCGCCTCGATCCGTCCAGCTGTTCAAAAGTTATGAGATGTCTACATACATACATACACACACACACACACACACACATACATACACACACATACATACATACAGACATACATACAGACATACTGACGTCATCGTAAAGATGGTCGAAAAAGTTTCCTACGACCTCAAAACGTGGAGATCTAGTGAAAACTCGATTTTCAAAAATCGGGGCAAAATCAGTAATTCCTTATCTACATACGTAGCGGGAAGTTAAAAATTCAAAATCGGTTCATAAATGACCGAGTTCTGAGGTAACAAACACAAAAAAAAAAACATACAGCCGAATTAATAACCTCCTCCTTCTGGGGCGTCGGTTGAAAATAGATTACTTTTACAAAAATTTCGTCATTGATAAATCCCGAAATCTACCGATTTCTATCCGATTTACGGTATTTGACGCAGTTTTTTAAGTATTACAATATCGTCGCAGGTTAAAAATCGATTGCTTAAAGTCTGGAAGTTATGTCGAGAAAACACTTTCAATATTTTTCGTCAATGATAACTCCCGTACGGAAAAATCGATTTTGATGAAATTTACGGCATTGGACGTAGATTTGTAGGAAAATGTAAGAAAAGCTTCTTACATTTTGTTATCAATCGGTAAATTAATCTGAAATTTATTTTAAGAAAACATCGTTTCGCAGAGTTTTCGCAGTTTGAGGTTTTTTGACATCACATCAAAATTTCATGAACATTATTAGGGGTCGAAGATAGTAATGACTTCATTAGATTTACTGTAAGACCTAAAGTAGAATTAGCCTTGCGAACTAGTGGTTTAGTCGGTTTGTTATTCCGCAGAGTAACAAGCATTTAATTTATTAATGAACTAGCTGTTGCCAGCGACTTCGTCCGCGCGGACTTTGTTTACTCCGCACTGCTCCTCACCCGTAGGTAAAAGCGTGATAATATGTAGCCTATATGTTGACCCAACCTGTAAGTAATATTCTTGTAAAATTTGAAGTAAATCCATGCAGTACTTTTTGAGTTTACCCCGGACATACATACAGACAAACAGATAAAGAGACAAACAGACAAAAATTCTAAAAACTATATTTTTGGCTTCGATATCGATTGTAGATTACCCCCCAACTATTCTTTTAAAAAATATATTCAATGTACAGTTTTGACTTTCCTACGATTTTATTATATGTATAGATCTTTGGACATTTGCATTAATAGTCCAGGAGAAATCGGCGATGAGTACCGAAAACTATTCTAACTCAATTTTTTATGCAATTCTTTTTAAATTGCCCTTCTGATGATATAAATGCATGTTGCCATGGGTCGACCCCGTGCCGTATTGCTTAAACCGAAACTGTTTAAACAATTGCAAGGTGTTGTTATTTTTCAATCGGACATTTTTTTATATTCTTATATATATATATATATATATATATATATATATATATATATATATATATATATATATATATATATATATACATATATATATATATATACATATATATATATATATATATATATATATATATATATATATATATATATATATATATATATATATATATATAAACAAATAAAAAAGGTCCTATGACTTTTCACGATAAAGTTAATATTTTTAGAGATATGAATTTTTAAAGGTCTCTTTTTAAAAAAATTTAAAAAAAAATTGAACTACCCAAAATTGAATTTTTAAAAAAATCTCAATTTTGGGTAGTTTTGACCCATAAAAAATTTATATTTTAAAAAAGATAAATATTTTTTAAAATTCTTTATACAATAGTTAATAATAACATTCTTAATAAAATTTTGAAAAAATATCACTGTTTTTAGGGTTCCGTACCTAAAAGGTAAAACTGAACCCTATTACTAAGCCTCCTCTGTCTGTCCGTCTGTCTGTCACGAGGCTGTATCTCATAAACCGCAATAGCTAGAAAGCTGAAATTATGTATATCCGTTGCCGCTATAACAAGAAATACTTAAAAAAATGAAAATATTAAGTGGGGTCCCAACTACCCATATACTAAACGTGTTTTTTTTCGTATTTTTTTGCTATGACGGCGCGAAACCCTTCGTGCGCGAGCCCGACTCGAACTTGGCCGGGCCTTTAAATTGTTAATTTCGCTCGTTTAAATGTTAAAATCTAATATTTTTATATGAATGTTAAATTGGGGATTCAATATAAAACATAAGATTCTGGTCTGCTCTAAGTGCAGGCAAATGCAAGGCATATAATATATACAGTTAATCACGGATCACCCATTTCTTGTTGGCAAAATGAGTGGTAAAGGAGATCGCTACCGTCGCATTGTGAAATCGATAGAATCCACACTAATTCTTAGTGGCTTAGCTTACATCAAGCAATAAAAGCAAATACTAGTAGGACGGACGGATATATATGTGCCGTTTTGATCGATGACTTGTTGCCATCCTTGTGGATAGTGCCATGATCTCATTCCTGTAGAAATTTTGAGATTTTTGATTAAAAAAATCTGACAGGTAGTGTTCAGTGTTCTTTTGAGGTAAGCTTTATGCTTCATAAAGAGTTCTGCAACGACCTAAACAGGTGGAAATCTGATGGAGCAAGTTCAGGGCTATACGGAGGATGCATCAACACATCCCAGCCAAGCTCTCTCAATTTTTGCTGCGTGGCTATCGATGAGTGCGGTCTGGCGTTGTCATGGTGGAACACCACGCCCTTCCTATTCGCCAGCTCAATAATCAACTGTTTAAGAAATGGTTCGGAATTGTTACGTTTCAACAAGAATCGCAAATGGAAACACGTTACATTAGGTTTTTCTCAGTGAGATCATGTGGTACCCAAATGTCAATTTTCTTGTATCCAGACTTTCGTAAATGACGTAAAACTGTTTTATGATCAACATCCAGTTCTTCAGCAATGTCATAGCTACTAATATGTCGATCTTGCTCCACTTTCTCAAAGATGGTACTGATTTTTTATGTGACAGGGCGTCCAGGGCAAACTTCATCTTTCACACTAAAATTTCCAGACTTGAAACGCTTGAACAACATTTGTCTTACTCTTATTGATTTTTACATTAGGTCCGTAAACCTCACAAATTTTATTCGCGGCGTTCGTCGCATTTTTACCTTTTTTATAATAAAATTTTAAATTGTACCGAATTTCTTCGTCACATACGTTCATTTTGAATAATAATAATAATAATAATTTCTTTATTGCTCATCAAATCATCAAAATCATTATCATCAAAAATGGCGGAAACTAATTCTTTTATAATTTATTACATCTTCAAATGCACATTTTTAATGGTATTAACACCAGCCTTAAACTTTGATTAGTGCGAGGCGAGTGTTTAATGCACGTGCTTAGTATCAATGCAAGTGATAAGTAATCAGCGTTGTAAAGTGTCATAGACGCTGATTACTAATCACTCGGACTAATCAACGGTTCTCTTTACACATTTATTGCTTAATACTAAGCACCTGCATTAAACACTCGCACTAATCAAAGTGAAATCGGGGCCTAAGAGTCAATTAATGAGCAGATTTAGGAATTTATATTATTATGTTCAACTTTTCATTTTGGATAATAAATAATATTAATGACGTGCTAGCAAGATATATCTTTTATTATTAAATTTCATATTTTAATTTTTAGTATCCTATTCCGGACGAAGACCTTAAGTCCAAAAAAAAAACACAAAAATAATAAACATTAATCAATACATTGCGCGTGGCCCAAAACGCACTTTAGCAATTTTTTTATACTACTTAGTAAATGCAGTTCAACAGTTTGGGGAAATTGTATAACTTATTCGGAGATTATTATTATGAGAAGTAAAGAAAAGCAAACAAGCAAATGTTTTATTTAATTACCATTTAAATTATAATTAGAAAGAATTTACACTCGGGGGAAATTTCATAGCTGAAATATGATTTATTTTAGCCTTAACTCAGAATTCATCCAATATTTATGTATTGTTTCTTATAAATTATTTGATGTTTTATTTACTCGAATAGACGATTACATAATTTTCAATTTATATTCTGTTTTATTTATTTAAGGTCTACCAAGTACTAACTAAATACATATGATTTACTTGATATTTTGTACACTAGTGTGCCATGTAGCAGTATAATATGGAAAAACAAAATTTAATTAGGTAAGGTAGAGCTCTAAAGCTTTTGTTTCACGTATTATTTATTAATATTATATATTATATTGATAACACAAAATATCAAACAGACTAAACAACTAATTAGAAGGGCTTAGTTTTTTTTAGGTTTTTTCGTTTAACAATAAAACTACACTAATATTATGAAGAGATAAGATTTTTTGTTTGTAAAAACAACAACTAAAAACTATTGCAATGATTTAAAAATTTCCTTCAACAATATCAAGCTACATTATCATCGAGTAGTAGGCTACTTCATTACCTAACTGTAAAAGGAGGTTGTGTGTGTGGGTCATGCGTATGAAGTCGCAGACAAGAGCTAGTTATGAATAAAAATTAAGTTTTCGTATTATTTTTGTATCGACATTCTAAAAACTTTTATCATAAGATAGCAAACAAAGTTGATGGGTCTTCCGATAGAAAGAGTCAACCATCGCCTATAGACACCAAAGGCGTTAATGGTGCGTTGCTATCTTGTAGCTAGGTCTAAGGCCACATGCATGAGTCTACCGGCTACCTTACCCTCCAAACCGAAACACGACGGTGACAAGCACCGACGCTATTGTGGCAGGAATAGGTAAGGCGGCGGTACTAGACCCGGGCGAGACAATGCAGAACTCTACCACTTAATAGCCACGATATAGTGACTCACATAGCCAATCGGTAGCCTTTTACGACCTGTCTGGCAGAACAGCACTTGGCCTATTCTTCAGAGGAGCCCGGGACCAACACGGAGAAGGAGCCCGGGACCAACGCGGGGATATCTGATGAATTGACTTGATATTTGTTTACAACATAGCTACTGAACATGGGAATGTTTTTATTTTGAAATCACAATGGAAATGTTAAATTCTACGCATATTATCTATACATATAATTAAATCGTAGGAAAGTCAAAACTGTACATTGAATATTTTTTTTAAAGAATACTTAGGGCGTGATCTACAATCGATACCGAAGCCAAAAATATAGTTTTTAGAATTTTTGTCTGTTTGTCTGTTTATCTGTTTGTCTGTATGTATGTCTCGGGTAAACTCAAAAAGTACTGCATGGATTTACTTCAAATTTTGTATGAATATTACTAATAGGTCGGATCAACATATAGGCTACATATCACGCTATCACCTACGGGGGAGGGGCAGTGCGGAGTAAACGGACTCCGTGCGGACGAAGTCGCTGGCAACAGCTAGTATACATATAAACGCGAAAATCTTGAAGGCACAAATCTGAAATCATGTAAAGCATTTTTACATCTCTCTACAGCTGATCTGCAATACCATCTCCAATTAACATATGATTGGATGGTTTTCAAAGTACTTAATAAAGTCTAACCAACCAGGTGACAAATTGACATTAATGTGCAATCAATTTACTTCGTTATGGATAATCCAATTATGAATGTAGAATGTTTCTTTTTTATCTCGGACTCTTTCGTTTAGATACTAGTGTTAGCTTGAAGTGCCTGGATGTATATTGTATAGCCTACATTCTTTTTCAAATAACATAGATCACGATATTCGAGAATAATCTCGGATGACATGTTTGCATGTTTATGTTAGTTGTTTAATGTTAGGTGTTAGAAAACAAAAAACAGTGACCCAGGAGACCCGGCTTAATACTTACAATTAGTATAAGTTCAACTATCAGAAAATAAAAGCAATACTAATTTATGTACAAAAATAGATTCGCAATGTCCCTCGTGTTGGTCCGGACTCCTTTGAGCAATAGACCGACTGCCGTTCTGCAAAGCAGGTTGCAAAAGGCGATCGATTGGCTATACGTAATACTCACTACCATCGTGACTACTAGGCGAAAGAGATCCGCAATGTCTCGCCCGGGTATTTGGTACCACAGCCTTACCTATTCCTACTATAATAACGTTATTGCTTGTCATTGTCGTGGTTGTTGTAGCCTGTAGACTTATGCATGTGGCATTAGACCTCGCCACAAGATAGCAAGACACAATTAATATTTTAGATGTATATTTTCTTTGTAATATGTAAAACTAGTTATCTGTTCTTTGTAATATGTATATATCTGTTCTTTGTAATATGTATATATCTGTTCTTTGTAATATGCATACATCTGTTCTTTGTAATATGTACCTACAAATGTGTGGAATTACTTACTGATTTTAAATCTTAAAAACAAAATTACAATTTTGTGATGTTATACATTAAAAATAATGTTTATTTAAGCATATATTTTTATTATTTTCTTCATCACATTCGTAGTTTTTAATTTTGTTAATTTTTGCTGCGTATACTAAATATACAAGTAAGTAAGTGCAATTTGTTAATTAGCGATTTTAAAACCTAAGAACAAGCTGTGAATACAATTTTGTGATTTTGTGTATTAAAAATGTTTATTAATAAGAACTGATTTAAATCTGAAACTCTTTTCTCGTTACCTGTACCTGTTTTTTCATTCGGGTGAATCGCAACTACATGTAATATATATTTTTCGGGTCAAAATGCAACTGGGGGCTAATGCTACACTAACCCTCTTGATTCACCTTCGTAACAATAAAAATATTTTTATTTACATTAATATGTCTCCATTTAACACTAATTAGTTAATAACAAGTACAATAATCACTAATGTTCATTACATTTATGGCTAGTGTAGTAATGTAATATTCCCAGTAGCCCAATTTTGTGCGCTGACCCGATTTGGTATATTGATGTTAATTGTTACAACAGGATCACGTCA
The DNA here is from genome assembly GCA_036924255.1 of Apodemia mormo. Taxonomy (NCBI): domain Eukaryota; kingdom Metazoa; phylum Arthropoda; class Insecta; order Lepidoptera; family Riodinidae; genus Apodemia; species Apodemia mormo. Next base: position 6,095,378 of record JAUPFN010000012.1, on the reverse strand, counting down.
TCAATTCAGTACGTTGATGTGACAAATATATAACGGAATTACAATACGGCTTTAATACGGCGTTGTGGAATTTCCAAGGCCAACACACAAGCAGAAAATTATACATTTTACACAGTGAGCTCTAATTAACTATATTCTACACAGTTTTACTTAGCGATGAGATGTTAAAACGCCGATATACAGATGGACCCCAAACATTTAGATTTTTTAATATAATAGCAATTACAACGAGAAAAAAGTTTAAACTTCATACGATATTTGGTACGGTGAAGGGAAGAGAAGGGGGAAGGCCCTTTGAAGACTAGATCTTCTGCCATTCTAATTATTTTTGTGTTATATCACTCACCCCGTGCTTAGGCAAACTGGAAAAACTTTAAAAACAACAAAGAAAAATATCGACACGCAGGGATTGAAACCAGGAATTGATTGATCTCTAAAATAATTAGTAATACGAAAGTACTGATCAAAATTATAAATGTGAATTTCATCTGTGACGATGAACTCATTTAACTAGTTAACCTAGCGATCAGTACAACCGGCGTAATCGATCACATAGCAAAGAATTTCGCCACGTCGAGTCTATCAACACTAGCTCAGTGGGAGAGCGTTCCGGCTTTAGGGAGAAGATCGCAGGTTCAATCCCTGCATGTCGATATTTTCATCATTACCATCTTTGGAGTCTATAGACGATGGTTTTCTTCATTAGGAGAGCCATCTGCTTGTTTTTTTATAAAATAAAAATAAATTAAGAGTTACAGAGACCAAACAAGTCTATATTAAATTCGTAGTTGCTCCTAAATCAACATAACTAAAAAAAAAACAAATAACGACCGTGATGAATTAATTATACGAGTGGGAGGGTTGGGGGGTCAAACGTCTCAAAGAACCGGGTCCGCTGTGCAAAGGTTATTTTCTAAAGGACTAATAAGGTGTAATTAGTATGACTACAACATTTTTACGGAAAATATTACCTACATTACTTAAATAAATAATTCCCCGCGTCGATCCAGGCCTGTTTTTGAAGAATGCATCAACTGCCTAATTGCTGGGAACCTCGCGCAGGAAGATAGAAGAATAGCATGACACTAGCGACTACTATTTAGGCAAGTTCTGCCCCGTCTCGACCATCTTTGGTACCACCGCTTCACATATGTATGCGTATATAATATATATATATATATATATATATATATATATATATATATATATATATATATATATATATATATATATTAGGGTGGATCGAAAAAAAAATTTTTTTTTTCTTAGCATGGGGGTAGAATTTGTAGCTTATAAAAAAAAAATTTCAAAAAAAAAAAATTTTCGCAACATTTAGAGATAGCCCACTCGTTTTTTAATAAATTAATGGATCAAATGGACTTATTCTAGCGAAAAAAATTTTTTTCCGTCAAAAATCGTGGAAAACATGAAAAAATAATTGCATATGATTTTTTTTTCACTTACCTTTTACTTTAATACAGATAAAAGGGCTGCTTAATTCTTTATTTTTCGCTTAAGTTACAAAAATAATAGGAAAAAAATTTTTTTGACTTCTGATTTCCATTTGGCTTTCAAAAAGACATTCCACAGATTCTAAAACATCGTTTAAATATTTTAAATTTTTTTCGCTAGAATAAGTCCATTTGATCCATTATTTTATTAAAAACGAGTGGGCTATCTCCAAATGTTGCGAAAAAAAATTTTTTTTTTGAAAATTTTTTTTATAAGCTACAAATTCTACCCCCATGCTAAGAAAAAAAAAAATTTTTTTTTTCGATCCACCCTAATATATATATATATATATATATATATACACATATAATAAAATCGTAGGAAAGACAAAACTGTACATTTAATATTTTTTTAAAAGAATACTTGGGCCGTGATCTACAATCGATATCAAAGCCAAAAACATAGTTTTTAGAATTTTTGTCTATTTGTCTGTATGTATGTCCGGGATAAACTCAAAAAGTACTGCATTGATTTACTTCAAATTTTGCATGAATATTACTAATAGGTCGGGTCAACATATAGGCTACATATTATCACGCTATCACCTACGGGGGAGGAGCTGTGCGGAGTAAACGAAGTCCGCGCGGACGAAGTCGTGGGCAACAGCTAGTATATATATATATATATATATATATATATATATATATATATATATATATATATATATATATATATATATATATATATATATATATATATATATATAATAGGAATATTATTCCTATCGCAATCGCGTTTAGGTTTGGAGGGTAGAGTAGCTGGCAAACTCATACATGCGGAATTCCATCCCCGTCACTCTGATAGCAACGCACTATTAACATCTTTCTTGTCTATAGGCGAAGATTTTCTCCTTCCATTTGCTTGCTTGTACCGTATGAAATAAAAAAAAAAAACAAATACCTGTACGCCTATATCCCGAAAGAGATAGACAGTGCAAAGCACAGACGAGACGAAACAGTGCAAAGCATAGAGATGTATTATGTGAACATGTCTCGTCTTTAGATATATGTATGTCTCATATATCTTTCCTAAAGGACGCCAGCCCGCTTAGAATAAACAACGTGAGAAAATTTTGTCGACTTATTTCTCGTCTTCGAAGATATTATCGCTACGTGTTTACTGTCGCTGAAATGGTTGCACACGTGATTCGACGCGATGCTTCTGAAGTAAAGATAGTAGCGGTTCCATAGACCACTACATGTATATTAGGATAAGCGAGATATTTTCAACATCGACAAATATGTCTTCTTCCGTATGTGACATATAATGAGCAGTCTAGACGGTTTAAAATGCGTTCCAGCAAAGACAAATCACTAATCAGGATAACAATGATCTTAAGAATTAGTTTAGCATTACTTTTGTTTAAAACTACAAGATTTTAAGTTATATGTACAAAACGAAACCATGTTAGTTACTTTTCTTATAAAAGGGGAGGCAAACAAGCAGGAGGTGCACAGGTAAGTGATCACCGCCGCCCAACGACCACACAACTCATAGACCCCTAATAACAGGCGAATGGCTTCTGTCAACACATCTGACTTATAGTTCCGATGTAAATGTCCATGCACCAATACCCAATCAGTGTTGACCAATCAGATCCTCTGTACATCTCTATCTTTCACTGTGGCCTTGAGTAAGCCAATCACAATGTTGCAGCTCAGCTCATCTAGTTGCCAGAATGCATTCAATACGGAAAATCGAACATTAGGCGTCTATGTATTACTGTGTTCAATAAATTACCAAACATAATAAAATCGCTGCCGATAAACAGGTATAAAATACAACTGCATAAATGGCTAATTACAAAATGCTTCTACTCTGTGGAAGAATATTTAAATTGTAAAGATAATGCAATTAATATCTAGTCAGATCCTAAAATAGTTAATGAGAATGTTAATGTATACAGATTTAGTGTTTGTTAGTTATTATGCGTGATATGATTATCTCTAATGATATAATATAATGATATAATATAAATGGAATATATAATAGATTAGATTAATAAATATTTAGATGAAGACATATTTGTATGATGATGAAATTAATAATTAAATTGTTAGTTAAATTGAATAATATATTAATAATTAAAATCAAATAAGCAAAATCAACAAAATCAAATGACATATTATTAATTTAAAAATAAATAATGAAATATAAATTAAAATTAAACTAATAATTAATAGCAATGTTATGTAGTATTTTAGTGATAAGAAATTAAGATTTGCACACCTTTAAATGGTAGAATAAGTAGAACTATATTGAAATGTACCTATCTGACAACCTTGTATACCTTATTCTGGCAAATAAAAAAAAAGATTATTATTATGGGCTGTGTGGTCGATGCCGCCGCCCATGGACATCCGCAATACCAGAAATCTTGCAGTTACTTTGCCAACCTTTTAAGAATAAGTAAGCCCTTTTCCCAAACTGCTCGTACGAGCAGTAACATCATCTACCAGGCGCTAACTAAAACTGTTCCTGTAAATGTTAAATTATCAAATCATCCTAGAAACTTGTGGAATGGTATGATACGCCTCGTTATTATTATATTGGTTGCTAACGGTTACAGCTAAGTATGACGGATTGTCAACCCGGCATATGTCTGAGGCGATACGAAGTTCGCTAGATCAGCTTGTATTACATATACATAAATACCGTCACGCCCATATCTGTGATGAAATAGACTAAAGTGCAACGCCCCGACGACACATCATTACATAGTATAAAACAAAGTCGCTTTCTTTGTCTGTCCCTATGTCCTTATGTCCCTATGTATGCTTAAATCTTTAAAACTACACAACGGATTTTGATGCGGTTTTTTTTAATAGATAGATTGATTTTTGAGGAAGGTTTAAGTGTATAAACCTTTCCAATATTCCCACGGGAACAAGAGCTGCGCGGGTGAAACCGCGGGCAGGTCGCTAGTGTGTATATAAAATAAACATGTCAAGGACGAAAAGCCTTATACACTCTGATAAATGAAACTTATTGGCCATGTAGTTACTGTTCTATTTAAAAAAGTTTAAGTGGATTGTGAAACCAGGGAAAAATACGAATAATATGACTACGAGCACAATTACGTCCGCGCCTCTATGCGTGCGTGGTGTGTACAGATCAATCATCATTCATCACACCGCTAGTTGGAAACTAAGGTCTATTTAAGGATGCAGTATGTGAACTTGACGATTCAGCTACTGTTGCTTCATATTTTACGACTTTTGAATGCGATCTTTTTATTTATCATAAGATATGATACCAAACAAGCAGATGGCTCCCCTGTAGGCAAGAGATATCTGTCACCTGTAGACAGTAGACACCAGATGTTAAAAGAGCGTTGCTATCCGTGTGGTGGGATGTTAATATCTTTCAAACTAGAGATGTGTAACTCCGGACGTGCCGAATCAAAGGTTCTGATTCCGGGGCCGGATACGATAAGCTTATTTATTCCTTCAATCCTTATCGTCTTCGCGCAATCATTTATTCCGGCCAGAATGGTGAGCGACTGAGAGTATGACGATTAGAATGAGAGAGAGAGAGAGAGAGAGAGAGAGAGACGCGACAAGCGATAATCAACCTAAAAAACTTCTTAAATAATAAAGGAATAAATAAGGTGAATCATATCCGTGCCTGGAGCCGGATTAAGTGAATAAATTCAGCTCAAGAAATAAAGATTACCCACCACTATTCCAAAGCATAACACAATATTGATAATCACTGGCGATATTGCATTAAGAATGGGTATGACGATGGTATCGAACCCGGGCAAACAAAAAAAATTACACACACCACATTCATTTGAAATCCATCACAATATAGACACGTGTATACTATTATGTTTTTTTTTTATATAAAAAAGGGGCTAACAAAGAGGAGCCTCACCTGATGGTAAGTGATTACCACCGCCCATGGACAGCCACAGCACCATAGGTCTGTGCCTGCATGTTTCTGGCTATCATAATGTCATATCATGTCATGTTCATGGTCTATGTAATGTTTATGGCTAGTCTATTCTCAAACCTAGAAATAATTTTATTTTTTTGCTTATGGTCGATTGAGCAGAAATGGTAATGGAATTATTTTTAATTAATTTCATTGCTTATTTCTCAACTTTAAATTAGCTCTTGACGAACTTGTACATTATCCTTCATCAAGGCGTGTGTAATAATACTTTTATTATGACATGAATACTTTACTAGGTGGTAGAGTTCCGTAACGTCTTGCCCGGGTATGTGGTACCACCGCCTTAACTATTCCTGCCGCAATGCGTCAATGCTCGTCATTGTCGTATTCCGGTTTGGAGGTTAAGGTAGCCGGTAGACTTGTGCGTGTGGCATTGCTATCCCGCTACACGGATATCAACGCACTATTGACATCTTTGGTTTCTATAGGCAATGGTTTCTCTTTCCATTTTGTTAGCCAGCCATCTGCTTGTTTGCTTTCTTATGAAATATAAAAATACTTCCCGATGTTCCCTTGTATTGGTCGGGGCCCTTCGTGTAGAAGGACCTTTCAGACCTGCGTTCGTGCCAGGAAGATCTTAAAAAGCGAACAATAGTCTAAACTACATGTTTAGACTATTAGTTATAGTTTAGACTACCATGGTAATTACTACATAGTCTCGTAATTACCATGGTAACAACGTCTCGCCTGGCTTTGGTACCACCTTTTTCTTTTGCAATGCCTTGCTTGTTACTATGCATTCCAGGTTGTAGGGTACAGAAGCTGGTAAACTTATGCATATAGTATTAACATCTCGCTACACAGATAGCAACGCTCTTTTAACATCTTTGATCTACAGGAGATTTTCTCTTGCCATCGACAGTATATTCATCAATAGTATCAGAATATACCCTTATGTCCCATGATATAGATATAAACTTATGCATGTGGCATTAGACCTCGCCACAAGATAACAACGCACCATTGACATCTTTGATGTCTATAGGCAATGGTTGACTCCATCAGGAGACCCATTTGCTTGTTTGTTATCTTATGATACGAAAAAAAATATCATCGGTTCAAATCTCTGGTTGAACAACTCATTTTACATTTGAGTTTTCTGATAAACATTACCTGCTCTGCCCTCCAATTCACGTAATTGAGTCAAAGCGCTTAGGGCTCAGGCATACATAAACACCATAGAACGTCGAGACGTGCTACGACGCAGCGTAATATGTAAGAAAATGTGTAAGTGTCTTAAATGCTTCGACTAGCTTCCCGCTTGATTACGTGAATTAGGCCCCTGGACTTTCAATGTGACTCATGAGTTGATACTTGGTAGGCTTGTCACCAACCATTTTACGATCATAATAGGTTTATTATGGTAATAATAAGTATAACACTGGGTTTGTAATTTGTATATTGGGATCCGATTTGGGATCGAAAAAATAACTTGCCCAAATCGGTTATAGAGTGAGTAACAAAATCCCTGTCAGACTGGAAAGGGGTATACAAGTGGATAACATTATTAAACAGCAATGAAACAATTCTAGTTACAAAATAAAAATATTATGGAATTTTAAAATGCTCGTATTTACCCTTCAACTTCCCTAAAATTTAGGTAATATTTTAAACAGATAACAGCCCAAGAGAACAAACAAGTCAAATCAGCGGCCGTGCGTAGACATCGGATGGAGCGACCGCTCTTTAATGAAGCCGCCCGTCGTCTTCCAATATTTTGGTCGACATTTTGTGTTGCGATAGTAATATTTGAAATATCGTGATTAATTATTGTAATCGGTGAAAATGTTTTTATCTATATCCACAAAATAATAACAACATAATATCATAAAGCTGATGAGTTTGTTTGTTTGGTTGAACGCGCTAACCACTGGATGTACCAGTCAGATTTTGAAATATATTTTTGTTTATGATAGCCACATTCACGAGGAAGGCTATAGGCTAGCTTTTTACCCGAGTTAAATATGTTACAGGATAATAATTAACTAAAACTGGCAAATCGTGGGAGCTTTGCAGCTTTGCGTGTGCTTCAAGATATTTTTTTATAGCAGGGGGGGGGCAACGAGCAGGTGTTGCACCTGACGGTAAGTGATTACCGTCGCCCAAGGACAACTGCAATACTAGATATGAGCTTGTAACATCTTTCCTCCCGCTTTTGTAAATTGCAATCTGTGGGGAGTGATTTAGATTTTTGTGAAATGCACGGAAACGGAAGTGTGTAAGAGGAAGCCGAGGAGGCGCGCGGTGTTAAAGCGGATACAGACATTACGAAACATATGCAGTGCACTGTTGCTCTACCCATATTTCGTAATGTGTGGACGTTCGTAGTCGTTGCGAGTCATGTACAAATTCATATCAAAGTATGCGTTACGAGGCGTCTACGGCGCATGCTTGATGCTTCACAAACTCTACCATTGCGTGCGCTCATTGATCTATTTCTAAAGCCCTTCTTCACAATGGGCCATGATGGTCGACTAAAGGCATGCACCTTAGTGTAGAGGGCATAATGTCTATGATCGGCCATCATCGCGTATGATCGAGCGCAATCGCCATGGTGTCGTTACATCAAAAGAATCATGGCCCATGATTGCGTGCGCGTCCATACATTCGCCGATTAATCAGTACATAGTTATCTCAAGCGTAGTGATTGTATACTCTTTGGTTGTCTCTGGTACATTCTAGACGGTGTAGACATTAAGTAAATGATTATAAGAACTAAGTAAAAACTAACCGCAGCCGCGTTCACCTCGCTATTATTCATCTTCGATAGACGTCATAACATAACAGTAGACAGTTAGTAAATGAGTATTCACGATTGTGTGGAGAGTTGCCCGATCATGATTGATAGGCCATCATGGTCCAATGTGAAGAGGAGCCATAAGGGAGAATAGATCATTGAGCGCGCGAGTTGACCATCAGATTCTAGCAACATAGATGTCAGATGTTGAACACCGTGTGCGACTGTGTAAGGCCCGCTCGTACCTTTTGTCTGCACCAGATTGACTAGGATGTGATCTACCTACATACTTGGTTCTTCAAATTTCTTCAGTAAGTACTAATAAAATTACTAAGTAGCAAGCACGAAATAAATTAACAGTTTAGAAGGCAGCCTTCAAAATAAGAAGATTGCAAGGTGAATACGGGACTTGATAGCAAGAATCATTTCAATGAGGAAGCAATACAAATCTGTCACAGCTCATAAACATTTTATAAGATATTTACAGTATCTTTACATCGGTTTTCATATGACGTAGATAGTGAACGAAATGTCTATAGACTTTTCAGTTTTCAGTTCACAATTCACTGGTTTAACAGTAGGCAAAAGTGGTTATCCTCATCACCATATTTTAGCTACTTGATTACGATGATTGCCTATTTATAGCGATAACCAAGACAGACAAGTTTACATGCTCATCCGAAAGTGGTAACACATCACCCAACAGACTCTGATCTGCTACTGAGATTTTGGATTTTCGAAAAAACCACAATAACACTTTGCTCAAACTTGGTATCAAACCAAAAAACTCATGATCTGACCTATATAGGCTAAACTCTAAACCACAAAGCAACCAAATATTTACAATATCCGTATATTTGCTTCTAGCTTCAAAATAAGAATGTAACACATACCTCATTCCAATGAGGGATGATGAGATAATTGGTAGTTGTATTTTTCTGCAATTATACCTATGCTTTATAACGACATTCCAAATTGTTAATTCACATACTTTGTTGTTTGACAAATGTCTATATACAGAAAATATTGAATATGTATTAACTAACATACATTTTTAAATGATCAAAGTACTTTGCAAAACTGATGATTAAATTCTTTAAGATATTAGTATTGAGCATTTTGCAAATATATTACTTCTAGCTGAACCGCGCAGCTTCGCCCGCGAGTAGATTAACATGTCGTCAAGATAGCTTTTCATACAAAAATCATCCCCTATTTCAACCCTTTAAGGATTGATTTTTGAAAAAAAATTAGCCTATGTTTGACCCCGGCTCTTCAACTACTTCCATGCCAAATTTCATGAAAATCGGTTCAGTGATTTAGTCGTGAAATCGTAACAGACAGACTTTCAAATTCATTAATATGGATTATATCACATTAAGACAAACCAACAGAAGCAGTAGACATAATTAAATTCAAAAGATCAACAGAATTTGTTCCAATTTTTCAACTTGTTTCTTTTTTAAAAAAAAATTAACAATTCACTGCCTCATTGGTGTAACAATATCAGGATAGTACAGATGCTAAGAACTCCAAATGCAAGTACAGCTGAGTAATTCATTCTACAAGCATGTTTGTTGTACTTAAAAAGCATAACAACTGTAATATTTTAGCTTTACTAGTCACTCTGCAGCCTACTTTTTGGTTACAGTATGCATGACATAATAGTATTTTTATAGAAGAGAACTAAGGAGTTAGGGAGTTTCTCTCATAGTATGGGAGATAGCTTGCCATTGGATTACTAGTTTTAATTTTAATAAGTATTTTCTTGTAGTTCTCAAGTTGTATAAGCTTGGAATCACTTCCACTGTCTATTTAGATGGTTTACTAGCTAACCCGCGCAGATTCGCTCGCGAGTAGATTAACATGTCGTCTAGATAGCTTTTCATAGAAATTTCATCCCCTATTTCAACCCTTTAGGGTTGCCAAAAAATTAGCCAATGTTTGACCCCGGCTCTTTTTTTTATATTATAAGATAGCAAACAAGCAGATGGGTCTCCTGATGGAAAGAGTCAACCATCGCCTATAGACACCAAAGATGTTAATAGTGGGTTGCTATCTTGTGGCGAGGTCTAATGCCACATGCATAAGTTTACCGGCTACCGTACCCTTCAAACCGGAACATGATAACGATAAGCACTGACGCTATTGCGGCAGGAATAGGTAAGGCGGTGGTACCAGACCAGGGCGAGACAATGCAGAACTCAACCACCTAGTAGCCACGATGGTAGTGGCTCGATAGCCAATCTTCAACTACTTCCACGCCAAATTTCATGAAAATCGGTCCAGTAGTTTAGCCATGAAAGCGTAACAGACAGATAGACAGACAGACTTTCGCATTTAAATAATATTAGTATGGATTACAAAACGGTAATATATCACCAGCTAAACACAACCTAAACTACTTACTGTTTTAGCATTTTAAGTCTGGCAAAGTTGAAAGCAGGGTTAATATTAATAAACATTAATATAAAGTTTTGCCGCATGCAGTCAATTATGTGTTTAAAGTTAGTATTGCAGAGTGAATAACTAAGTATTACAGAAGTATGAAAATGTATGCTATATTACATAGTATCTGCACGCCCATATGCCCGAAGGGGTAGGCAGAGGTACAACAAGTGCACCCACGATTAGCCAGATACTTGGTCCCACAAATGTGATTGGTGGCAAGCCTATCGCCAACCGGGCACATTCCAATCCCCGGCAACTTTTTTTTTATAGCAGAGTGGGCAACGAGCTGGTGGTGCACCTGATGGTAAGTGAAGTGTGTGTTTATCAGAAAACTGAAAAAACACTTTTTTTTAAGTGCCCGACCCGGGAATCGAACCCGAGGTCCCGGGTGTGGTCAACGACAACGCTGGACCACTAGACCACAGAGACGACAACATTACATAGTAATATGTAAATTATAATGGAGTATTTTTTTACAAAAGCAGTTGGAACTGGGATCTATCCCTAATGAACTTACATTGGTCTACTGTCCAGAAATGTATTATTTTAAATAACCAGCTTAAGAATATGTAAAACAATTTTCATTAAGACATGCATTATACTCCTGCATTATAGACAGGATTGGACTGAAACAGAAGGGTTCGGATGGCACCCCACAAGTCTGGAGTCCAAGATAGCATAATAAATGGTAAATAATATTATCCAGGTTTTTTATTTCATTTCTCTCTAATTGTATGAGCAAACTATCTGATCTAGTTACCATTTACAAGAGCTGAGACTTAGCTGGTGCGGACTCCTTATCCTACCTACCATCTGGCTAAATAAGGCTCTTAGAAGGCCCAGCTGGCAAACATCACCTTGAGTTTATGCCCAATCTGATACTGGTTAAAGACAATTTTTTATGCATAGGTTTGGACTACATGATCTGAGCTGAATAGATAATCTACTCGGCTCAGACTACGAGGCAGTCATACTGTAGTCAAGAGTTTATTTATTTCATGATAACCAGCTTAAAAGAATGCATAATTATTTTGGTTAAGATGTGCATTTCACTCTTGCTTCTGTTATATATTTTTTTAAATGGAGTTCGATTAAGTTTTTCATATCACATTTTTTGCATATGAGGGAATTGACTTGAAAATGATTTTAATTTAGAGGGTATGTCTGCTGTCCTCGGACTATATACAACATCCAGCCAACTTAAATTTTTTGAGGCCCACTTAATCAGGAAAGAAATTTCTGTTATTCTGTCTTATCTGAATTTTAGTATCTCTTTTAATTAAAAATTCTTGTAGAACACATTTATTGAAATTTTTTCCTGAATACATAGGCTTCAAAAAACTTTTATTGGCAATGTGTTGTATAATGGCATTTTAGTTCGTGGATGGCAGATGTGCAAGTTTTTATTTTGGATACTACATATAAGTATATTAAATTCTAGAAATTTATAGAGAATCTGTAGAGCTCATCAGTGATTTAAAATTTATATTAAGGATTATGAGTGCATGCAATTTACAGAACAAAATGTTAGGTTCAAATTATTATTCTATTCAAAACTAGCTGTTGCCTGCGACTTCGTCCGCACGGACTTTGTTTACTCCGCACAGCACCTACCCCGTAGGTGATGGCGTGATAATATGTAGCCTATATGTTGACCCAACCTGTTAGTAATATTCATAGAAAATTGGAAGTAAATCCATGCAGTACTTTTTGAGTTTACCCCGGACATACATACAGACAAACAGAAAAAAATTCTAAAAACTATATTTCTGGCTTTGATATTGATTATAGATCACGCCCCTAATATTCTTTTAAAAAAATATTCAATGTACAGTTTTGACTTTCCTAGGATTTTATTATATGTATAGATAAAATCAATAATATATCTTCGGTAAAAGTAAGGGAAGCTCATATAAATTACACAGTTTTACTTTGTACCACAAATGAAATAAATATTTAGGGAAATTATTTTTTTCCTTTCCTTTATGTATCAACAGTATCAGTAAATATTTTCTCAGAAATTAGAAATCAAAGAAACTTTATTTAATAAAACTTTTTACAAGTTATTTGACATTTAACATTTTTTAAAACTACTACCAGTTCGGAAACACGACCACACACTGAAAAGGTCTGGCAGAAAAAACTCAGCAGGCTTGTCTTTTCACATATCTCACTCATGTCATTTTTTTCAAAGTATCACAATATAAAAAAATTATAAAAAATATATATGAGATCTATCTAAAAAACCTATTATTAGTATTTTAATATAAAATATTTATATGTTAATTATAAGATACTTATAAGAATTTAAAGCACTTAAAAGTAATTCTGGTAAACAGACTACATAGTTAATACAATTAAATAATTATTTGCGTGGTCCCTTATTTTTCCATCAAAAGCACAAGCATACAACATATTTTTTAATAATGTATTCGTTATGAATTGCTTAAAGCCCAGCAATAAATAAATTTAATATGTAGGCTAATAAAGATGAAGACATAATATATAACGTTGTATTACTTGTTTTAAATAACACGATATTCCGCAACGTTATCACAAGGAAGCCGCGCTTAAATCCAAAGCGAATTTCGCTGTAAACATTGCCTATTTTTATTCTCAATCAATGACCGATTAATGTATTATGAAAAAGAACTACTTACCATATAAAATCCTTGCAGTGAGAACAAAACGTTGGTTGCTTGAAGAATCTCGGCATAAACTTGTGGTCTTTCACGAAATAAATATTCTTCTTCTTCAGAGCGCCTTTTCTTCCTCGCAGTTTAAACTGTCCTGCTTTCACATCACCACCACCATCATCACAATTATTATCCTCGTCTGCCATCGCGAATTACCTGGGGCTAGTTACCGGTTCCCGCTGGAAATTAATGAATTTCACAGTAATTCGCTAACGAGCAAAATACAAACGAACGAGCTACCGTCCTCAACCGAACGTCATCGCGTTTTGACATGAAAATTTGCACAAATGTGAAATAAAGAAAAATAAAAAGTCAATGTCGATTGTCGGTAATTGTCAATGTCATGTGTCAAACGTAACAAAGCAGATGACCATAGAGTTCAGATATATTATAATATAAAACTTTCGACAATTATTATTATTCACTGTGATACCTACTAATGGATGATGATATATAATATTTTATTTGCTACGAAGAAACTTTGCCTTACAACCTAACTTTTATGCAGCAAAATATCTTCTAAACTCGAAGATATTAATCTATACTTTCGTAATTAGATTGGTATCTATAATCGTAGTACCTATATATTGTAGACCCCTTATCCAAATCAAAGAATAAAAACGTGTGCTGTGTGTATTCATGTAATCACGTAAATTACTATAAGTTATGCGCGCGCATCGCGATATCAGCTAAATATTTGTCATGTTGTTTTTCTTCAATTTGCAATGGGTTTCATTTTTCTATTATATTATTTGGTTTAGAATAGAATAGAATATATTTATATTCAAAGTAAGTATTAACATACATTTTTTGAATGTCAGACACAAATTTATATTTAGAATAATACAGGAAATAATATTTAATAATAAATCGTATTAGTGGTTGTCACCCACACAGTATTGTAATATGCCTTTTTACAGAGAACCCTTTTTATGTATGTTTTGAATTTTTTCGGATAAATTAATTATTTCTTCGGGTAATTTATTGTACATGCGTACTCTAACACCTATAAAACATTTTAAGGTCTTACTTAGTCTATATTTTTGTGTTGCTATCTTATTTTTATTTCTTGTATTGACACTATGTATATCCTTATTTTTAGAAAATGTGTGAATGTTTTTCCTGACGTACATAAAATTTTCATCAATATATTGACTATGCACAGTCATTATATTTATTTCTTTAAATAACTGTCTCAATGATGCTCTACTACTTAAATTATATATTGCACGTATCACCCCTTTCTGTAGAATAAAAATTATATTAATGTCAGCTGCTCTTCCCCATAATAAAATGCCATATGCTATATGGCTATAAAAATGACTAAAGTATATAAGACGTGCAGTTTGTACGTCCGTCAAGTCTCTTATCTTCCTAACTGCAAAAGCGGCAGAACTAAGCTTTTTTGTCAGGCACAAAATGTGCGGTCCCCATTGTAATTTCGAGTCAATGGTTAAACCAAGAAACATTGTGGTATTTACATATTCTAAACTTACGTTATTTAATTTACTAGTATTATTGTCAGTAATTGATTTCACATATTGTAAAAAAAATGTAAACATTTTGTTTTATTCGCATTTAATGACAAGTTATTAACACTAAACCGTTCTTGAACTCGTGAAAGAGTGCTATTTACTTCGTCAGTATTAGGGCTATGTCTATCTACCTTAAAAATTAAAGATGTGTCATCCGCAAATAGCACAATTTCATACAAGTTCTTAACAATGAAAGGTAAGTCATTTATATATATTAAAAAGAGAAGAGGTCCCAAAATAGATCCTTGAGGTACTCCCATTTATACATGGGAACCTACAGAATGAGCTCTATTAATTTGTATTTTTTGTAACCTGGCTCGTAAATATAATTTAAAAAAATTATTTACCCTATCCTATGTAGCGGTTTAAGCAATCTTCAAACGCTACTAAAGAAAATGATAAAAAATGGAAGAAAATGGAGTTGAAAATAAAATCCTGAATCGCCTGTTAATTATATCACTATGTCCCTTCAGTGGTACGCACCAGCGCACAGTGTGTTAAGAACCTCGATTTTGTTTCACTTTGTTTTTATTCGAAAATACTATAGTCAATATCATTGCAGACGTCAGAGTAGAACTCCCAATGCAATACAGCTTTTAGTTATTTTTAAAAACTGTTTCAAAGTTTGCCTATATCGGGTCTAAAAATTTACAAAACATTTTTTTGCAGAAAAACCAAATTAAATACTATAAAGTTGATTATGCATTTAATTGTGCACATATAACTATACTACCTTTAAAACATTTCCCTATTTACTGTGGTGAAAATAAAGTGGAAAATGTGTTTTCATCATTTTCAGCCTTATTTATTTTTCTTGAGTATAACGCCGTATTAGAAGAAGATTTATACATGAATCGATAGGTTTTATAAATGACTATAATCTGTATTAAAATCGTATTCTAATTCTGCGGAATTCAAAAGATAAACGATATTTAAATTTTTATTCAGGGTTGACACTTTCAAATACGGATAATAATAGTATTTGGTATCCGGATGAAAAAATATAATAAAATATTATATATTGTTTTATCTCTTAAATCTTAAGGGTTGCAGCCCTTGTCGCTAGGCCGCCATCTTGGAAAAAAGGGTGCAAACACTTTTTCGCGTTATTTGGAAACTATGCGTCCTACAAAAAAATTCGTAAAAACAAAATTTGTAGCAAAAGCCTTCAAATATATTTTGGCCTAAATTTAAAATTAAAGAAGTTATAAGCAAAAAACCTTCGATGTTCGAAAACACTACTCACACCAAATTATGTTTTATCAATGTGTAATTGACTGCGATCACTTATTGACATCGTTTCTGATTATTCAAATAAAAACAAATAATAAAAACTGCACTTTCTTTTATATAAATCCAAGAGAAAACATAATACAAATAAATTATGCGAGTGATACTCAAAATAAATTATTTGCGGGCACAGATTACGTTACGTTTTGTATTAATTGTCATCGACATAGTAATACCTTAATAGTACACAGAATTTACCATAGATCATATATTATTAAACTTCTTCATACTAAAATAGGTTTTATGTCATATATTTAAAGTTCAAAATCAAACGATGCGTAGGCGCTTAAGCGTCTTGTGATATCAAGCGACGATCAACTTTGTAGGCTTTTCGTTTTGACCGGATTCTCATGAGCATTGACGAACCTGGACAACTTTGGAAAGCCGTAACAGCGTTTTAAATGGATGAAATTAAAAAAATATACAGAGAAAAATTATCCTCAAAAGACCGTCCATAAGATTGGTCTCAGGTAATTTTTTTGTAAAATGTATAAAAAAAAGTTATTGAGCAGAAAAGAACATTTTTTTTAGAAATTATCTCACTGTTTTGCTTATAATTTCTTTAATTTAAAATTTAAGACAAAAAGTTTTATGAACGTATTTGTAGACAAAGCGATTTGCTATAAATTATGTCTATACGAATTTCTTGTAGGACGCATAGTTTCCGAGATATCGCGAAAAAGGTGTTTGCACCCCTTTTTCCAAGATGGTGGTCGGGGGATAAGGGCGGCAACCCCACAAACTTGGGGTTAAGCTTCTATTGATTTCCCACACATGTCACAAAAATAAAATTGCATCCTCTAAAAAATGTAATATTTTAATATTTCAACGGATTAATATTGTTGTGCACTACAGCCGGGGGAGCCAGCGGACTGTAGATCTGTTCTTCTTTTTCTTCGATGCCCCACCAGCCGTAGTGCTTTTGGGTTGAATCGGGAGCCGGGAAGAATAAGCCGAGACCACAACTTTTCTTTACAATGGTGCTTTACTATAATGAAACAGAATAGCAATAAAGCTAGTACCGTTGTAAATTTTCCTATTTTATGAGAGAGAGTCACTACTTTCCCTATCACTGCCCTACTCTAAGCCGGTACCCTATAGGTATAATGAAGCTTAGGAACTTGACTGGGAAACTTATTTCTTAAGACGTAACGAAACTGAAACTAGAACGGAACCGATTGTATGTTGTACGGAACGAACGGAACTCTTTCGTATTTATGGCCAGCGGCCCGACACGCGGATATGCCGACAAAGACGGCTAGCGCAATGCGTTGGCGCCTCAATGTCTGGGATTTCTTAAATCCTTCTTCTCGTAATCTTTCACAATAGTTTTACGTTAAGTAGCTTCTCCTACCTCTAATTAGATAGTGTGGCCCTCTAGCGAGTGCAACGGTACTTTCTTTTTACAAATATAAGCAAAACAAAGTGCATTATGCCCTAAGACCTATCTAAAAACTAATTACATAGTGTTACTTATCATCTATGTACAAAGAATTAATACGTACAAACTTATATAACAACAATTAAGAGTGTTATATGTGTTACACATTACAGTTTTTTCAGGACCTCGGAAACTTACAATTATAGAGTTGTACACCTTTTCAGGTCGTTCTATCCTGTTATGTATATTTATATTCCCAAAAAGTGCATGAATACATGCCTAAGACTTATATCTACATCATACAAAACATTTACATTAGTTAAACATTCATTTTTCACATTAATTTTGCACTTTTCGGGTTTTTTCGTAAATCTGGATTCCCGCAAATAAATACAATCTCGCAAGAGGCGACTCGATATTTTGTCGACTGCGTGGAACCCTTTTGGTTCGTAATATGCCTTTAGGCAACGATCTCAACTACATAAAGTTTTGTTATTTCTATATAACAAAGCTGTATGTAGGTCCTAGGGCAATAAAAGACCAAAACAAAAATTATTTATTATAGAAAACTTACAAACTAAACGAAATATATAATTACTACAAATAGATTTATACATGAAAAACGTTATTGCAATAAAAAGTTGTGTAAAATGAACATTAAAAAACGGTTACCGGATGTAATAAAAATCATCTTGATTTGACAACCCTAACCACAAAAAATCCGGATATAACTTTAATTAGTCATTACTTTTGAATTCCGCGTAATTAGAATATAATTTTAATACGAATTTTAGTCATTTATATAAACTATCGATTCATGTATTAATCTTCTTCTAATACGGCGTTATACTCAAGAAAAATAAATAAGATCGAAAGTAAAAACACATTTTCTACTTTATTTGACCACAGTAAATGGGCAATTTTTTTAAGGACGGTATAGTTATATGTGCACAATTAAATGGCATACCTAATCAGTTTTATAGTATTTAATTTGGTTTTTCTGCAAAAAATTATTTTGTAAATTTTTAGACCCGGAATAGACAAACTTTGAAACGGTTTAAAAAAAAAAACTAAAAGCTGCATTGCATTGAGAGTTTTACTTTGACGTTTGTAATGATATTGACTATAGTATTTTTGAATAAAAACAAAATGAAACAAAATCGAGATTCTTAACACACTGTGCAGCGGCGCCACAGTGGGGATCCTGACGTGATTTTCACCGCTAAAAGCCATCAATACGCCACAGTGGTGACTCTCAACAAAACAGCACGCTACAACCTTCTGACCATTAGCCGCTCACACCACCAGTCATTTTCGCATTTTTTTCTAAAAAACACGGACCGTTACGCGCACACGTTCTGGTGGACCGTGGTCACAAAAATGGCTAATGAGTTGTTTGGATTGAATCCGATACTGTAAAGCGTATATTTTTTAAGAGGTCTTGAGCACTGCAATTCACTGATGTGAGAATTGTTTAATTTAAATGGCTTAAGCTACAAAATAATTCAGGTGTAACACGACACTTTGAGAAAAATATGACTACTTGTTAGTCGAGGATTTTTAATTCAAAAAGTAAATCGATGACCTATGCTTTTTATATTTTGTTTATATAATTGGTAAACATATACATACAGAAAAAAATAAACAATATATTATAGTACAAAATATTTATTTACATAAATATTAATATATTTTTTTAAATAATTAATACGTAGTTTTTCGTATTTTTTAAATAATTTATTACTTTTTCAATTTTACAGCTATGTTAATTTTTTTAAAATATTGTTTAGGATATTACACATTCACATCATATGATTTTTTTGAGATAATAGATATCAACACTAAAATTTACGAAAATAAATAAAAATAGGTACCGTCATACCCAAAGCGCTGGTATCATCAAGTTGGTCGTTAACGAAATATATGTTTTATTAATTGATATTTACGGTTTTCTGACAAAATTATTATCTAAACTGTTACATCTTGAACTAATCTTATTTGTAAATAAAATTTACTTGTTGATTAATACGCCGAAACACTTTTAAATTAACCTGTATTTATGATACAGGCTGCAACCAACACATAACACACAGCACGAATCAAAATTGCGGACTAAGTTCTTTTATTTTTCCCCAAGAGCGTAATTGAAAAAATAATGCCAATTTGATGTTATTCTGTACAATGTTTTGTTCGAAAACGATAAAATACCATAGAGTATTGTATTAAAACGGGTAAATAGTGAAAATATTGATTTTTTGAATGAAGTTAGCGTTGGTACCCTATAGAGACCATAGTGTATTAACGGAATTTTCTCAGAGGTCTCATTAGTTACCAAAGTGAAGTGAGCGGTTCTCCTGATACCCCCCCTCTGGTTCCAATAGCATCAGCCAGCTTCAAGCTACATCTACAAGCTACATACTGGATCTCTATGCAGCAACCCTGTCCCGCTCGTTCCGAGTCATTGCGAACCACAGCGGAGCGCACTCGTCCCGACTCACCGAGGACCGCGCATATTTTGTTCGTCTCGACTCACCGCAGACTCGAGCACTTAAGGCACATACGCTTCACTGGCACAACTAGATCGACCTTCGGTCT
Organism: Apodemia mormo; assembly: GCA_036924255.1. NCBI lineage: Eukaryota > Metazoa > Arthropoda > Insecta > Lepidoptera > Riodinidae > Apodemia > Apodemia mormo. The sequence continues at coordinate 6,075,221 of JAUPFN010000012.1, read as the reverse complement.
TGGGGGAGAGTATTGTAGCGGTTCAAGCAATCTTCAAACGCTACCAGAAAAACAAATAAAAAATGCAAAAAATAATTCAAAATAAAAAAATCACAATTATTTATCTTGTACACACTATATACAAGTTTCAACGCTTCTCAAATGGACTTCGGTCCCCAGGCAGTACACCTTGCCTAGATGGGAAGATCTATTTTCCCCTTCATTATCCTTGTGTGACGTCATTAACCTCCACAGTTATGACCCATCAGCGGTACCGACCAGCGGCGCCACAGTGGTGTCCCCAACGTGATCCTTCTCCCTTCTACGTCATTCCGTGACGACACCAACCTCCACAGTGTTGACGTCATCCCGACGTGATCATGACCACTAACAGAACAGCCACCAGCGGCGCCGCAGTGATGACCTCCCGACAAAACAACACACATCAGATTTCTAACCATAACCATCATCATTTTATATATCACCCCCCTTCGCTCCCAATAGCATCAGCCAGCTTCACAAGCTACGCCTCATCTACGCTTTTCAGAATCCACTTCGAACTGCCCACGTTCATCGGATCTCTATGCAGCAACCCTGTTCCGCTCGATCCGACTCATTGCGAACCGCAGCGGTGCGCACTACACACCGCAAGACTTGAGCACTTGAGGCACATATGCTTCACCTCGTAGATCGACCTTCGGTCTTGGGGGAGAGTACTGTAGCGGTTCAAGCGATCTACAAACGCTACCAGAAAAAAAATAAAAAATGTGAAAAAATGAAATTCAAAATAAAAATCCTGAATCGCGATGTAACAATTATTTATCTTGTAGATCTTCCTTTTCCCCTTCCTTGTCCTTGTGTGACGTCATCAAACTCCACAGTTACTACGTCTCCTGACAATAAGTTGGCCCGCTGGTTCCATCACTATGACTCTTCAGCGATACCGACCGGCGGCGCCACAAATTATTAGGTAATTGTTCTGTGCTTACTCTATCAAACTTGGATTTCTGACATCTTAGTTTCCCCGAACTCGTCCATTAAATGTACCATAGACAATCTGACATGTAAGCTGCCGGCCAACTGCGATTACAAAGTGAGTTGAGTAATGACAATCTGTCAACAAAATGGAAACAGGAAAACCGTTTTGAAGTTTAAAAGACCAAAAAAAAAAAAAAAAAAAAAAAAAAAAAGTTTAAAAGATACTATAGCACGAAGGTCGTTTATTTGAATTTTATTTTCGTTAAAGTTGTAGCCAAAGCTGATTTCTATCAAATTAAAGTGAAATGTTATTAGTAGTTATTTTAGTAATACCTTCATTTGTTTGGATATAAGTATTAACATAAGAATCATGAGCACAGAAAATTCAGATTCGGGTACCAGTATTGCTCTTTCACTGGTGGCCCAATTCGATGATATCAATCGTTTAAACAATGTTCTAAATGATGGTGCTGCAGAGGATTGTAAGTTTTTGAATATTATTTTCGTTTATTTACTTTAAATGCGTCGAAATTCCACGTTTGTTATGAAATTTTCTATGTACCTACAATAAAAATTTAAATAATTTAACAGGGTTGGTTTTATAAATTTACTATTAATATGAACTTCTGTTTTGTAGTAAAACGCTGACTTATCTTACCAACATAATGTGCTCTTTTTCTAACATAACTATTCCTTTATTGTTTAAATTTTGACTACTAAATTCTATAATTCAGAGTTAGTACTTATATACATGTATATTTTTTAGAATTAGATGTCCTATTCAGCTTTGAGCTCTCACATTTAAGTGACATTATATAATATATTTCATAATTTCCAAGGCCCTTTTTTAATATAATATGAGAATAGATCAGAATAGGTAATGCAATTTTGGGATTAAGTGATGCTATCATAGTTTAGATACACAGTTGAATCCCAGTATCCTATTGGTTGTGGCATACAATGCAAATAAGTGATATTCTTTTAAAGAGGTGATTAATTCATCAATAACTCAGTACTAAATGATGGTGGAAATATATTAATGCAATTTTGGGATTAAGTGATGCTATCATAGTTTGGATACTCAATTGAATCCCAGTATTCTATTGATTGTGGCATACCATGCAAATAAGTGATATTCTTTTAAAGAGGTGATTAATTTATCAATAACTCAGTACTAAATTATGGAGGAAGATTCTAGTAGAAAGATTTTTGTATGTTTATTCAATTTGCTTAACAAACTGTGCTCATAAAAAAAATATAATTAAGAAATATCCAAAGATAAATTCTAGTAGTGTTGCTGAACAAAGTCCATTGAGACGCAATCAATAAAGTTATAGGACTTCAAAAAATATGATTAATATCATACTATGACTAGTGGGATTCAATGGTGTATCTATACTAAGATCTTTGTGCCATTTTTGACCACTTGAAATTTGAATTGATGTACAAAAAATTTCAATGTTAAATAATATTTTTAATGAATTTTCAAACTTTCGTACTCAAATTTATCATGATATTTTGTACATATAAAGTTATTTTTATAAAAAAAATACATTGAATGACTATAAATGTTAAAGTGGGCACAACCAGCACTTCTGCAAACACTGTTTTTCTGACATATCCAATTTAAATTAAATGAAGTTATATCTTGCTTTAAACCAAATAGATGGACTTGTGAATACTGCACTAAAATATGTATGTTATAACGTCTAGCGTCTACACTCTATGGTTAATATTACCGTGCTACAGTCTAGCATGTTACTCGTTAGATCGTATGTTACAAAAGTTATAACTGCAACCTAAGCTAGCTGCTAGGTATATAGCGTGGCATCATAGTGCCGAATGCGAATCTCAATAGCATACACTTTACATTGAGCATACATAGTGCGCTATAATAAATAGCTATGCCTTATATTAATTAACTACCATTATTAGTTTGAAGATGCTTTGTAGCCAAAATAAGTGATTACTTTTTACAAAGGTATAACACAATAACTATATATACAAAATTAGAACTTATTACATTTTATTTTTCCTATTCCGCATAATACTCATTCTCCCTTAAGATGCGTTTTTAGTTGGGTCCCTATAAAATCATATTACATGGGTTTTACTGTGTTATATTTCGTAATCTAATGTTTATTGATAAAATATGTTCTCTTTTTGAGTAATATGTGTGACTGTTTCTTATGATTAAATAATCGCCTCTATGGTCTAGTGGTCCAGTGTAGGTCCCAGATGTGATTCTGTGGTTGGGAAATTCAAAAATGAATTATTTCAGTTTTTTAATAATAATGTTGCCCGAGATTGGAAAAAGAGGAAAACATGCCTATCGCCAACATTGCCTGGTTGGCGATGGTAGGCTTGCCACTTATCACATTGTGGTATTCAGTATCTTTGGCTAATCATGGGTGCACTAGTTTGTACCTTTGCCTACCTTTTTGGGGATGAAGACACTTCTTTTTAGATATTTGACCAAATAGTTTGCAGTATACTGAATAACAAAGGAAGTAGCCGAATACTGGACAGTAACCTAAAATTCATGGGATCTCTATTTTTAGCATAATACTAATATGACCACCCACATGCAGTCTCTACTTTTTGAAATTATTAAAACTTTGAGAAATTAATAAAAGATGCTACGAAATATATTATAACATTCACAATGTTTTAGGTTTCTTGGCATTTGTGAAGCAGATGGAATGGGTGAGATCACAATGGGCAGCAGCAGAGGCAGAAGCATCTCGGCTTCAAGCGGAGCTGGATGAAGCTTTAAAGAGTTTATCTAAATGGGAAGCTAAATTTGCACATGTTCGTAAACTATTAGATTCGGAAAAACGAGAAAGAAACATAGTCTTAAAAAAGTATAATGAACTGGTACGTAAACATTGCAACCTTTCAATAAAAAAGTGATTTGAACTTTTAAACTAGGTAACACGTTCTACTGTAATTTTTTAAAAATAGAAATAGGTTAAAAATGTGTACATATATGGATCTTGTAAAGCTCAATGTTTCAGCCAAGTTACAATGACCATGGTCATAAGTGGATTGGTGCAGCAAGTTTCCTCCGTTGTTTGTTCCTGACATAAATTTTTGGGGAAACTCGCTGCTTCGGTCTGCTTGTAATTACAAATGATGTAATGCCACAGTAAGCAAATTATTTGCTTGTGTTATTGGTGTAAGTCATAGAAATACACATTATTTAAAAAATACATCGGTACTAATATTATAAACACGAAAGTAACTCTGTCTGTCTGTCTCCCCTTCACACTTAAACCACTGAACAGATTTGAATGAAAATTTTCCACTCAGACGAAGTCTTGAGCACGGCTAGTATTATGTAAATACTGAAATATATTTCATGAAAAATGTATGAATACTGAGATATTGACGGGGACAACACCTCATCTTTTTGTAATATTTTTGTTTATATTTTTTTATAATACCTATAAATGCTGACTATTTTTTTAAATAATTGTTGGGGCCAGTGCCTTTGCTACTAGCTCGGGAATTCTGGCTTGAAATAAGTGTGGACTGTATTTTGAAAGAGTATAATAATTGCACAATATAAAGATAGCCCGACAGTTCGTACTTCGTTGTGATGATGATTTGCAATATTTAAATTTGCCCGTTGTGACGTTGTGACGTCACTGCCGCTAGTGTTGGACACCGATACGAATCGTATTCCAACTTATCGTACGGCAGCGACTTCACCATAGACTCCCGCCGTTGAAGGGTCTTCAATTATTGGTAGGTAGGGGGCATATAGTATTGAACGCCCGACGAATGACACCTCGCTTTGTCTTGATGTCAGCCACCCTTGCAATGCCGTCGCTTCCTGGAATTATGTGGATGATACGCCCAAGAAGCCACATCAAGGGTGGGCTGGTCTTGTCCTTGATGACCACAAGTGTTCCTTCCTTCAAAGTATCCTGTGACTGGAACCATTTGGCTTTCTGTTGAAGTAAGGTAACATATTCGTCACAAAATCTTTTCCAAAAGTGTTGCTTCAACACTTCAATGCGGTGATATCTTTGAAGTGATGAAATTCTGCTGACGGTGATTTCAGGGTGAGGCATAAAAATTAAGGATCGTCTAATAAGGAAGTGAGATGGAGTCAACGGGCTGAGATCTGTTGGATCGTCTGACAAAGGAGTAATAGGACGGGAGTTTAAGATTGCTTCTACTTGGATCAATAATGTATTCATCTCTTCATAATCTAAATTAGTTAGACCTAACACTCGTCTTAGATGATGTTTTGTGGACTTAACTGCAGACTCCCATAAACCGCCAAAGTGGGGGGCATAAGCAGATATAAAGGAAAAATTTATACCTTGTTCCGTCATGTCCGCCGGTCTCACCTCACTCAAGACCTTCGTTAACTCATTAAATGTGCCTACGAAAGTAGTGCCGTTGTCTGAGTAAATAGTTTTGGGCTTACCCCTGCGAGCTGTGAATCTACTTAATGCAGCCACAAAGGCTTCCTTCGTCATGTCTGATACTAACTCAAGATGAAGAGCCTTTGTAGCCAAGCAAACAAACACACAAATGTAAGATTTTATTTACTTACATCCTCTGCCCTTATGGTTAGCTATCATCACCGGCCCAGCATAATCAACCCCCGTTTCTAGAAAGGGAAACTCTAGTTCAGCACGCTGTTTAGGTAATTGGCCCATTAAAGGTTGAATAGTTTTACCTTTCATTTTGCAACACAAGACGCAAGAACGTACGACGCGTTTCGCTAGATTAGTGCCACCTAGTGGCCAATAATTCTGTCGTGCTGTCGCCAGCAACAACTGAGGACCTGAATGCATATGTTTTATGTGTAAATTTTCAAAAATTAACTTGCACAGTGTATGCTTAGCGCTTAAAAGAATTGGATGTCTAACATTGTAGTCATAATAGGTATTAGCTAACCTACCACCTACCCGGATAAGTTTGTCATCGTCTATGAATGGTGAAAGTGGTAACAGTCTGTTTTTGTTAGGTAACCGTTTATTTGACATAAGTAACTCGTGCTCTTCAGGAAAGGATTCTTGTTGAGCAATATTTAAAAGAAAGACAGTAGATTTTTGAAGTTCGGCTAGCGAAATATTACCGTGAATTTTCTTGTTTACGTTGCGACAATTATTTATAAATCTAAATGTAAAAGCAATAACTCGTTGTAGTTTGGATAAGGAAGAGCATTTGCTGATTAAGCTAGAAAATATATTAAGATTTTCTGTCACATGTAAACATTTGATAACTTCTGGTAAATCAGGTATATGTGTGGACAGTGACTGCACCGTTAGCATCTACACACCTTATGTAAGCGCATGCACCGTATGCCTTTTCCGACGCATCCGCAAATATATGCAACTGTATATTGATTGGAGAGTCACCCATTACACACCTAGGTATTATTATATTATTTAAGTGTGGTAATAACTTAGCAAACTCAGTCCATGCCTTTTGTATATGTTTTGGTACTGGCTCATCCCAAGCACACTTTTTAACCCATAATTGTTGCATTAATATTTTAGCTTCTACAATACATGGCGTAACAAGTCCAAGTGGATCAAATACCTGAGAAATTGTAGATAATATATTACGTTTGCTAATGTTGTTATTTGTATCGATGTTAATTGTAAATAGTAAGGTGTCTGATGAGCATTTCCAATTAAGGCCTAAGGTTTTTGAAAGATTATCACTGCTTAGGTCTACATATCCCGAAACGTTTGTTTCACCTGACACGGCTTGTAAAATACCTTGATTATTGGAATGCCATTTGCGTAAATTTAGTTTGGCAGAATCCAAAGCACAAATAACACCCTTACATAAAGCTACGGTTTTGTCAAGAGTCTCTTGCCCCGATAAAAAATCGTCAACGTAAAAATCGTGACAAATTGCATGTTTAACGTCAGCATTTGAAGATTCACGACCTAACTGCGTGAGACATCGTGTGGCTAAGTAAGATGCTGAAGCTGTACCATAAGTTATGGTATTAAGTTTGTAATTTTTAAGAGCATGAGAGGAATCAAATCTCCATATAATCTGTTGTAGTGAGCGCTGATGTTCCACTATTTCAGACTGCCGAAACATTTTTTCGACATCTGCCGTTACGACATATTTATGCTGTCTAAAACGCAATAGTATCGAAAGCAAGTCATCTTGTAGTATAGGCCCTACCCTTAAAATATCATTTAATGATTTACCTGACGTTGTAGCCGCGGAAGCATCAAAAACCACGCGAAGTTTCGTTGTTGAGCTAGATTCCTTTAAGACGCCGTGATGAGGTAAATAACCTGTTTTTTCCCCAAAAGCTGGCTCGCTTTCAGACATATGACCAAGTTCCAAGTATTCTTTCATAAATTGGACATAAAGATTTTTCATATAGGGGTCTTTCTCTAGTCGACGCTCTAAAGAAAGAAATCTTTGCTTAGCCATAGTAAATGAATCCCCTAATACTTCAGGTGAATCTTTAAGTGGTAGCGAGACCATAAATCGACCGTCGGCCTTACGTTTAGTGGTTTTTATGAAATGTTCTTCACATGCTCTTTCCTCTGAAGATAATTTATATTTCGACGCGATAGAATCAAGTTCCCAAAAGCGGGAAAGATCAAATTCTAAATTTTGGTTGAGCATGCATATAGAATCATCATTTTTATTTTTGTGATATAAAGTACCTGAAACTAGCCACCCTAACTGAGTTTCAAATAATGTAGGTTTGTTTTTGCCTAATAGAATGCGATTTGTTCCTATTACTGACCAAAATATGTCAGCTCCTACTAAAATATTGATCGTAGAGGGCGTATTAAAGGACGGATCGGCTAAGAAAATCCCCGTTGGTATTTGTATATCTTGAAGATTTATATACGTAGAAGGAAGAGATGATGTGATTTTTGGAATTATTATGCAGTCAATGTTCGTTCTGTAGCCCCCGGTATAAGACTCAAAGGTTAAAGAGCAAGAGTGTGAGCTACTGACGATTTGACTGTTAATCCCCGAAGTTTTTGAGTTTGCTAAAAATGTATTTAATTTTAACTTATCACAAAGATCCTGTGTTATAAAATTCGCCGTGCTTCCATTATCGAGCAGCATTTTTGCAGTATGCGGTTGACCGTCGCTATCAATTACTTTTACCATGGCCGTTGAAAGCAAAACCGTATGAGAATTGTAAAGTTTGTTATTTATCCTTTCTGCTGATAGGGTTACGTTCTCATAACACGGAGACGATTGTGCTGGCTCTAAATGCAATAGTGTATTGTGCTTTAGTTTGCAATATTTGCAGTGGGACAATTTACATTTATTCTCTGAATGACCAGGACGCAGACAATTCATACAAACCTTAAAATCCTTTGCTTTCTGAATCCGTGTATTAGCTGGCAACATTCTAAATGAATCACAGCTAAATAAGTTGTGATCTTTATGGCAAAGTGGGCATGAATAATTAATTTTTGATTTGTTTGTCGGTTCAAGAAGTGATTTAAATTTGTTAGTATTAGAGTCGATTTTAGGTTTTTCATATTTAGATGTGTTTGTGTCTAAAGTTTCTAAAAGGTCGGCTTTATTCGTAATAAATTTATTAAAAATCTCTAAAGTTGGAGATTCAGCTAAATTATTCCTGTGAAACTCCCATTCCCTATATGTAACACTGTCTAACTTGGAAGACATCATATAAATGACCAAAGAGTCCCAATGCTTTACTGGAAGACCTAAGCTGGCTAAAGCCCTGAGGTTTTTATTCGTTGTGTCAACTAAATGACGTAATGATTTACTAGATTCTTTGTGTATTGCTGAGATCTCAAAAAGTGACTTTAAGTGGTGATTTTCAAGGAGGCGCTTGTTGTCGTAGCGACCACATACAATTTTCCATGCCGATTGATAGTTGTCGGCACAAAAATCTAATCCTGCTATAGTGAGTGCTGCGTCCCCCTTTAATGAGGCGCGTAAATAATGATATTTGTTAATGGGATCAATTTGATCGTCCGAATGAATTAGTGAGGTAAATGTATCCCTGTAGCCGAGCCAATGCTGATAGTCTCCATTAAAAAATGGCAGGTCTATTTTAGGTAATTCAACAACCTTACGTTTGTGTATCTGCGCAGAGCCTACCGCAACCTTTTCACCATCTGCATCTCGCGAAGAAGGCGATTGTCTGCGATGAGTCTCAAGTAGGGCTTGACCGGCAGACACAAGCGAGTAGTACATTGACTCGAAGATTTCCCGTTCTTTTGACTGGTCACCGGGTTCGTCTGACAATTCCTCCAACTCACTCTGAAATCCATCAAAGTCATCATATAAATTTGTGATTCTATCTAAGCGCATCTGAAGTTCAATTTGAATTTTTAAGTCATGAAGCAGATCGCTATTTAGTGAATTTAAATATGTGCTAAAGCTGGTCAGTTTGCCTTTAATGGCAGCCCTTTTTTTAATTAACTGTTTTGTTTGTTTTTCACTCATTGTTATGTATTATGATTTTATGTAAGCAAGTAGCGCAAATAGCTGAGTAGCAATAAAGTTAAAAAGGATATGACTATATATTTAAAACTAAGGCAAAACGATAATTATGTACAAAAATACTGCAAAGCGTGATTAAAGGGAATGCTCTATAAAAATATCAGGCGTTCTAATATTTTTTGGTTGTAGACTTGTGAATAATTTTTTCACGTACCGACCTAGAAAAAAATAAATGTTTTTATTATCAATTGTTTAGTTATAACTTTAGTTAATGTAATAATTGACTTACTAAATGATCTTTAATATGTAATTACGGATGAATATTAACTACTTTTAAGCAATAAGTGATTGATTTTGTGTTAAGCGCTTGAAATGAAATGTGAAATGGATGTGAAATGTTGAAATGTTGAAATGATAAACGTATCTAGTGAATGATATACGAAGATAGTTTTGTGATTATAGTTTAGATTAATGCACGTATTTTAAGCATATAACGAGTAATTAAATCGTTAAAATTGTGTAATATTGATTTGTATATTAAGTAAAACGTGACGGTTTACTTTTGTGGTAGACAGAGTAAAAACCAAATTTTTATATATACGTACTATATTTAATAAAAGTAGGCGTATAAACCATGCAATTTTTACCTTGACCCAAAAAAGATTTAACGATCTAATTACTTCTTTTTTTTTTTAATAAACGAGATGAAATGATTTTGATCTAGGTAGATAGATGTAGGATGAGTTGATTGTGAAGTGAGAATGAATGTGGTGATAGGATGGTTATGATTAAAGCATGAAAGTGATTATGAAAGGATATTGGAACGATCTCACGGCTTTTATGAAAACTCCTCTTGATGATGCAGGCGATTTGTGACGTGATGACCTCTATCCGATGATGACTTGACGTCGGCAGTCTGAAGACCGAACTTGCAGTGAATTTTCCAACGTTATGCGATATTATAATTGATCTTGAGTGTCAGCTGTAGTTGCAACGCGAAGACTCAGCATTGTTCACCCATGATTCTCATCGTGTTTAAGGCGTTGAAAGGTTCTTCTTGATATTCGGCGGTGACTTTGCAATGACCTCTATCTTGTGCAATATTTTCGATTTTCTAATTAAGACGGCTCGTGGACCATATGTTGGGGCCAGTGCCTTTGCTACTAGCTCGGGAATTCTGGCTTGAAATAAGTGTGGACTGTATTTTGAAAGAGTATAATAATTGCACAATATAAAGATAGCCCGACAGTTCGTACTTCGTTGTGATGATGATTTGCAATATTTAAATTTGCCCGTTGTGACGTTGTGACGTCACTGCCGCTAGTGTTGGACACCGATACGAATCGTATTCCAACTTATCGTACGGCAGCGACTTCACCAATAATTGATAAGACTTTAGTAAGATCCCATAAATTACTAATAGGATGTCTCTTCAGTTTTCCAGTATTTAGTCAACATTAAAAAGGTAATAACTCCGCATGGATATTTATTATCTGTTAACTTTCAGATAATATCATGGTAAAATCAAACCTTGATTCACACCAACAAATTATCAAATATTTTAAAAGTAATGCTCCTTTTTTCACTTTAATGACTTTCTGTACAATAAGAATTATTGTACAGAATGAGCTATGATGCTAATTTTAACTAAAGTGAGTAATAAAGTTTTAAGAGTACAATATTTTATTGTAATTTAATGTTTCACAGAGCAAACTACTAGATATGGCAAGGGATTTATTATTTAATGACAACAGAGCTAAACTAAATAATGAAACTCTTCAGAAATTGGCTTTCCTAAATGGTACTGCGCAACAGGATCATAATGCAAAGTTGGCAGGGGTGCCAGAACTGAACTCTACAGGTAAATATCAGTATTCGTAGTTTCAATAAACTTTTTAGTTTTGTCATGGTCTAGACTTCAAACTTATTACAATAGATATTGATGAATTCAAAAAAAATTATTTGTTGATTACTCTAAATCAAAAATGAAGCTACCAGAAAGCTTGTAAAATGTAGGTAGTCTTTTTACTACTGCAATTGTAACAAGTGGTAGATATTTTTTGGATCTTAACTGAGTACTGTGTCTTCCTTCCTTCATTCTTAAAACTTCCATTTAATTATTTGACTAATAGAATGCTTAAAAATTTACACACACACACACACACACATATACAGGGTGTCCCAGAACTCAACGTCAAGCCGAAACGGGGTGACAGGATAGATCATAACCATCACGAGAAAAATCAGAAAAAAAATCTATCCCATGCAGTTTGTAAATTATGGGCATTTTAAGAAAAACCTAGAAATTTGGTCTAACTGTACCATTTTTCGGTTATTGTGGTTAATTTTTATTATTTTTGTTCATTTAAACTTTGGAACCGTAACCCTAAATAACATCTCGAGAATCACAGTCTAAAATAATGACACAATTACCCCAAGTTTCCTAGAATTTAGACTAGAAAAATTTCTAGGTTTTTCTTAAAATGCCCATAATTTTCAAACTGCATGGGATAGATTTTTTTTCTGATTTTTCTCGTGATGGTTATGATCTATCCTGTCACCCCGTTTCGGCTTGACGTTGAGTTCTGGGACACCTGTATACTCACACATACAGACACACATAATATTTTCGCACTTGCTTTAAAGGTTTACAGATGACAGTACAGATTAATATACAGATGACAGTTCTGGTAATGCTACATACTCCGGCCATTATTTCAGTAGCAACAATATTTCTCAGGAACCCGTCAAAGTGTTTAGAAACAAGCTTGTGTCTAAAGTCAAGATTCAACTTACCAATGTCTCGGAATATGGTCATCAAAACTTAGTAACTTTTAACCCAAAGAAGAAGAAGCTTTTTGGGTTCAGTGCTAAAAAGACACCCTTTGTCGAATCACCAAGATTTGGGAATATTCTCCTGACAGCCTCAGCTAGTGGCTTCTGGTTGAACTCGATATATCCGAATTACATTCAGTTTTGCGGTCATTTGAAAGGTAAGGCTAATCTAGCCTCCAGAAAGCTCTGTGTGCTCGGCTCTTGCTGGTCCATCGCTTTCAACTTTATTCACAACGTCCACCTCACTTGGAGTGTCATTCTCATTTTTAGGCCGGAGCTCCCAGTATAAGCTTTTTTCGCTTGATTGCATTCAGAGTGAAGCAGTTTGAATCGTTGACAACCTGGCTATTTTGAAATGGATTTACTCTTTGGCATTGCACAGAGATGTAGGTTCACTATTTGTCATGGAGTATATTCCGACAAGTTGTTTGAATTAATTCCTGCCGCCGAATTCCATCATTGGACGTTGCATCAAAATTTAAAGGTCCACGTTCACCATCTCTATGTCTGGCAAAAAATTTTGAGAGGAATGCACTCTTGTGGATACAAGAGTGCATTCCTCTCAAAATTTTTTGCCACACACTACTCTGTTGTGGAATCAATCACCGGCAGGAGTGTTTCCGAATGGATATGACTTAGGGCCATTCAAGAAAAAAGCTTACTCGATGTTAGACCATCAGCAACGCAACTGCAAAACCTCTGGTATTGTGGATGTCCATCCATTGCCCCCTTGAATCTGCACTTGGAATTGAGTGCAAAACAGGCTAGCTTGGCTTGTTTCCTCCACCTTAATAACTCATTTCATCAAATTACACCAAGTATGGAAGAGATACTTAATTTATTAATTTTTTAAATTCTGTAAAATGTTACAGGAACTCTATTGTCGGAAATGTCATACTCTCGTTCAGAAGATGATCTTGATTTGTCATTGGCTTCTACACGTCGGTCATGGGTTCAGCGCGGTGGATGGGCAGCTCGGGAAAATCCTCCTGCAAATAAAAAAAGAAGATCTTCTGGATCGTCAGCTACAAAGGTACATCGTTTAATTTCTTATTTTGGCAGACTGAATTTGCCCCTTACTTAATTTCCTTGTTTGTTTTGACTTTTAGAAGAATAGACTTCCTGCACTCGTGACGGGTAGTTTCGTAGAAGGCAAACTATTGGCTGAATGTATCACTATCGTTGTGACTACTAGATAGTAGAGTATTGTAAGATTTCGCACATAGAGATATGTAGTTTTGCTTTTTTTATATTAAAGAATAGAAAACAAGCAGATGGAAAGAAACACACAATGCTTATTAAAATGCAAAGATAATAATGGTGTTAAATAGGTTATTTAAAGAATTCCTTTTCATATGCAACACTGGACATGATTCAAACTTTAACACACATTGTGTGTTATGTGTATGTGAGTATGCATCATTGTGTATTCAACTGTATAATGAGATTCCAAATTCTGGTTTTCACATCTTTGCGAATCTATTTTTTTCTAGAAATTTTTTGATTTTTATCTAGAAAAATCTCCATAATTCACTCTGCCTACAAAGGAAAAAGCTACTAATACAGTTTAGTTGATAATAATAAAATATTATTGATATGCACGGCCACCATTATTGTGACATCTGCCGTGGATTGGTGCTTTGAACAGAAAGTAATGTTAGCTCACTGTCGGACGAATATGTGTAAGATTGACATTAAACAATATTGAATATTAGATGACAGAGTTCTACAACCTCTTGCTCAGGTCTTTGGTACCACCCCCTTACCTATTCCTTCTGCAAAATTGTTAATGTTACATGACAATGACAAATTACTGCTGTGTTCTGGTTTGGGGGTAAGGTAACCGGTAAACTTATGCATGTGGCATTACCACCCACATTACATGGATAACAATGCACCATTTTAGAACTAAGAACTGAAGTTAACATGTGAAATTGAGTAATTTTTTTTAGAATTACCAGGGGTTTAGAAATGCAGGGTTAAAATTGCAAAAAGAAAATTGTGCATTCTTTCTCTTGAAGGATCACTATCTTTAGTGTAAATTACGTAGGCTATAATATAAACACAAATGGAATACATAAGTGTGTTAAGAAAGTAGAGGCTATCAATAAGACAACGAGGCCATCAAATATTAAACAACTAAAACGGTTTCTAGACTTTCTAGGCATGGTGAACTATCACCGAAATTTCATTCCACAAGTATTCATCCCATTCTCGTAGCCAATTTAATATATATTAGTTCAAAATGATACACAGTGCTTACTTCTGGTAGCGAGTATAATATTGACGTAACATGTGTGTGACAGTCGCTGCTACGTCATGAGCGTAAACAAACATCCATGTTACTGTACCATGGGAAACCAGTTATATTTAAGAACATTACTATTTATTTACATTTAGTTTTAGGAAAATCCCCAAGAACAAAATCGTATGGAGAGATCAGACGAAATTGATTTTATAGTAAAATTCGCATCAAACACGTATAAAGCTACAAGACAATATATTTGTTATATATATTGTTCTCTTATTTTTGGAAATACTCAAGTGAACTCAATTTATCTACTCAAGAATCATTTTATCTACTCACACAAACAATGTACTCCCACAAACAAACATATTGTAATTTTGTAGTTTTGTAGATACGATTTTGTTCTTGGGACCCGTCGAATTATTACATTATAATTTAGTTCTAAAATGCACCATTAACATCTTTAATGTCTATAGGCGATGGTTTCTCTATCCATCAAGGTTATCTTGAATCTGCTTGTTTTCTGTCTAATGATATATAAAAAAGTGATCACAGGCACTAATTACATATTTATTACTGCTGTCATAAAGCTAATTAACATTGTGTAAGTAACATGCATTAGTAATTCTGGTCGATAAAATGCGGCAATCTGCCCACCCACAAAATAACCCAGTGTGATGTTTTTTTTGTATTGTTTTAGACAGTTGAACTGCAAGGAGGTAAGGTGTTGGCTACAGCAACAACTACATTGAAACTTGAAAGGGCTCCCACAGTTCATGATTTGAAACCACCACAAAATTTCGTAAGTATGCAAATGACTTATTGCCGTTAATTGATAAGATGCTGGCTACAGCAACTTTAACATTGAAATTTCAATAGTTCAAGATTTGAAACCAATGCAAAACTTCTTAAGTATTTATATGAATATTGCCGTTATTTGGTAAGATTTTGGCTATAGCAACTTCTGCATTGAAACGTGAACAGGCCCCCACAGTTCAAGATTCGAAACCATCGCGAAACTTCTTATTTCTATGACTCAATGTATTGATAAGGTGTACTACTACTACTACTACTACTACATTGAAACTAGAATGGGCTTTTGCAGTTTTTTTCATTTGAAACTACTGCAAAATTTCGTGAGTATTTCTGTGACTCCAATGATTGGTAAGATGTTGGATACAACAACTATTAAATATAGAAAATCGGCTTCCACATTCCATGATTAGAAATCACCTCAATTTTTTTTATTTAAATGACTACTTCCGTTTATTTAAACTAAATGCTATTTATCTACTCACCTACCATGAAGCTGTGGCACCACAAACTGCATGCTTATTTTCTATATGCATAGCATACAAGCAAACAATGCTTGTCTTGATGGAAAAAAAACATTACTTCATTGATGAGTTACCATGCAGGGAGGTAGTACCACATGCATAATTATATAGAAATTGGACCTGAACAGTGACAAGGACTAACGATATGACTGAGCTATGCCCTGTGCATATCTCATTCACACATTATTTGCGAACACCTGTAACTGGCTTTCTGTACTCCTATTTTGTAAACTAATAAATCGAAGGTAATCATGAGGACTTCTGGCAAAAGTAAAAAAATTAAAGCTGTATTTTGAATTTATAACATTGTTATAATAACACGCCTATATATTTTCCCTGTGTTGGTCCCGGGCTCCTCTGAAGAATAGGTCAACTGCCATTCTGCCAGGCAGGTCGTAAAAGGCGACCGATTGACTTTACGAGTCACTACCATTGTGGCTACTAGGTGTAAGAGTTTTGCATTGTCTCGACCGGGTCTGGTACCACCGCCTTACCTATTCCTACCGCAATAGCATCACTGCTTATTACTGTCGTGTTCCGGTTTAGAGGGTAAGGTTGCTGGTAAAGTTATGCATGTGGCGTTAGACCTCACCACAAGATAGCAACGCACCATTAACACCTTTGGTCTCTACAGGTGATGGTTGTCTCTTTCCATCAGGAGACCCATCTGCTTGTTTGCTATCTTATAATATAAAAAAAATAGAATTTTCCACTTCAAAAACTTTATTTTTGACACTAACATATATAAATAATACATTTTCGTTTTTGATTGTAGCAACCAATATCTGAAAGCAGCGATGAAGGACCACCTGCTCGCAAATCTGCCACTCGCTTGTCTGGTCGCAGCACTAAACAAGACTGCATTCCTACCGCCCCACCAATTACAGGTGAAATAATCACATAAATATCTAAATTTTTTTTATATATTAATTGATAGCAAACAAGCAGATGGATTTCCTGATGGAAAGAGACGACCATCGCCTATGGACATCAAAAATGTTAATCATAATAAATCTTTTTTCAATCCAAGCTATCAAACCTAAGAAAGCTCCAAGGTATGATCTCTTAATGAGTCGCCTTCTGATGGAAATGCCAAAATCTGGTTTAATCAGACTTACATCTATTTACAACTGCATGACGAACCTAAGAATCTTTCCACCGCAATGGAAAGTGGCACAAGTAATAATGATACCAAAACTAGATAAAAAATCGGAAGACCCATCATCCTATAGGCCTATTAGTTTATTGCCCATCGTCTCGAAGGTATATGAGTCATTACTAGTTTCCCGCATGCTTCCAATAATAAAAGAAAAGCATTTGATACCTGACCACCAGTTTGGATTTCACCACAAACATGCTACCGTGGATCAAGTTCATAGGCTGACAAACAATATAATAAACGCCTTTGAAACCAAGAAGTACTGTGCAGCCGTATTTCTGGATATATCACAAGCGTTCGATAGAGTGTGGCACGAAGGATTGTTATACAAAATTAAAGCAGTAATGCCGTAATCTCTCTACCTAATCATAAAATCTTTTTTAACTCACTGTCACTTTATGATTCAAGTTGGGAATATTACTACCTCTACCCAATATCCGCTGGCGTCCCACAGGGAAGTGTGTTAGGGCCGGTTCTCTACCTGCTGAATACTTCAGATCTACCCACATGTGCTGAAACTATTACTGGAACTTTCGCAGATGACACTGCCATTTTAGCCACCCATAACCAGCCAGAAATTGCATCTGAATTGTTGCAAAATAATTTAGACAGTATTGCCATGTGGATGAAGAGATGGCGGATCAAAGTTAACGAAAGCAAGTTGGTTAATGTTACATTCAAATGCCCCATAGTTTGTAACAAACAAACTAAAACTAAACTAAAACAAAAAAAACAAACGAAGAAATTGTCAGATATACCAGGTCTTATAAAGGCAGCATTGCCTACCATCCAAATGTACTAGCTAAAATCTGATGGAGAACAAACAGTCTAAAAGTTGACTAAAGTGCAGAACAAGGCATACAGTATTTAATACGGTACAACACAGGTTGCGCTTCTAGAAACAACATCTAATCATTCTAATCTATGAGACATATCTATTGCTTAATGTCCCACAATGGCGACAGATTGCAGTATAAAAAACGATTAAAAAAAATATCTTTTTTTTACCACATGACAGACTGCAGGTGTAAAAGGTTTATAAGTTTAAAGATAGTACGTTTTACATTTGTTGTGCAACAAGCAAACCTGCGGGCCATCATATTGCAACGGACCGCCAATAAAGGATATAGAGAAGGAGCATAGAGCGCTCCCTATCTATGACATTAGAATCCCTCTGTAATTTGGCTGGACCTTTAAAAGTAACCCTATATTTGCATCAACCATCTGTTTCCCAACTGTCTTATAAATAATGTAACTGTGTCAGAGTCTGAGAGTGCGTCGGAGGGACCCCGCGCTGTGCAGCGCACGCCGTCCGCGCTGTCGGCGCTGGGCTCGCCCCGCAACAGAGTGCGACAACACAACTTCATCGCCAAGAACTTCTACAAGCGGGAGACTTGCGGACCTTGCGGGAAAACGTAAGTTAACTACAAATCATAGCTCGGCTTACACCAAACTATTTAAATACTTTTAAAATTATCCTTACTATGGTGAAATTCACTTAAAAGGTAAATATTTTGGTGCAAGCGAACCATAATATATATTTTTTTATATCATAAGATAGCAAACAAGCAGATGAGTTTCCTGATGGAAAGAGTCAACCATCGTCTATAGACATGAAAGATGGTAATGGTGCGTTGCTATCTCGTGGTGAGATATAATGCCACATGCAAAAAGTTTACTGGCTACCTTACCCTCCAAACCAGAACACGACATTGGCAAGTACTGACGCTATTGCGGTAGGAATAAGACGGTGGTACCAGACTCGGGCGAGAGAACGCAGAACTTTTATCATCTAGTAATATATGGTGGTGAATAACAAAACCTCCTTTTGATCATCAGACATAATTTGCTGGCTTTAAAGTCATACATTATGCTTTTTATAGTTATAGATAAATACGTTGTTGAGAGGTTGAGCTCCCAGCTTCAGGTTGAGAACCTTAGCAGGTTCAGCAACCATCTGAGGTTGGATACTTTATTGGGGGTGCGCAGAGACGAAGTTTGTACATCGCCAGTCTATATGGCGTTACCCATGGATCAGTGCTAAGAGTCTCCAAAAATTCTACACGCGCTTTATTCTTGGCTTGGACTATCGCAATTATGAGATCTTTCCTTGCCTCGCGATATGCAGCATAGAGGTTTTGTTCCTGCTCTTCATCGCTATGACATCATCTTCGTAGCCGGGAGTACCTTCATCTAGCCGTTATACAGGCATATCGTAACAACGAGAGGTCTTCGGACCACCAATAAACCTGTCGCTTAGTTTGTATTATTTCCACATCCCGAACATCAGAAGGGCCGGAGTTTTGTTGCTAGCATGGCTGGCATATAGCGTCACGAGATTTCCTGTATTTCGGATTGGCGCAGGATTTGTTGCCGATCGTATGCCCTAAAGATTGGCCAGCCTCAGCACATAGTATACAATTTGGTGGTGCTGAGTGATCCCTCGCTTTGTGTCCAAGGCTACCACATCGATAACATTGGCTGCTCCGATCATTTTCATACCTACATTGTTCTCTAACGTGTTCTAACTCGAGACACCGGTAGTTTTCGTCGTTCTAGAAGGTGGACGCGAGTCGACACCCAACCCACTAGGAGGTTTGTTCCACTTATCAGTTTTTTAGCCGCTGTTACAGGACATTTAACCTGTCTTGGCGGATGACACCGGCTTTTAACGAATTTAGACTATACCCTTCAGTTTTTACTACTGTAGCTATTACCTCTTCTGCTGTAATCGAGTCATCCAACCCTGATACACGCAACTCGTCACCTTTAATAGGCCGGGAAGCTTTAACCTCCTCTTTTTTTTAAAGGGCAATGGGCCCACCTTTCGTTCCCACCACTGTAACTTCTGTAAACCAGAATCAACATTTAACTTCCTCTGTGTTTAAGGACTCCCTAATCTGATTTGTTCAGGCTCGTTTTGCTGGATTGCACCCCAGACTACTAAGCCCCCCCGCCTGGCCTTACCGTCCTACCGCAAGGACATTTACACATTATTAACACCTCTTGTGTTTATAGAGTTTCCCCCGTGTTTGTGCAGGCTCCTTTGAACAATAGACAAACTGCCGTTCTGTCAAGGAGGTCGTAAAATATGACCGATTGGCCATATGTGTCACTATCATCGTGACTACTAGGTGGAAGAGTTCCGCAACGACTCGCCCGGGTATTTGGTACCACCGCCTTAGCTATTGCTGCCGCAACAGCGTCAATGCTTGTCATTGCCGTGTTCTGAATTGGGTAACCACA